>VZSF01005981.1:755874-946326 GCA_013398295.1 Chionis minor | reverse complement strand
TTTTTTTTTTTTTTTGTGGATACATGGGTCACTGCAAATGTCACAAAACCTAATTTTTACTATTTTGACGGACAACCCACTCTCCTTTATCTAATTGCAAGCTTTTTAGGTTTATCTGTACAATCAAAACCATTCTTTAACAATATCCTCACTATTTCAAAGAAATGGATTTCCTTCCGTAGAGCTGCTGCTCTCACTGCAGTTCAGGACCTCCCTCCTAAAGCTCAACAGAGAAGTGACACTCCTTTGTGTGAGTGGAGTAAGATAAATAAATGCAAGGCATCTCTGGCTTTGTGGGAAGAGCTGGTGGTAAGAGCCGCAGCGAGAGACGGGCACCTGAGAAACACTGTAAAACTTGGTACCCTCTCTGTTTTTTTTACTTTCTCTCTTTTTCTTTTTACCTCATCGTGGGTTCATTTGGATGTTGTGGCCATTACTAACATAGGCAATGACTGCAAAATAATGAAAAGGCAAGAGTAATGCTGCTATGTTGAGCATTCAGTGCTAAATTGTATTATTTTAGTGAAAAGAAGGAAAAAACCAGGCTCAGAGTGATATATTTACTTTCTCCTCCACCTTGCACCTGTTCCCCCCAAACTTCTTTGTTGGCTTAAAAAACCCTGATGTTTTTCCCATAATGTGTGGGCAACTTCAGTGCATCTGAGTTTCTGAGGGTGAGGGGAAATAAAATTAGAAAGTGAATGATCTGCAGCCAGGCTGGGTTTTCAGCATGGTATGCATTTTAGTGAGGCTCTGTAGGGAACCTGGGGCTGGCCCCTGGTCCTTTACTTTTTCCCCTGACAGTGGCATGGCAGCAGCAGCAGCAATGTCCCAGCCCTGAAACTCAGCCTGCTCTGCCGAGACATGCGGCTTCAACATCTGATCTCCACTGAGCCACTCCGTGCCCTGTCTTCCTCTCCTACTCCATCCAGGCCAAAGAAAGTTTAACCACCCCTGGCACAGCGACTCTCAGCACGCCAGGGTGGCAGCGAGCTAGCTGGCAGTCCTTGCAGAGAAAGCCAGGGCAGATATGTGAGGAAAACCTGCCTGCAGCCCAAATGTACGCAGACATCAATGGCAACGGCAGCAATGCTCCCTGTGCAGGGATGTTGGAGGAAGACAGGCTGGGCTGGCGGGGGTGCCAGTAGGGTTAGCATTTGTCTGCACTGAAAGGGTTTACGTGGCAAGGTTTTGGTAGTGGGGAGTGGAGAGGGCTTACAGGGGTGGCTTCTGTGAGAAGTTGTGAGAAGCTTCTCCCATGTCTGATAGAGCCAATGCCCACTGGCTCCAAGACAGACAAATCACTGGCCAAGGCCGAGCCCATCAGTGATGGTGGTACCACCTTTGTGACAACATATTTAAGAAAAGGGGAAAAAAACGCTGTGTAGCTGCAGCCAGAGAGAGAAGTGAGGATATGTGAGAGAAATAGCCCTGAAGACACCAAGATCAGTGAAGAAGGAGGAGCAGGAGGTGCTCCAGGTGCTGGAGCAGGGATTCCCCTGCAGCTTGTGATGAAGACCATGGGGAGTCAGGCTGTCCCCCTGCAGCCCATGGAGATTAACAGTGGAGCAGATATCCACTGGCAGCCTGTGGAGGACCCCATGCTGGAGGAGATGGATGCCCAAAAGGAGGCTGTGACCTTGTGAGAAGCCCAAGCTGGAGCAGGCTCTTAGCAGGACCTGTGGACCTGTGGAGAGAGGAGCCCACAAAGTAGCAGATCTGCTGGCCGGACTTGTGACCCCCATGGGGGACTCACGCTGGAGCAGCCTGTTCCTGAAGGAAACATGCTGGAGCAGTTCATGAAGAACTGCAGCCCATGAGAAGGACTTGCGTTGGAGAAGTTCGTGGAGAACTGTTTCCTGGGGGAGTGGCCCCATGGTTGAGCAGGAGAAGAGTGTGAGGAGTCCTCCCCCTGAGGAGAACAGAGTGGCAGAAATAACATGTGATGAACTGACTGCAACCCCTGTTCCCTGTCCCCCTGCACTGTTGAGGGGGGAGGAGGTAAAGAAAATCAGGAGTGAAGTTGATCCCCAGAAGAAGGGAGGGGTGGGGAGGAAGGTGTTTTAAGATTTGGATTTATTTCACATTATTCTACTCTGATTTGATTGGCAATAAACTAAATCAATTTCCCCAAGTTGAGTCTGTTTTGCCCATCTTGGTAACTGGTGAATGATCTCTCCCTGTCCTTATCTCGACCCATGAGCCTTTTGTTATATTTTGTCTCCCCTGTCCAGCTGAGAAGGGGAGTGATAAAGCAGCTTTGGTGGACACTTGGCATCCAGCCAGGGTCAATCCATCACAAAAAGTATGCTTGCTGGCCCTCATGGCTGTGCGGTCTCAGTTTGCAGGGGGATTTGTAAGAGGAGGTGGGTTTTTTTTTTTCCATTGATGAGAAGTGCAAGCAGGAACAGCTGCTGACTGATTGAAATAATAGCAGAGACACTGGGATCTTGAGATGTTCAAGTCAACACAAGTTGGCCTTGAAAGTTTTGAGCTCTGGCTTAAAGTGTAAAATTATCCTTCAGCTGCAGGAAGCTGATGACCCATGCCAGTAAGTGAAGTTCAGTGGAGGTGAGGTGACTCATGCGATCATTTCGGAGTTTGCCCAGTTCCTGAAAAGGTGGTTTCTTCTCCTCCTTCCCACCCAGGCTGGCCAGGACAGCCACAGTTGTACAACTCCTGCTTCCTCACAGTTACTGCTAGGTGCTGCCTGAAGTGATATGGCAGCTCTGGCCCAAAGGGAAAGACAGTGTCTCTCCCCTGTGGAAAAGAAACACGAAACACACGAACCACCCTGCTCCCTGTGGAAAATTTTGGGACACCAGCTGCCTTTTCCTGCCACCCAGAAGGTTTACAGAGCCCAAGCAGGAGTCTTCCCTGCTGCAACCCTGCATGTCTCCACAACACCAGCACCCTGTGAGCGCTGGCGGGTGCTGCGCAGATGCTCCCGCAGCGTGGGGACATTTGGGCTCCAGCTGTATCAAGCTGGCTCCGTTCATACACGCTGGCTGGGGAGCAGGTGCCAAAGAAGAAAAACCTCTCGTTGTGCCTACCTCGTTATTTGGGACTTTTGAACTGGTTATTAGTGGTGATTCCCATTCATTAAAGAAAGGGCATGAGTAATTTTTATACTTTGCTGGTTTTGCTAGTAGTAACATAAGATGATTACAAATGAAAGAGATGAGAGGAAAAACGTTACTGTCTCTGTAATCACTTTCACTGTTTCCCAGGAATGATTAGTCAGCTTCCTTTAGGTTTTTGTGGGAGTTTTTCATGTGTCAAAAAAGAAAGAGGGAAATAGCTCTAAAAATAAGAAGATATGATGATAAAATCCTAGTCTGGCAAGAAAAGAGGAAGATGTCTTTGATGTCTAATGGAGCACTTAGGTAAAAATATGAGGGGTCTGAAGCACAGACTGTGACTGAGATGAGCCTTTTTCCCTCTCACATACTGATGTCTGATGGACAAAAAGGCATGCGTGTGGGTCTCAGGCAGTCTTCTCTAGTACTAATTGAACGGAGATGGAGAACACTTTGGATGTCACACATCAGCTTATGTCTTTGAAGGGACCCATTACTGCTATAAGTACAGTTTGACCTTGGCATAGCATGCAAAAGCTTCTGTGCTGGCAGTAGGTAAACAGACATTTGCAGTGTAGGTGTGTAAAAAACCTCACAAGTGCGGTGGTGAGGGGAACATCTGAAACGCCTTCCCCAAGTGCCGGGACAGGTCAGCCAGAAGTGAGGTGGGCATCTCTGATGTACAAGTGAGTGCCTGGGGACTAGAATTTCCCTCCTTATGTGACCAGCTTTCTTCTCCAACACACAGTAGTATGACCTTCTCTCTCCACTGACAGCAAGAAGCAGGACCCCAGCAAACCACGAGGGACACAAGGATGCCTGCCTGTACAAGGCAGCTCTCCTTGCTTCCATTGAACATGCTGCAGCACAGCAGGTTACTCACTGGAGAACAAATGGGAATATCCTACTGGCTGGGAGCTCTTGGACTTTGAGGGAGGAGGGGTACCTGTTTCTGCAGATATCGCCTTGTGGCAGGAATATGCTGGTTTTGATGAAGCTTTACCTGGGAGAAGACCTCCCAGAGCCAGAGGAGACACTCAGAAACAAGGGTGTTGCACGTGGCTGGCTTCCCGGGTGGGCAGTGCACCCAAACCCTTTCAGCTGTGCGAGGTGCAGGGTGATAGCCTGATTCATCCCTGTTCAGACCAGGACCTGGAGCATGGGCCCTCCATGACCAAATGGGTGCTGCTGGTCCCTGATTTCTTTTTGATTTTTAATATTTCTCTCCCCTTTCTCCCTGCCATCTTCCCACTTCTCTCTCCCTCCTCCCAAAGCACTTAGTCTCTTTCCCATAGAGCAGCTTTCTGCTAAAACCTGGCGAGCAGAAAGAAAATTGCATGATTAGACAAGGGGAGTTCTGGATTTGAATCCTGTCTCCAGTTTGTAGGGAAGAAGCCAGGAAGTTATTCAACAAGCTTGTCCTCCCTTTGCCGAGATAATCCATCCCCTGGGCTCAGCTGCCTGGCTCTGGCAATGCTGGCACGGAGGCAGCCATGGTGGAGACGAAGAACTTTACTCACTGCTGCCGGAGAAGCCAACAGCCAGAGTTTTTTTTCAAGAAACTTGAAAACAAGGACAGTGAAATGCCAGTGGTCATCCTTTTCCCAGGCTCCAGAATTGTGCAAGGAGGCTCTTCTCCCTTGCAGAGCGATTGCGTAGGTCAGCCTCTCCGCTGCACATCCCTGCCCTGAGCAAAGACCCTTGGAGTCAACGGGAAGTCTCCCTCATGCAGTCAGTGCCGGAGCGTGCAGGCAGCCGACCTCGCTCCCCATGGCTCCAACATTTGTATTAAACTCTTCCTTGGGATTTTAAGATTACCAAACACACTGTTTCAACAGAGCGAGGATTTTCAACATATCCTGCCCAGAGGACTCGAGTTTACCTTCCCGTGGGGACTTTTTTTGGCTCGTAGTGGGAGAAGCAGCAATTCATTATGTTTGAGTTGGGAAACCTCTCCTAGCCATTGCTGTAGCCCCTCTAATATTTAATGATCTGCAGTCACTCCAAGAGACATTCTTACATTTTTGTACTGATGTTCAAAGACTGAACATCAATTTGTGCCTTGCCTAATTAGTCTGGTTTCGGCATTCTGTTTCTTCTCTTGTTTTCAAGATTTTCAGATCTCTGTTTATATTTGTGGAAAATAGGAAGTTAACATTAAACTAAGAGTGAAAATTAAAACAATCTGTGTTGTGAATATTTTGGTTATATTTAAAATTGTGCAGGGACTTTCCTGCACCAACCAGGTAAATTTCCTACAGACACCAGCATTATCACCGTAAAAGCTGTTTGCTTTCTTAAATATATACAACTTCTCATCAATTTATACAAAAAAATGTTTTGTTCCTGCTAGACTGCCTTCCATGGAAACTATGAAAGATTTTTGTGAAATGTCTTTAGATCCCGGATTTAACTGAACCTTATGGGTCTTTCCACTCATTTCTCTTTTGTTGTAAATTGCATAATGTTGAACTGCTCTGAAGGTTTTCCCAGCTTTCCAGCAATAGAAATCTGTTACATCTTCAAACTGAACAGCTTTGCCTGCTTTGTCAAATGTCTGGTTTGTTTAGGACTGCTTTGAACTAGGAAAGCCAACTATTCCACTTGTTTTCACCACTTTGAAGGAAACCGTTATTAATCCTTATGTTAGTCTGTTTATGTAAAGTCCTTGCTTTTTGGAAAATATTTGCTAAGTTTTTTCTGACTTCTGGCCTATATATCAAGAGACAAGAATAGTTTTTATATTAATACACAGAATATTTTTTACAAGCAAATGTAATGGTTTGACCTTTTTTTTTAGAATTTAGTAGTCATCAAATTATAATTTTCTACATAATGTCATAAAGATATCGTTACACCACAATTTGCATGATGGGAGGGATTACCAACCTGTTGGTCTATTAATGATGCTAAATGAACACTCCCTTTTAAACATGCATATATCTTCTGAAGATATATTGATTTTGAAAAGCCAAATCCCTTCCTTCATTTTTCCCTTCCCTCATGTTCCCAAATAATCATTAAAACACATTGTGGTTTAACATGCCTATAAATTGTGCCGCCCTCTGCACAGTAACTAACTGATGTGCTTTTTGTATGACTAGATGTTGCCGGCCTTACACTTTCAGAAAAGGCTAGTTCTACACTTGCTTGGACCCCAGGCAAGATCTCTTCCTCCACATTGCTCAGCATGCGCTTCTACCCCAGAGAGGCTTGGAAGACCTTGTAGCCACACCAGCCCTAATTTGAAAATACTCCCATCTGTATCTTCCTCAAGTCTTACATGCCTCCCTGAGGTGGGGTGTAACGCTCTTATCTTTTCTCTCGTGCCAAATCTCAAACCACAAAAAGTACTAATTCAAGCTTTAGCGTCTCAGAGAGGGAGGCAGAGCACTGCAGGTGAGGGATGGGGCAGTGGTTTGGACCTGTTCTCTAGAGGAAGGGCATGCTGCTCCAGACTGAAACCTTCTGCTATATTAAATGGGATATGATATGCAGGCAGAAGCAGAACATCTCTATTTTGGCAAAGGTAATGATCCTGGCAGGGGAAAGAAGGTAGACACAATAAGAACATTCAATTCCAAAAATCTGCTGTGTTTTCCTGATTTTTTTTTTTCTTAGTCTATGCATATAATTTTGAAAATTTTTCTCTGTTAATTTTAGGATGAGGCTGTTCTTAATCTGTGTCCTGGGAAGTGTGCTTGCACTGTTTTTTCCCCCCTTCAGCGTCTCCTAGGCATACTGCGTCTGTAAGCGCAGGGGTGTGCGTATGCACGGCTGCCTGAATGAAGTGTTTGTGTCTAAGTGGAAAGTGGTGGGAGAGTGGGTGGCATCGTACCTCCAAGGAGAGGATCGTTTGTGCCAGCCAGATCCCCAGGAGAGACACACTCTGACAGCCAAGACAGAGCAACTCTCTTCCCCACCAACTCAGGACGTGCAATAGCAGTGGCGGCGGCAGCAGTGGCAGCGTCATTCCTGCCATCAGTGTGAGGATCCCAGACCACTCACGCTCTGGTCCGGCTGAACCAACCCTTGTCACCTTGTGGCAGGTCACCCCCTGGGCGCCTGCGTGTGGTCCACCATACTGCGAGGTGGTGGAGCCACTAGGACACGGCTTCCACCGCTCCCTTGGTCGCGCCTGGCAATTCCACGCTGCCGTGAGCTGCCGAGCGGCGACGAGGACAGCTGTAACGCTCACCCCCCATCTAATCCCTCACACGAGCCAGCGTGCGCAGGAGCGGTGAGTTAACATGCAGCAGAGGAGCCGTGGCAGCCCGGCTTTTTATTCGCAAGGCAAAACAATCCCCACTGGCAGCTGAACTGGCAGCCCCTCGGGGGACCAATTACTCCGATGTGCACTGTACAAACTGCGGCAGGCGGCCGCCAGATCCCCGGGGAGATGCTCCGCCGGGCTTCGTGAGCAGGAGCCAGCCTGATCCTCCAGACACAAGTTTTCCTCATGTCAAAACTGCTGCTAATGACACAATTAACTAACCAAGGACTACTGAGGAGCTCTTAATTAGGTAAACACTGCTCGGTGAAAAATGAGTGCCCGGTTCTGAGCGTACTGGTTCGTGTCAGGCTGCTGGGAGGTGAAGCCTCCGCCTGCGGATGAAGAATTTGCTTGAAGGTCTAATTTAGGTGGTAAAACTGTAACTCAGCTGGGAATTCCCTTTCATGCAGAATTTAAAATAAGTGCTAGAAACAGCTCAACAGCTTGCAGAGACGCCCTAGAATTTAAAATATTTCATTGCATATACAGAAAAAAATTACTTCCTTAACCAGAGCAGCAGCACAGAAACTGCTGTCTAATTTTAAGTGGACTAACTGAGAAAGTCTCAGAGACAAAACACAGGGGGAAAACTACAAAAGCATTTTGCATTCTTCATATCATCATGGGCTTGACACAGTGCGCGGCACTCAGAGAATGAACTGAGCATCCTGCAGCTCTGACAACTGCAAATGTCATGGACTTCTTGTCACAGGGTGTGGAAAAATGAAGACCACCATGGCCATGTATTTCTCTTACCCCTACAGCCTGTTATTACTGAGTCCTGCGTGTTGAAAGAAACCCCACAGTGTTTAGCTGGTATTGGCTGGCTGAAATTTAGACTGAAATTTTAAAAGGAGTTCTCAGGGAGTTGAAGTTCAGGTCAGTGGGATTTGGGCCCCCAGCTCCCGAAGGCTTCTCTTGGATGAAATTTTGAATCCTGTCTTCATCTAGGTATTTTCAGGGCCCATTGCTGCAGTTACTGCACATGGACCACTCACTACGAATTCTCTTGCCGGGCGCCTGCCTGCTCAGCGTGGGGAAACAGGGAACAGGGAGCGGGATGATGCAGCACAACCACCGCGAAAGGTAACATAATGCCCGTGGCAGATAGGAGAGCTTACTGATGTACTGCAAAGAGCTCTGCCGTGTAGCGCTAATTAAACAAGAATGTCAGGAGAGCTCTTATCACATGTTAGGGGTCAGCAAACAGTATGTCTGCAATGGGTAAATGTGTATATTGAGGAATTCAAAAATATCTTCTTTATTAGCACATTTTATGAGCAACTTTTACCATGTCTTGTCTAGTCAAGTTTTATTTTCATTGAGTACAGAAAGAGATTACTGGAGAATTCAGCTAATCTATCCATAGTATACAACAGAGCAATTTGCACCAGGCAGCTCTAAAACCTCATCTGCGACCTCCAGCAGGCACAGATACAGTTTTTCTTCAGGAAACACTGTAGATGTGTCTCATTCAGACCCCAGGATACTTTCTTATTTGTTCTGCATACCCATGCAAAATTCATGCTTGGTGGGGAGACAGAAGCAACACTATCACTTAGATGATGCGATGCATGATCTCAGTCACATCTCAAGTTTTCTCTCAGGAGAGGAGGACCACATGCATTTTACAAAGCTGCATCAGAGCAGCAGTGTTCCTTCGGCACTACCCTATACCTAACAACACTAAGAAATTTACAGGAGTTCACCAAATCTTGTAGTGAATATTTATAGCATTATCTGCATATGTGGCAACTTTGGGTTGGAACTAGATGATCTTTAAGATCCCTCCCAATCCAAACCATTCTATGATCCTATGATTCCATGATTCCTTTCCACACATCAGTCATCAGTGCATGCTCTGATGGATATGAAGTTAAGAAAATTCCCCTCCCAATATATACATTCTTTTTTAGATTAATTATCTTTGTATCAGTATAAGAGGTCAATGCTTTTCAAGATGAGACATGTTAAGTTTCATGATACCTCATGACCATGACCATGACCATTAGACAGTGGTACCCCTGTCTAATAGAGGAATGGAAATGATTTGTTATAGGTTAGGTTTGATTTTCAGTGTTTGCTGATAATCTCTTGGAGACAGATATTAACTTCACAGCAGGAGACAGAGAAGTACCTCGCCTATTGTGTCACTCATTCTGAAATATATTTGTTGTCTTGGTCCCACTGTTTCCTTTGTGGGCAAACTCTGAGAGAACATCATCTTCTGTATCTGCAAAGAGTAGCTCTAGGGCAGATATCTCACCACTGAATTCACTGATGAAGACAGAGGCAAGAAAATATAGTTGAAGAATCTTCCCTTTAGTGTCTTCATTAACCCGAGTTGATGCGTTGACTTCCCAGGAAATGGTCATACTCAACATTTTGTTCTTGGTCTTCAGCTTTTTAAAACATGGAAAGACATTTTTCTGCTGTATCTATTTTTTAAGGCTTTGCCTGTTTGCTTGCTCTCTTCACTCCTTTGTCTCATTCCTCTCATTTCTATCTTTAGACCTTACCTGTGTTTGTTTATGCTGTTTCTTTCAGCTGTACTAGATTCAGATTTCCATTTTCTAGTGCATACCGGCATGGTTTGAATAACCTCTTGAACTCTGCCATTTAATCCCATGTGTGTTGTTTTATTTTTTGTCCATTGCTTCCTTTCCAATCTAGCCACATACCTTCTGTAGCTCTTATGGGTTGTGCAGGGCATGCACTCAGTCCCCCTGCTGAGTCTAAGGTTTTTAATTTCCCTGTTTTTGACATTAGGGTCTTTTTCAACCGCTTCCTCCATTTTTAGAAATCCCCCTGTCTGAAGTTCACTGTTACCAATGTAGTTTTGGGATATGACTCTTCCCTTGCCGAGGTAAAATTGAACTATATTGTGGTTAGTGTTGTTTTTTATTTAACTGCTTATGAAGTCAAAATGAGTTGTACCATAGAAACAGTTCTATGCAGCAGCTCTTTCAAATGCAGAGAATTTCCCCTGATACTAGCACAGCGTGAATGCGGAGAGCTAGGGTCACTGCACACCATTGTTTTGTTTGACTCAGCTGCCTAGTCTTCCTCAATACTGCAAGTTCCCTACTCCACACCATTACTGGGGTAAAACAGCACTGATTTTTCAGGGCTGCCTCACTCTTTAATAACACATTTGATGAAAAACTAGCCTTCAAACTTGTTGCTTCATCTACCACTGGCCTGGTTGGAAAATTTCCAAAGGGGCACTTTCTTGGTGAAAACCAGAAATGCAATGAATGTATTGACCACGTTGAAAAGAATGTAATGACATTTCTAATTGAAGACATCCGGTTCAGAGGGAACAATTGGGGTTTTTTCTTTCTTGCTGTTTTCTCACACTGTCTTCTCTGATGCAGAAAAGCAAGGAGGGTGAAAGTGAGTGTCCCCCTCATTTGAAAACATGGAAATTCTCCAGTGAAACAGAATAGTTCAACTTAATTAAGAGTTGGTTGTTGTTAACTAGGCCTGTCTTCTTCCTCTCCCACAACAGAGCACAGCTAAGATGCCTGTGGTGCGCACGGAAAACTCCCTGCCACAGGGTGATCTTATCTCGTACTCCGAAGGGTTTATGGCACTGAGGACTTCAACATCGGTATTGGACTCTTTGGTATCCACATCACTTCCCAGGATGCCTCCATAGAGAACTATATCAGTTCACTGTGCAGAAAATAACTCAATTATAAGCCAATTGTTGACACGTGCAGACAAATCAACAACAGCTCAATACAGACAAGTTTAATCAGAAAGGTGTAGAATGCAAGGGTCTGCAGACTGCAGAGTTTATTTCCAGCAGCTCCTCTGCTCTGGTCTGGCATGAGAGGAACCTCAGAGCCTCATTAGCAGTAGGTTGATGAGTGCATGTAACACAGAATGAGTGTCAACAAGCCGGTCACTCAAACCCTGACTGAGCAAAATCCTTCAGAGCATGCCTCATGGCGGTTCAAGTTCAGTGCCTGGCTGAGGAGGGACTGGTAAAGGACTTTGATCCTCACAGCCCTTCTGGAGCAATTTTTTTCTGGTCTTCAACTGCAGGCTGTGCCTCACACTTTGGCCTTCAATAACTTTCAACAAATATTTTAATGGCAACAGGAAGTTTTTCATACTGTGTCTGTACCTATCTAGGCTGGAATAGTTTAAAGCATGGCAGTTTAAGGGGGTTTTCTCATTTTTTTTTGGAAGAAGAGATTTTTTTTTCCTCCTTTACGTGCACCAAAGCCATTGACTGTGCTATGGCTCTGAAACCAAAACCGCAATTACAATGTTTATTTTTAGGACCCCGGCTTGTGTCACCAATTTAGAGAAGATGTGGTTAAGCTAACCGTCACTCACTTCTACTGCTTGCAATTTTGTGTTTCGCATTTGTATAAAGCTTATTACCCGAATAACAGAATATTTCTGTTCCAGGACCGTAGATAATTGATAATTTGAGAGGAAGTCAATGCAACTTCAACATTTCAGTTTGTTAGGTCTTTCTCACTCAGTTTATGAACGGAATATAAGACAGCTCTTCCTTAAAAAAATCAAAATTAATAAAAGGAGCTTTTTACGATAAACCTACAGGCCTTAGGTTTCTTAGTGTCTTGGCAGACACTAAGAAACAAATGACTGTAGAAAGGGTGGCCATGGGAAATGAGTGGGATTGTCACTCCTTGGCCTGACAATTAAGCTTGGCTTACTTGTTGTGCATGTTTCCATGGCTCTGAGCATAGAAGATTTTAACTACAAATCAGCAATAGTATCAGATCTTGTGAATGTTTTTTTAAATACTGCTGCTGCCTCAGAAGTTGGGCTGTGGACTGTTCCTGCTCTCTATAGCTTGGGCATTTTGAAAATTTTGCTTGCGGTGGCTCTGCTCAGTGCTCTGTGATTTACACTTGTGAACAGCGAACACAAAACCGAGCCGCTCTGAGCTGGGGCATTCTGATCCGTTGGCACTTTACACTCATTTTGTTGAGGAGTAAAAGACTAACATGTAAGACTGAAAAGTCCAGCCTGCTGTGAAAAGACACAGTTGAAAAAACATTACCACTTATAATTACTTATAATTCGAAACATTTTGGAGCATGCACAAATTTTAATGTGGTGCTTCTGCATCGTTGGAAAAGCCTTTATCGCAACAGCTTTGCCATTACTTGGCAAGTAAGTGGCAACTGATGCCACTTACCACTAATTCATTCAATCTATCTTGCTGCCTCAGACTGTCCATCAGTAAAAAGAGTTGGAAAAAGTGAACCTCCCACATCGAAGATGGAAAAGTAGGGAAGAGTCATCAAATAGCTAAGGACTTTGCTCTGGATGCTGGTGCCTACAAGAAAGGGGCTCTCAAGACCCAGCGTTACAGCCTCAGGGCAAAGTCCCTGGGAATCTGAAGATAAGATCCGTCCCTGCAAACACCAGGTAGTACTAAGCCATCAGCCACCTTGCTGGGCGTGGGAGTGTGTGTGGCTCTGCACTGTGGGAGGAGTAGACAGGAGGATCTGGGGCTGGTGGACCCATGACTTCCCCTGCAACCCTGGAGCCTGTGGAGCAGGACAGTTAATGGCATTACTTTTGGGGATGCTCCTTACCTTCCCGTGGCCCACACCATGCCCACGCAGGAGGTGCAGAGTGGTGGCGCAACCAGCCTCCTGGTCCTGCTGCTTCTATTCCCCCTCCCCTTGCAGTCCTTTCCCCTTTCCCCTGCACGGCAACGTCAGCAAGCTTGGGAATGGCAAAGGCACGTGCTTGGCTCCATGCTCATCCCTGCAGATGCTGGGAAGCCAGGGATAGCTCACCTGTGGTCATCTAAAAGTAACCCTCTGATCCATCATCCAAGACTTCATGAATGGCAGCAGCCACCAACAGCAGTAAATATGCCCCAAAGGACAACTGTTTACACACTAAGTGAATGGGGAATAGTAAAAGGGTGGTTTTGTGGCATTTGAGAAGGCCAAAACAAGCTACAAGGTATAGATGGGTGTGCAAATGTACAGTAACAAGTGGTTGAAAGCGCACTGCTTGGTGGCATAGCTGAGACCGTGAGGACCAAGAATGCAAATGAAGAGGGTTGAGGTGAACCAGCAAAGAGTATGTAGTACCCAGGACCCAGAAAGTCACTTTAGCAAACAGAAGACAACAATTAACAAGGACTTTGCTGGAAAGGAATAACTCAGGAAGGAAACAGTTCTCATTAGGATTAGATAACAGGCTAGAAAAATGTAATAGAAACCAAATGAGGGATATAAAACTGGAAAAGAAGTTTCTGGGACAGACACTAAAAACAATCCAGAGAGATTCCTCCGCTCTGTTTGGAAAAAGAGATCAAGGATTAGGTAATTTAAAAGGCTGGTGAATCATTTGCAGTGAATAATTTATTTTGTGAATGTGGCTTAATTTTCTGCTCAGAAAAAGTCTGCAAGCAGGTTATGAATTAAATGACATGCATTTGCCAGCTGTTTATGAATAATATTTGGTGCAGTTTGTTCACATGTATTCTTTGGAAATAGCAGTCTTTATTCTGCTCTGGCTTCAGTTAACAAAGCAGGTAGCTTATTTTGGGCTTTCTCCTTTCTTTCCTGATGAGCGTCATTCTTAATTCCGTGTGAGCACTTGAGTTAATGACCAAGCCTGGCCACAAGTATGGTCCCTTTGGGCACTTAGGGTTCTTCATGCTTGAGACATTGTCCAGGCGACCCTTGGGGCTGGTGTTGGCAGGCTTGCTCTCTGTACAGATGGTAAATCTCATCATCAGAAGGCATTTCATGGCATTGCTTCATCAGAAGTTCGGAAGTGCATGCTGGTGTTAAATCCATTTCTCAGTGAGATGCTCTGAGGTCTGCTCAGGGCTCTGTGTTTGGATGAGCTGGTTTGCACCAGGGCTGCACCTTCATTCGCCAGCACATTACGGGCTCTGATGGGACTCTTAGGTGCCAACACATGCAGCCAAAGGGAAAAAATAGCATAGGCATAGATTTTGGATCACACAGCTGTGTTCTTACACAGCCTGAGGAGAAAATTAGTGGGATCTACTCAACACTGTACGATCAAGGTCCTCACAGAGGCTGATTTTTTTTTTACAGGACTGCTCTACAAGAGGGAAGCACTCCCTAAAGAAAGACCAGGATGGAAACTCACAAGTTTATCCTGTTTATTACCCAGAAAAATATTTTTTTACCTGTGTGTGTCATATGGAACTTTTTGGTGGGAGGCATTTGTATCATGGGGGCTCTGCACAGAAAGAATGGCCTGTCTGCCAGGGTCCAGCCTTGTGATAAGGCTCCCTTTGGCTTTGCCAGGGAAGCAGTAACAGTGATTAGGTACAACATTAGGGCACATTTTGACTGAAAAAAAAATAAAAAATCTGCTCTTCTCTTTTAGTTAGAGCAATCACAGAGACTACTGTTAAGTGAAGGCAGTCCAAAGAGTTAAGCAAGCTCTTTTTTTTAAGTTGACTGTGCCTCTTTCAGATGTTTTAGAATTTAAACCTAAATCTTGCCCCGTATTATTTAATCTTAAATGCATGCCACTATTTCTGCTTCACTGCAGTACCCATCCAATTAAATCTAACTTGAAAGAAGGAAAAAAAAGCTCCACATACATTATATTAAATTACTTTCTTGACATATTTGGGAATTAACAAAAAGTGAGAAGCCTATTTAACAACTTGCAACGTATATGATTTTAACAGCCAAACTTACAATAGCTGTTCTTTCATCTATAAATTAAATGTATAACAAAGCCATAATTAAAGACCTTACTAGCAAAACTTTTCAATGGTGTGTTCTTCACAATGGACTTTGAAGCACCTTCAATTGGAGCAATGGGAATTCTTCTGGACAATACTACAAGCTGCAGATACAGCTGAGTTAATTACAAGCAGAGCTTTCAGTATTTATTCCTGCTGCCAAAATCCTTATGCACTGCAACGGAGAACTGTTTTTCCCTTGTGCATGCTTACTAATGCTGCTAGAATGTGAATATAAAACAATACCTGTCTGTCTCTCTCAATCTTAGACACGACTATGAGACTTTCATGCTAATTTCCCTGTCTATTGAGTTGAGACTCGATTAAGGAGGCAGAATTTCTATTTGCAGTCAGGGTTCCCTAAATATTTCAAAGTAATGGTCAGTGACTGAAGGTACAAGGTGGTTGTTGTTTAAATACCATGGGGTTCTCCTCCACCGCCTCTTCTCACCTCCTCAGAGACAGTGAAGTACTGATGGCAACAGTGATGGGAATTGCTCTCAGTCTACCTGAGTGTGAAACAGAGCCCAGAAATACTATATCTGCTGTATATAAGAATGGCAAGTGTTACTGGCACATCACACACCTGGATCCCTGGTCTAGGCATTCAAAGCAGTGTGAAGTCAGTGCATCAGTATATGGGAATCTCCCAGATTCCCTCCCCTAATATTAAAATAATCAAATAATTGACTTTGCCCTGTTTTTTTGGAAGCCAGCAATTAAATCCAGGGCGTTGTTCAAAGATTTAGGGGCCACTCTGGAAAATAACGGATACATGGTGCTGGAGTGGTGCTCCTGAAGCAGAGTCCCCTTTCCAGTCCCTTCACATAAAATCTTTCAACACCTGATCACCCTCTGCGTGAAGCCTGCTCCTCCTGGAAGTCTGCACCACAAGCTCAGGCCTCTGAGGGCTGGAAATCTGCTGTGGTTTCCAAGCTAAATCTACCTGTAGCCAATATATTTCCATTTCTCCTTATATCAATATTATTCTTAGCTAAAATTATGTTATTTTCTTCCATGGGGTTTACCTCTTCAGGTATTCTCAGAGAGCAGTCACATCCCTTCTCTGTCATTGGTTTTGTTCACTTCTGACACATTTTTCCCCAAGGGACCCCATGGCCATTCTCCCTTTCTGTCCTCCCCGGTAAGTGCAGATGTGCTCTCATGGCCACAGTGGAGCCACAGCTTGCAGACTTTGCTATTTGGAAGAAACCAAACGAGGCCCACTCTGAGTAACTACTGGGCAGACAAACCTTTGCAGAGAACGGCTGCACTGCAGGTTGTCATGAGCTCGGGCTGATATTTTTGTCTGCGTTCAGTCCTGGAGTAGGCACCGTATCCCGTGTGCTCCGACTCATTGCTCCACCCAGCCGCTGGCAGTAAGGTTGCAGCACAGCAGGAGTACAGCTCAAGCATGAGCTTTCCTTCACCGGCATTTCCACAAATCTTTGCTCCAGTGCCTTTTGGCCTGCCTCCCTCTCAGCCCTCTGCTCCCCTGACGCTGGATTATTATTCTCTCCCTATTACTTACTTGTCTATTTGCTCCCTTTATGAATTACCGGCTTCAGCCAGCCCCTGCTAACCAAAAACATCTTTCCAGTATGCAGCTATCTGGCTAGGAAATCACATGAGATATCTGGATGGTGATCCAGGGGGAACAAACTGAGCATCAGCATCTTGGCTATGGTAACAAACAAATTGAGTATCACAGCTTAGCTTGGAGCTTGATTAGCCACACACTCGCAGGAGGTGTTTGCAGGGCCAACAAGCGGTACAGCACATTGAACAGCTACACTGAAAAACACAGGATGCAAACAGATGCTTTACCAGCACCAAATCAGTTAGCAATGACCATGTAGAAGTTGGGGTTACTTGATTTCTAGGTATAAAACCTTGTCTGCATGGGTACAGTCTCTCTTGGCCATGTGTGGTACTACCGAAACAGTACTTGCTCTAAGCTTCCCCGCAAAGGTTTGCTTCCTCTTGCAGAAGGCTGAACCACCTTTTCCCCTCCATGGGTTCAAGAAATGTCAGGTTCCACCAAATTGCTCTTGTTCTCCTGTTTCAGCAATGCTGGGGAGAAGGAGAAAGCAGCACCAGTCTCATGTGATTTCTGCTTCCAACTCTCCCTTGGCATCCAGCACTCCTGTCCTTGTGGTTCCCACTGTGACTCCCTCTCCATGGGATCCTGAACCTCACAGACACATGCCCAAAACATACGACCATTGCACGCCACACCAGTGCCAAGAGATAGGCAGGCGGGGCAGGCTGTGACATGTTCCACTTGAAGTGGATGGCAAAATGCTGAGTGGACTGCCTTGGTCCTCAATCAGATCAGGTCCTGCAGATCCTAGAGGAATTCACATTAGTATTCCAACTCTAACTCAGTATTTCCCAGTCTTGACTACACTCTTTCCAATTCTTCCATGACTTGACAGTTTTACATTACTCCCCATTTTACCTATTTTAACTAAATTCCTGACAAAACGTGTTGTTGGGTGCCGTCCTGAAGACCAGATAGATGAGATCTACTGCATTTCTTTAGTCTGGAAAATCAGCCATTGTCATGGGAGAAAGCTATGAGCCTGAAGTGACTTTGGTAAATTCTTATTGACTTTTAATATCATTTTCTATTTAATCCTTTCTTTAACTTGCCAATAACACATAAAACTTCAGTTCAGACCCTGAGATCAGATTAACAGGCCTGTGGTTACCTGGATTACTTTTTTGCCTGTCTCAAATATAGGAACTACATTTGCTGTTCCCTGATCACATGGCCCAGCTGAGTCCAAAAAGGTCATTAAAGGTCTGTGCTGCAGACCTTCAATTTGACATGCAAATCCATTCAGAGGGGAAGATGGAGAGTGTCCGGTTGGTCCAGTTTGAAGGCAGTGAGCTCCGCTTCCACCTCAGGTGTGGTCATTTCCAATTCACCTTCCTTCCACTCCCATTAGTCATCCTGCTTTTGCCACTGCATTTTGCATCCTTGCTGAAATATGAGAGAAAACATTCTCAGAGTTTTAAGGCAGTCTGCTTACTGTAGTTATGATCTCTAAGCTGCCCTCACCAAATAGTGCCCCCACTTCTTCTTTCTTTGTTCTCTTTTTATTTATATAACTGAAGAACATTAAGTTACTGTTTTTATTTCCTTTACAAGATCTAAACTATCTCGATTTTTGATACTTTTTGTTCTATGTGTATACGTCTGACCTCTAAGATGTACATTTCCTTGCTGATGGGTCGCATTTTTCATTCCATGTAGGCTCTCTAATTATTCCTAATTTTCTTTTTGAGCCAATTATTTGCACTAGAAGGAGTATTGCTTTTTGCTGCGCAGTCCCCCCGTCCCTTTTGCTTGCATCTGTGACTTAAGCAAATTTCAGACTTTGCATGTTGGAGTACAGCTGCTCAGTCCAGATGGCTTCAATCACTAGTTCCCTAACTTTGTCAAACTTTTCCTTTTTAAAATCAAGAATCTAATGAAGACAATTGAATTAATTCCTAATCATTCTACTGAAAGTAATTTTCTACAATCAGATCTTCCAAAATGTCATCAGTATTGACAAAATCAAGTCAACAATCGCTTATACAGAAATCTGTCAACAATCATACTCGAGAATATACGGATCCTGCTGTGATTAGTCGACATCTGAGAAGCTGAACTTTCTCATAAGAACAATTTCTGTTATTGCTCGCTTCTAAGAACTCTGCAGAGATCTCAGTCCCTATCAAAAGTGGGGTTTACATCCCTCCCTGCTTTTTTTTTCTTCGGCTAGTCAATCAGGACTGTAACTCCCTTCCTGTCTAGCCCTCATCCATCTTTTCTGTTTACATTCAAAACTCTCCGGGAGTGACTCTGCTGCCTTGTACAGAGTGCAGTCTTGATTTTGTTTGGTCCCCGGACACAGTCATAGTTATTAGTCATGTTTATATAGCGAACCTGTATCATCAGGTTGTTATGACACATTTTATTAATGTGTTGGAATCTCTTTGATGCTCAGAAGGGCTGTGAAGCAGAATTATACATCCCCAGCAACGTTTGCAGCAGTGGGGTAAGGCACGCGGGGCTTGTATCCCAATGCTGTCTATGTTCTCTGTGGAACATGAGACAGTTGTTATTCTAACCATCGCATACCTCATCCTTTTCATTTAAACCAGTATCAGCACAATGGCTACTGCTAGTCCAAAGTGTTAACAGCTGTGTTAAGTGGCAGCCAACCAATTTCCTGTAACTTGTGGTGAGGTAGCCAGATGCAGAGAATATCTATATAAAGGCATCTTTTTTTTCTTTTTTTTTCTTTTTTTTTTTTTTTTTTAGAGAGGAAATAAAAAAAAGCCCCTTTCTTTTGCATTTGAGTTCAGTTTCCATACCTAGGCCAAGAACAGTGTGAGGACTAAGAGCACATGCCACCATACTGGCGTGCTGGAACAGGGTCAAGAGGCACTACGAGTGGGGAAATAGGATGAGGTCTAGCCTAGTTCAGCCTCTGCTGTAATTTTTGTGTCCCTCTCAGCTGATCCCAGAAGGCCTACTTCAGCTTCTTTTCTACTGAGCACAGCAAGACACTGCTCTCCCCTACCCTACGCGTGTGCCTCCTGGCCTAAATGACATGGGATCTCGCGGCAGTCTACAGCCCAGCCCTTGTAGAGGGGGTGGCTGTGGGAAAGCCCAGCTCAGGAAGTCCAGGAGTCTCCTCTGCAAGGCAGGAGGCACTTCGTGGCGGCAGGCAGATCCGGGCATGTGTCAAAGTGATGGCTGGGTTTGCTCCCTTCTCCTAGCACAGTCCAGCCTCCCCTGGAGAGACACGGCCAGGGACGGACCCAGGCACCTTTCAGGGTCAAGCTCTTGGGTTAAAGCTCAGTAAGACATTCAGTATGTGCTGGGCTGAACAGGCAGGGGACTGCCTGGCATGCGGGGGCACAGAAAATTAAGAGGTTCCTGTGCCTGGTGCTATAGAGATTGCTTAGGGCTGAGACTTCCCTCACTCAACTTCCCTCCCCAGTGCCCACGCAATTCAAGAAAGGACTTGCTGTATCTCTGCATATGTTGGGTGCGTATACATATATGCATGTGTGAAGGACCGTCTGAAATCCACCATGCCTGGAACAGGAAGGTAGTGAATGCTGGACAATATCATTAAAAGGCTTTATCCACTACCGAGCAGATGCGTCCCAAATTTTTTGAGACAGCACACCAGTACATCAATGTTAGGGAGTGAAGGAGGATAGAAATATAGGCAGAAGACAATGGAAAGTTGCTGTGGACTCATGCTCTTACCTCTGCAAACAGCACTCTGGGATCTTTAATGACTAGACGTGGTCAGGACCTCTATTTTATGCCTTGTCTGAGCAATTTGCTACAGAGTCCCTATTAAAACCATTCTGGGGGTATTGGTTTTCTCTTGACTCAGAGGGAAGACTGCTGCTTGAATCACTAACAAGAATTCAGCAGCACCTGGGTTTTCATTGGCAATGAACCACCCGTGTACTGACCAAGTGGGAGGCTGTTAAAGAACAATTTCCCACCATCTGGGGGAGGAAAAAAAGTATTCACTGTGCCACACAACTGTCTAAAATCTACGACATAGGAGTGATTTCTTAAAGAAAAATTCCCTTCTTTACTGGGGCAGTGGCAAGGGAGGCAGGGAGCAGGGGGAAGTAAAGCAAACTCAGACACCCTTCACCAAGGGGAAGAGGGCCATTTTACTGAGTGAGCTGCTTGGACATTCTTTGTGTGCATGTGTGTATCTAAATTCAGTCAGACAACATCCCTGAAAATTTCCCTCGAGCAGCTGAAAGCATGAGGCAGTCAGCATGGTGCTGCAAACATACCATGCAGACATCTGAAATTTGCTGTATTGGGAAACAACAGCAGATAATAACTGTATGAACAGCCTCGTACCGGGACACTGCCTTGGGGTTCTTGTGGCACCAGAATCCCTTCAAGGAGCTCAGAGCCTTGTAATTACATGGCTTTACGCACTGCTTGTTGTCTTCTTCTTAAGGGCTTGTCACAGTACCTGTGAAATAGTTTTCTTAGAAGTGGAGGGTTGGAAGTGCAGCTAATGATACCAAAGTCACCCTCCTCAAACCACAGACAGGGAAATTCCTGATGACTCTGGCTGCTCTGTCCTAATTCCCAATTCATTTTTTGTCCCTCTCTGGGCAAGATCCAAAAGCTTGATATGTCTGGGATAGACGCAACCAGGTCCTCCCAAACCTGGATGTGGTTAAGCACAGCCTTATTTATGCAGACCTTAGGATGTGTCTGTGTATGCATTTTTAATCCTGTTGTGGCACAGTAACAAATACAATGGCAAATTCTCATTCAGCCAAAAGAGAAATACCCAACAATCAGGCCCTATTTGTTGCCACAGTAGGTGAATAACAAGACGATAGCTATATTGTCAAATGCAGATCTCTGTATCAAAAGGTTTCGCTTCCCACTCGTAAGTGATTATGGAAAAAGGACTCACTTGCCCACTTCCAATAAATGAGAAACATGTTTCTTAGAGGCAGTATGCTTCCTATGCTTGTAGTGCAGTGAAGCTGTTGGCTAGGCTACTATTTTTGACATGCAGCTGTTGCACAGAAACATCTGATAGTTTCTTTTCTCCAGGCTGTTGCTGCGATGTCAGGAAACAGCTTTTGGTTTCAGTTCTTGTAAGATGTGAACAGGTATGGGCGGCCAGTGTGATACCACAGTAACAAAAAAAAAAACCCACCCCATCCTGCAGCCTGCAGAAGAAACTAGATGTACAGAGGAGAGGAGGCTGATCAGTTCCAAATTCTCATTACAAATACTTGCTTTGATATAAAATAAAATTTACTAAATGGCTAGTTAAAAAAAAGTCAAGAATCAAAGTGATATGTGTGCTTGTGTGTTTTTTTCCCACTGTGAGACTGGGGAATGAGTTCATTGACTTACAAGGCAACATGCTGATGCTTTGGGTAAGAGCAGCTTTTCACTAATAAACGGAAAACTGAAAGTTCATCTGATGACTAGTAACACAGAAGGCTTAATTGCACACTGGCATAGGATAAACCTACTCCAAATCTGCAATGCTATGAAACACAAATGCAGAAGTGGGAAAGTTAAATGAAGGCCCTCATGTACCTAGGATGGCTTAGGCCGATGACCAAAGCTTGTATATCAATTTAATATAAAATATAACAGAACAATATACAATATTTTTCAGGATCTACCATAACTTTTACTTGGGACTCCAGAAGAGAAGGGTTAGCTTGCTCTGAGACAAGCTCTACCTGAGCAAGGTGATATGTTAAGAAATCCAGGTGCCAGCTGTAGCAATCATGGAGACAACAGGTCTTAAAGCCTGCTCAATATATATTTCTTCTTTAAATCCTGGCAATAACTGCAAAAACTGCAGGGATAAACAGTTCCTTCTCCTTCCCACCAAGAGAACAGTGCTGTTCAATCCTTGTTCTGCAGAGTGTGTATGGGTTTTTTTTGGAGGTTTTGGGTTTTGTGAGCTTGGGCTTTTTTCTAAACCTCAGCTGAGAACAGCTATAGCAACCTGGTTCTGTGTCAGGTTTGAAGCCTTTGGCTTCCACAAGCTGTGGCTTACGCTGCAGAGAAAGAAAAGGCGAACATCCTTTCATGTGAGACATTTTTATGCTGAAGCTAAGAAAGCTTTAGAGCAAAAAGGTGGCAAAGCTGCTTGCCTCACACAGTGAGGAGCCTAAGTCAGTAAGCCAAATGTTCATTTGCAGTACCTGGGCTTGGGAGCACCCCAAGCCTTCCTGGACTGAGCGAGTTGAATATGGTCATCATCTAGTTCCTATGGCAAGAAGCCATTACAGGTGTTGTGTCTGCTAATGCCCTTCCTTCATGTGAGGAAGTGGGCTGAGCGTTTCGGGCAGGATAGCATTTGCAAAACTGGTTTTCACTTTTAGGAGCCGTTTGTCGCCTTTGCTCCCCGCTGCAACTTGTACCGTCACTCTGGGGCAGCCAGCACGGCAAAGCTGGGGTGGGGTGGGGGGGGGACACGACTATGAAACCTGCACAACGACGCTGGCTGCGGGGATGAGTCAAGCTGGCACGTCCCCTGGGCATACAGGTGGCGCATGCACTGCAGCTCACCATGAGCCTTGTGTGCCCCGATCTACAGGTCAGCTCCAAACAGCTTTAGGAAGAGGCTACTGCTGTTGCGTGTGCGGATGCTTTGGACAATAGTTTGTCAGCTCTGGCACAGAACCAGCAATAACAAAGCAGGTTTGTGACCGTTCTGTCTCATGATCCTGCCTAACAGCTTCAAGCAACCAGCCACTGCATGTGGAAAGGTGCTTGGAAAGGTCCTGGGTTATGTTCTGCCACGTTTTCCCAAAGACCATTGGCTGACCATGTTCCAGGGACCAAGAACTGCCTTTGCATTCATCTAGAGTCATTTTTCCCATGTTCTCTGACAGCAAAAGTGGCTGCTGTTTCTGGGGAAATCCATGACATCTTGTTTTATACTCCAAGAATAAGGTTGGCCAGGAAAAGTCACTGGTGTATCCTCTCATCTGTGGACTTAGAGATTTAAGGGCCTTGCTTCTAGTCTTCCCTTCATCAGGGGGCAGCTGCATGGGAGGTTGTCATTCCTACTTACAGCCTCAAACTGTTGGATCTGGCTAATAAGTAGCTTAAGCAGAACTGTAATTTATGGTTGTCCACGATGATGCAAAAGGCTAGCAGCTCAGTCCCTGGGCAGACTAGTCTTGCACATGCTGTTCTGCTTGTTAAGCTCCTAAAACAACTTTTGTTTTGTCTAGCTCTACATCTCACTGTGTCTTTAAGGAAAGGAAATCCAAACCTGGGATATAAACCAGAAAATTTGTCTGATTTAAAAATGCTTCTGTAATGCACTAACTGAGGTAATGGCTACCTCCATTTGAAAGACAGCTGATTTCTTTTTCTTCTCCTTTTTTTTTTTCTCCTGTTTTTTTCCAGCATGACAAGAAACTGGTGGCTGAAAGGAAGAAAATGAATATAGTTTATTCTCTTTGGGTTATCCTGCTTCTGACAGAGGCGAACACTCTCTTCTTGCAAACACAGCTAATCCTCTTTGTCTGGCTACTTTATTAGCTGAAGTTTAAATCCTTGAACCCTCACTTTATCATGTGTTTCCCTTTACTGATGATGTCACCTACCCACGTTCATCTAATGAGTCACTTATAGCAGCCAAACATAAGTGCCGAGGATATAGGGTTCTGCCAAGAACTTCAGCCTCCTAACACTTACCTTATTACTTGATGAAATAGGAATATAACTTATATACTAGATGATACCCCCTGAAACATAAAGGAGGTCATTGAGAGCCTATAATTACCTTCTGATTACAGGAACTGAATGCAACAGGAGTTGTTAGTAAAAGGAGAGGGAGGATTGATGCTGGTTTTGTGGTGTAACCAACAACAAGTGGGCTGTTTGACAATTATTTTCTTTCTAAACATTTCCATATGTCATTGGGCATAAGAATATCACTGTAAAGCACCAGCTCCCCCATGTTCCCTTTCAAAAGTGAGAAGAAATGCACTGGGTATTGTGTAACTGATGATGTCATCATGGAAAGCCAACACTTTTATGTTTGAGACCCTGAAAAAGAAGGTAGGGAAGGAAATGGAAAAAATGAAGAAGCAAATCAGACAGATGGAGAGACCAAACGAGCTGGGCAAACCCCTGCAAGGACAGATGACTAAGCTTTCCATTCCAAGTCAAACAGCTCCATTTGGGACAGCAACAGGTTTTCATTTAACCTTCCTAAATTTCATGAACATGCTCTGGGCTCCTTGCAAAAATGTGGCTACTGTCTGTGTTTGAGACTAGGCAGGCAGCCTGCTTTTTCCACTTGGCTACCTTTGCACAGTATGTCAAAAACCTTACGTGGCTTTGGTAGCAGAACTTGCTCTTGGTCCCACTGGATATCTGGAATAGGCACTTCGGTTGAAGAGTAAGCATGCAGGGAGGTCTGAACCTCCTAATTAAATTGTCATGTTTGGGACCCACCCAACAAAACTGGACAAAATCTGCTCTTAGATTTGAAGAATGGAATTTTCCAAAGAGTTTCAGCTCTGATCCTGAAGAAACCAGCGAGACCAGAGTTGGGCTGTGCTTTGAGGGCAGTGTTCAAACTCCAGTATCCACAGGGAGGTGGTTCAGGGGAGGATCTGCGATGTAGGATATGCTTGCTGGGCCTCTTTGGCTGGTCAGGGGCAAAGGGTTTCTCAGTTCCTCATGGCTGTAAATCTTCACTGCACCAGCAGTTGTGGAAAGTGAGTATAAAAGAGGGAAAGGTGAGGGCAGTGAAATTTTCAGTACAGAAATGTTGAAGAAAATACTGAGATTTAAAATGAAAGAGGAGGGAACCTACAAGTTAATATCACAACCCTTCCTTCCTGAACTGAGTTTAGATACTTGGACTAATAATAGTAACAACAATACATTAACAACAACAGTAATAAATAAATAATAGAAATTTAAATAAATAAAAATTTAAAATAATAAAAACCCAGTAGAAATGGGATTTTCCACTTCAGTGATACCAGTTAAGCTGACTGGAAGGTACAAAGTATCTATCTTTTGGGCAGTGATGGACCTTACAGAAAAAATTATATTTGTGAGGGTGAGGAAGAAGAAGCGAGGAAGAGTGTGAGGAAGCAAAGCTCGTCTTTACCCACTGCTTGCCTAAGGTGAATAGAAAGTGACTGTTGCTCAGCTCTTGTAATCCCTGTTACATTGCTGTGCTGACCTGAGCTGGACAATGCTGTAGGGAGGAGAAAGTCAGATGTTCAAGATGCCTGTGACCCTTCCTGAACACTCTGAACTCCTACCTCCTTCTTCACCGTAGGCTTTTCCTATGCTTTCCTCCTTGCCAGCCATCCAGCTCCTGTCCCAGGAGTGACTGAAATGTGGCCTTATATTTGGTTCCAAATTTGAAAATGAAGGGGCTGGCTGACACCTTCATGATGTCAGCAAGCCAGATATATGAGGGTGACCACATTCAAGAGCCTGATGAGCTGATAGGGAGGAGTGGGGTGGGGTGGGGTGAGGGGAAAGACCAATGTAGACCATCAGTAGTCTCTGGGAAAGGTCCCACTGGAAGTAGGAGTCAGCCACTGAGTCAAAGGGGAGGATTTGCCCAGCTATTTTGGAGTGAATTTCCTTTGCCTTTTTGCATTTTTAAAAATATAATGCTGTATTTCTTTCACTTATTAATCTCTCTTTTTTTTCCCTTTTTTTTTTTCTTTTTTCTTTTCTTTTTGAGTCAGCTGCTGTCTGCTCAACGCTGCTGATTTTAATGTTGAAAAATAGGAGTCCAGAAGCCAGTCGGAGGGGTCACTGTAGAAAAGAGAGACTTGCAGGTGGTGCAAACTCCCAGTGATGGCGTTGCAGAGCCTTTGTGGTTAGGTGTTTGGCTGTTGTCGTCGGCTGAGGTGCGCTGTGCTGTAAACTGTATGATCTGAAAGAAGCAACCCCAAAGCTGCTTTGTAAATCGGAACCACAAGAGTAAGAGCTGGGCAGGGAGCTGTGGAAGGGGATGTAGAGGTGCAGCTGCCTGGCAGTCCTGAGCAGCTGAAGCAATGCTCTTCTGCTATAATCTTTAGCCACACTTTCAAGGCAGAGAGCAAGGGCAAGGGAAGCAATAAACAAAAAATTACCTTTTCACCTAACAAATAAGTAAGTAAACCATGAAATTTGTTGCCACAATTGATTCAGAAATTATTTCAAAGAAAGCTTTTGCAGACTTGTAGAAGGTAAATATGATTGGATCCATGGTAGCTAAAGGAATGCTATAGGATGGCTCAGAAGTTCCCCCACAAAGGAATCTGGAACAGGTGTCACATCTGACATGTGTCTAAGCATTTGCTCCTGGTCATGTTGGAGGTAGGTTACCAGGTAGGCAGTCCTTGGGTCTGACCCAATACAGCTGCTCTTATGTTACCAAGTACCCACTTTATCAGGAATGGAGGAGGTCAACACATCCAAGACGATGTCATCAAAGTCAACTTATCTAACAGCAGGGAGGAAGAAGGAAAGAGTGGTTCCTGTGCTCCAAAGGGGCTGATGCATACCAACCCTGATTCAGAGGTCACTGAGATTTTCTCCACTGTCCCTGAGAGGTTTGAAATGAAGCCCATAGCAGATGGGAGAAAATGACTGCGAGGTAATCTCAGCGGATGAACAGTGGAAGGCATGGGTGTGCCACACGTCATGAGGATGTCTTGCAGATGTTTCTACAGGCCCCTCTGCAGTCATTCTTTCCCTCAGTGACTTGACTCCTACACCTCACTTTCTTGTAGGTGTGTTCTCCTTATGACACTGGTGGCTACATCAGATTTGCCTGCAAACTCTGTGAACCCAAAAGCCCTCCTTAATGGCCCCATCTCACAGTCTTCCTGCTTACGGTTGCGGATCTACTTCATGAGAAAAGAGGACACTGCTGTCCTGCAGAAGACATTTTACTCCTTGCCCTAAGGACCACACAGCAACTTCCATGCCGGAGAAGAGTGTGAGTCCCTCTACACTTGTCAGGGCTGACAGCTGCCCTTGTCCCCATCTGCCAGTGGTTAGGGAGGTTGTCAGAAAAGCAGTTTCCCACGCAAAGCAAGCACAGGTGAATAATGGGAGAAGTGCGCGTTGCTGATGCCGTCACCCTACTACTGCTCTCTTAGACCATGGAGGGTCACACTCACATAAAAAGATTTACAACTAAATGGTGGCTGAGTAGCTCAGTGTCACTGGAGGGGATGCAGGAGGAAAGCTCCCTTTCTCCTGTTATTTGGGACAAATAAGTGATGGCCAAAAGGTGCTGCCTCACTGCAGAGAAAAGAGAGAGCAAGGTAAGGTGGGCTTGTGGGGGACGCACAGCCCAAGTGCCCTCTTCTCCAGTGTCCCCCCAGCCGCTGCCTCCTACACCCCATGGCAGGAGAGGGTCCAGCCGCAGACCTTCCCCCATCTTTTTCTCACCGTGGCAGGGAAGAGCCTTGTCACCCTCAGTGCTTCCGACGCAGCTGTGGTCCACACTGTGGGCAGCGGCGTCACCCACCGCCCTCCGGCAGCGGCACGGCTTTCGTGTCAGGCAGCAGAGCAGGTGAGCCAGCGATACGCTGCAATAACATGGACGGCTCACTCTCACCTCATTGAGAAAGTGGCAAGCGTGCAAGGGCTGCTTCTGGGTGCCAGGAACGGGGGAGCTCGCGGCGGGTGCCACATCTGGTAGCACTAAAAGTGCCTCAGAGCAGAGTGCTGTCTCCTAGCATCAGGCTGATGCTGGGAAACCTGCTCCCAAGAGAGCCCACCTATTTCCTCCTTAAAAAAAATTCACCTCTTTTCAAGTGGAAAGAAACGCTCTGAGAAGGTGTTGGGGGTAAATTAGACAGTAGGCCTTCAGACTTCTTCAGTTAGGAAGATATCCTAAAAGAAAAAAAAAAGAAGAAAAAGTCATTAAATGGGTGTAGGCTCCCAAACAAGCATGCACCAATGTTGCCCAGGTGTCTGAATGCTATCTGCTTCCCATGCACCCAGCAGCACCTAGCACTGCTGCTGCTGCTGCTGCAGGGAACAGCTGCATCCAGGCAGCCCCCAAGCATCTGGGAACTGCCCATGTAAAGAGATTATTGTTTATCCTTTGACATACAGAGCCATTACCTACCGAAGCAGCCGTGGCTTCATACTGGGCATTATGCTTAATCCTATTTTTCTAAGAGAAATAGGATTATTCTCTGAGAGTTCATCATTGTTAACTTCATTGAATGAATTACTGAGACAAAAGATACATAGTGATTTCTGGTCCCTCGGTATTAGATTGAGGCATCTGACTGGAATTTGCTGATTTCTTCATGAGTTCATTTGATGGTGTCAGTCCTCTCAGCAAGTGAACATGTGTCTCAAGGCTGTAGATCAGGAGTTCTTTTTTCTTTTGTGACCATAAATTCCTACTGATGTGTTTGCAGCTATTTATTGTTTCTTTTGGGAACCACCATTGCTGATAGAAAATATCTGATGAGAGTTATGTGTAAGGGCAAGGTATGATTTTATGAAAAGCTGTTTACATGTGTATTTCTCCTCACTTGGCCCCCTCCACCCATGCTTGAAGGAACTTTGCTTCAAGCTTTTCCATTTTGAATTTCTTTCTTTTGGGTTCTACTCTTTTTGTTTCATTTCCAGCCAAGTTACATCTTGAGCAAGTTTAAAAAGCCTTTTTTTCTTTTGTGATTTTGATTACAACAATTTTTATTTTTCCAACATCTCAGCCTAAATGTAGAGATTCTGATGCCAAAGATAATGATGGTATTCCCTTTGATATTGAATCATCTGGTGCTGTAGCATCAAATAATCAAAATTTTCTTTAGCGCGCCAACTTCTGTGAAGGTACACTGTTTTCTCTTCTGAACATACTGCTGAATCTAGAATGCTTGCTCTGCTTTGTTTTAGCATTATACATGGGGCTTTGCTTGATTTTCTTAGGGTTATATCATTATAAGAATTAGATTCACCTTGCAGGAGAACTATTAAAGACTCAGATGTACTGAAGCTCCTAATAACGTGACATGATAATTCTGTGGAGGGAGTGGGAGCCACCAGGAGTTCTCAGAGAGCTTCTCCTGAGACACTGAGTGTGCCATTCCTGGACTGCAAGTACCGGTTGTCCACACCCGATCCTTTGCATGTGCCCCTGAATGGTGGTAGCATCCTATTCTGCATTCGCAGAACGACATGTGGCCATTTCAAAAAGTTTGTGTCTGGCTAGGAGTGCAGAAGGGCACAGGTATCTGCTCAGTCCTGGCAAGGTGGAGGTGCCTTCCCTATGCAGTTTCTTCATAAGGTGTTAAGATGAGACATAAACTTTGATTTCAGGATCTCTGGGGCAAGGATCATCTCTTTGATCTGGGCTTGTACAACCCCTTGGACAGAGGGGATCCTACACGCTAATTGTAACAGCTACAGCAATACAAATAACACATCATTAATAGTCATAATTATGATGGGCAGAATGGTGAGTTTGGATTCCTCAGGTGGATCTTGCATCCCGTGGAAATGTGCGGCACATTTCCCATCGGCTTCAGTGGGGCTGGGATGCAGCCTTTCCTTTCTGTCTGTATGCTGCTTTGCAAATGGAAAAATATTTGAAGTTCTGTTTTGGTGCCTCAGACTCTGCTTCCTTTCCACTTTAAGAACACTTCTCTCCAGCCAAAAGTTTCCTTTGTCTCATAGCCTCAGGAAAAAAAAAGGAAAAAAGAAAAGCTTTCTCCAAATAAGAACATGAGCAACAGAAGTGTTAGGAGAAAGGATACACTTATGATCCAAAAGAAAAGAAAAAAAACTTTTCCCACTGTCTAGATGTCCCAGTCAAGGCCAAAAGAAAGCAGTCAGCTTTGCCAGCAAAACCCTAAGCAAAAGAAATAAATGACATCCCTCTGGTGCCCCTGGACATAGAAAGTATCCGGCTTTGCTGCTGTTCTGCTCCCCTTCTGCTTCCAATGCAACAGCTGCCAAATTTGTCCTGCCTTGTAGGCATAACACATCAAGCTCAGGGAAAAACCAGGTGCCGAGATGAATTCTGGAAGTCCCGCAAAGGGAGGAGAGCAGCGTGAAAGAAAACACAGCTACGTTAAGAAGCTTCCTTCTAGGATAAAAATAGATGGACACACACAGGAACTGAAAATCCCTCACTTCTGTTTGCTTTTTCTGTTTGATTTCTTTTTACCCTCTCTCACCTTGCCGTTCCCCTCTCCTATCCCAAATGAATAGTTGTGTTTCCCATCATAGTTCAGCTGTCTTTCAAGGCAAGATATTTTGGACTTAAAAAGAAAAAAATAAATAAATTTAGGAGTTATTTCCCAATGCATAAAATGGCAAACTCCCTTAAGGAAAAACTGAATGTTTAATTTTGCAGTGGAAGCCTTGCAAAATCAGGTTTTCATTTCCGCTGACTGCTTTGAGTGGAAAACTGCATAAACACAAATACATATGGTACATGAGCACACACACACACACACACATACACACATATTAGTTCCTCAGCCGCTGAATACTTGCAGCTTGAAACTGTGGCTTAAGAAGCGAAGTTTTACCAGGGTGGATTTTAAATTATGAGATAACACAGAGAGATAAATTCTCCCTTGGTGTTGTTCCTTTCATTTCAACCAGTTACGTGCTCTTTGCCTTTTAGCTAGCAGCCCTGAATACCGTTTTGCTTTCAGAAGTGTACCTCTGAACTCCAGGAGGATGAACCACTGACTCCCACCTTGACGAACAGAAATAATAAAGAGAAGGAAATGCCACTTATTGCATTAGAGGAACAGGAGAAGAGGGTCGATGGCTAGGCTGCCCTCCTCTATGCACAGCAAATTTATGCACCTATTTTTCCTAGAAGTCAGGCAACACCTATTGTCTTTAAATTTTAAAGAAGGGGGGGGGGGGGAAGAAAAAAGGCAAAAAAACCAAAAAAGCTCGAACTTCAAGGAATCAGGAAGCTGTTTTTTACCAGGAATCGGAGGCTGGGGAGCTGGCTGGGTGCAGTCTGCCTGCAACACCCACCCGGCCCAGCTGCAGCCTATCTCACACAAACATCGCAGCAGTGGCCGTTTGCCCAGAAACAGCATCGGCTGCCGGAGCCCTCCAACGGAAGGAAGCCCGCGCAAGCCCCGGCCCCCCGCCACAGCCCCCCAGAACTCCGCTCAGGAGGCGGGAGGGGTGATTGGCAGCTCCCAATGGGGAGAAGAGCAGCGCCCATAAACATCGCTGTTATTTTCTTAGGTGAAGAGGCTTTCCTCCGCTTCCTGTGATCAAAAAGGGTTGTTAACAGTTCCTGTTAAAAGCCAGCACTCGCAGCCTGTAACTTTACACGTGGGCTGCATTAGAAACAGGAAAGATGATTTTTTTTTCCTCAGCGTTAAGATAATGCCAAAAGCCTTATGTTAACCTGAGTATTTGGATTTTAAATTTTGCTCGGTAGGTTTCACAGAGCCGTCAGGTTTAGTAGGGAATTGAAAGGACAAGTGAATCTTAAGGGGACTAAAACAGCTGCCACCCCTATACTGGAGAAGTAAGCTTAATGGAGGTGTGGCCATCCGTAAAGATTTCATTTCTTATTTTCTTTTTTTAACACCCAATATTTTCATCATAACCCACTTGTAAAATTTCTATATGAGGTCTCCCAGGTATGAATATACCTGCAAGGAGTCATGCCAGCTGTTACGTAGCACTGTAAAACCACAGTCATACAGTGTTTATTGAATCTTCAAAAAGCTGAGAAAATCAAAACTCAGGGATGGATCCATGAGACTTCAAACAGAAACTGAGCGAAGCATTTAAGAAACACTTCAGATGCTCTCAAATGAATAGATTTAAGCCTAGCACTTCTCTTTGACTGAGGTCTGCACTAGATCCATCTTTTTACGTAGACATTTTCAACACTGGCTGCATCCCAAGGTGTGTGCTTGTGTGACAAGATCACACACACAGTGAAGAACAAATCATTTTTTCATGCAAAGTGAGCCCAAAACCTGCCAGATTTAAGGTGGCTGTACCCAGGGTGTTCAAATGTAAGCTGGGACTGTTTCAGCTCAGGGGACTTTGGAGAGCTTAATATGCCATTGTGCTTCAGTGAAATCATGAAGTCGTCCTTTCATTTCCACAGAGCAGCTGTCGGTGTCTCGCCAAAGGGTGTCTCAGCACCAGGCAGACACCAGGAGGGTACCAAGCTCTGGAAAGGTGGCCAACTCTGGCTGATGTCAAAACTGTGACAGGTTTCACTGGAAGTCCTTTCTGGCTCCCTGATAATTTGTCTTGAGCGACCTTTGTTCACCCCCCAAAGCCCCAGGCTGGCTGACACAGCAGTTTGTAGAGAACCTTTGCTGTTTTCCTGGTCAGGCTCGTGTGCTGCAAGCAGCCACAGGGAACCTCAATCTGCTATTTGTAAACAGGGATAGAGGGGTTTTAAAGAAGCCTTTGTTCCTCTGCGAGCAGTTGTCAACCATGGAAGTGGCTTTTTCTTCCCAGGACTCATTTGGAGATGCATTCCCAGGGGATGCAACCGACCCTTCGGAGACGTGGCCTGCTGCCAGGGGCATGCACTTGGCTTCTGCCATCTGGGCAGCAGCGGCCACTCTGCGCTGTGTTGGCAACAGCTCTCCGGTGGAGACAGCAAGTCTGGGAGCATTTTTCTCTAGAATGGCATAGTTTGGCCATGATTCCTCATATAGACACAGCTCCTCGCTGAGGCCCCATTCTTGCAAATATTTATGCCCATGAGTAATTTCAAGAGCATTAGTAATAAGTTGAGTGGGATGACTCCTGGGTTCACAACAGACACTGGGGAAAGCAATCCCTCTGTAAGAAGGGTTTACATACATGCTCAAATGTCTTTTGCAGTAAGGATGGACTTAAGTATGTGCTTAAGTGCTTTTTGGAAATGAGGGATGAGAATTTCCCCCCTGCCTGGGATCCGTTTTATTTGCTGTCTATTGACAGATATTTTGTGAGGGGTGCCCGGACTCGTTCTGTAAAATTAATGGTTAAATGATTTGACTTCTGATTATATTTGCAGTTCTAAATATAATAAAAGCCATTACAGCCATTATTCTCTTTTACATTTGTTGCATATAAAAATACATTCCAGCGCCGAGACCTGAAAGATCAGCTTTTTCCTAAAGCACATTTTGTCTGACTTATAAAAGTTTTACGAGTTATAAAACCCCTGAAACAATAAGTTTCTGATGGAAATGATGACTAGAGAAAAACTAACAGGTGTTGATGTAATGCCCCTAAAAGCAGGGGACATGGAAACCTAGCTCAGCTAAAAATATGCACATTTTTATTTCTTCATATTACATGTTTAATACCTTAGCTCTTCGAGCTGAACAGCAGCAGGAGATCATAGGAATCCCGGGTGAGTTTTTGCCTCAGCTTGTGAACTCTTAGCAGGCAATGTGTTTGCACTTAGGAGCGAGCAGCTTCCTAGAGAGTTAGCACCACATCCTCAGCTGGTGTAAACTGGCATAGCCCTAAAGAAGTCGAGGGAGCTGATTTAATAATAGTTAAACACAGTAAGACACGTCTCTGTTTTGAATTGCGTAGTTCAGTGCAGCCTAATGTGAGTTTATTGATGTGGTGGTCTTTATGAGTATTGTCAGGCTATAGGAAAAAAAAAAGGCAAATCCTCTCGGTTAACCTGTTTAGGTTGGGTTTGCACATCCGGTCTTTGATCCCCAGGATCCATATGTTGGTGAAGCCTGCGCTTGCTGCGTACACACATGGTCAGCTAATGATGCTAGCCCCAGGCCTCTGCAACACCTCTGTACACTGATAGCTGCCTCTTCACTAAACCCATTCCCAGCAAGTCCTGCACACACAATGGATTTGAAACCCATCCCGAGTGATCCCCACACAGTGGAGGCGTGTAAGGGAGGTGCTTGAGGCTGGCTGGCATGAGAACTCCTGCTGTGCTCCTCGCCTCGGCTGCGTCTTCCCTGGCGGGGGACATGCTATGCCATTATCTCTTCTTTCACACTTTTCTCTCCTTGTCTTCACTCTCCTTGCTCATAAACTGCAGGGAACTGCCCCAGCTGAGGGGGTTTGCATTTAAACGCATTTAAACATGCATTTGTGATATAAATATATATATACCTATATAGAAACATCCTTTGCTTGGCCTGAGCAGAAATAGGAGTTCAGATTCTGCTGCCATCCCAGCACAACTGCCTGGGGAAGTGATGCTGTACTAGCCGTGAAGCTCGCCTTCCACAAGGGCTTCTCACTGGGTCTCGTTTCTACCCGCTAATGAGGGCCCTGGACATTTGTGTTCCATTAGAGGCGCTGATAAGCACTTCCCCAAAAGGCTAGCCTTGCTGATTGTTGTATGCTCTTCACAGGGAAAAATACAAATACAATAATGAACTACAAATAAATATCGTGAGCTGGGAACTGATCATGTCTTTGATTTCTCTCCTGGCTGAATGCATCCAGCTGTGACCGAAGGCTTTTTCCCTCCAAGTCCAGAGTGTGAATCAGCTGTGCCCCAGGAGATAACTGCTGAACCCAAATCCTCCCTCTGCTGTTCTAAGGTTTGTTCCTAAATGTTTGCCATGGAAATTATTTTACAGAGTTGGTGATTGATGAATCAGTGCTATGTAGGGAAACCCCTTGAATCCCCCCAGGATTGACTCATCTCGCTGCTCATCAGGTCCACCTGCTCAGGGCATAACTGTGGTATAAATCCACACTCCCTTACATGGCTGAGGATCCCAGCTGGGGTGGCACATGCTGCCTGCTGGCAGTGTGGAAGTGGGTTGTTTGTTGACCTTGGGTTTGTGTCTCCTGACAGTGCTTGGTTCTGAGCAGTTGTAATTCAGTATTAATCTAGGAAGGACCTGAACTGCTTCAGCTTTCAGTAAGGTGGCACAGACAGATGATGACCCTAATCAGTGGGTTTTACACACGTGCAGGTAATTGAAGTATCCTCACCAATGAATCCAAACAGAACAGCTCTCTTGTGATTCAGTTCTAAAATATTCTTGTATTCCGTCTGTGGATGAGAGGGAGAATCAATTGGTGAAGCTGAAGTCAAACTAGAAGGGATGTGGTAGATGGCTGAGAAACTAGAACATCTGATATCTCTGCTGCCAGCGCGCACACTTACAGAGTCCGGTCCTCTCAAAGGCTGTGCTGTGTGAAACATTTTCTCCCCCTTTTTCCTTCTCAATGATACAGATTTATCCATATTCACATGGTCCTGTGGTGACAGTACCCAGAGCTCCTGTACCAGTCAAAGATGATCAGAATGTAGTTAGAGGACAACAGTGCTTGGGACTTGTAATGAACACAGTTAGACAGGTCCCTGCAAGAAAATGAAGTGATTCAAAGCACAAGGCTAGACTCTTTACAGCAAAAGCTCCTCTCCGTGCTCTCAGGAAAGGGCCATAAGAGTCTAGGTCCTGACTCAGAGTGCAATGCATCTAAATTGCATAGTGACACAGCAAGCAAAGACCAAAAATAAGCAAGCAGTGGAGTGGAAAGACAGTTGTTGAGACGGAGCAATGAGAAAGCTTTCTACAGAACTGGCTCATTAACGTGTGTACGGAGTTTGCCTTAAATTTCAAGCAGATGTCACCTCTCAGTGACAGCACTGGTAGGCGGTGTGTGGGGACAATTTGGTCAAGTGGAAGATGCTGATTCCAAAACAGCAAGGTTAGGAGAGCTGGAAGAATGAGGAAAATGAGAAAAAAATAAATCCAGATCTCTTGGGTGGAAGACAGTTTACAGATGAATCAGTATGACTCTGGAAAGCATAATACAGAGATACATGGTGGCACCACGATCCATCCAGCTTTGGAAAGATCCCAGTCCTAGTGCAGCATGTAAATAATCACTATTACAGCAAATGTGGAGCCTGCCAGAAGTTTCATCTCTAGTTTTCCCCAGAAGTATCTTTCAGAGACCTGGGAACACGAGGCTGAATCTGCTATTTGGGAGTGCGTGTGATTCTTCCCAGGCACTTGCCTGGTGTCAGATGTAAAGCAGGCATCTAAGTGTCAGGGAAGACTGAGGGCTTGTAGGTACACACGGAAGCTTTCTCCTTTCCTACTCATAGGGATGTCGCACCCCTGGCAGAAGCGAAGGTGAAGATATGTACTTGGTGCTCATGGTGAGGAGGCCAGGCTCCTCCTGTGGACCTGTGATGGCTGGCACACGGGCATCCCACAACATGGATTTAACAGCTCCAAACAGCTTGAGCCATGCTGACTGCTGTTCCTCGGCTCTGCCTGATGTAGCCACTGCTTTTGTATCTTTTTGGAATGTTTCTTCTGTCTATGGGTCGATCTCATGCCTGTGACTTCTCAGAAAAGTCATGTTCCCTGGAGCTTTTTGAGTCTCTGAGGAAAGTGAGAGGAAAGTAGAAGATCCATTGAAATTGGCAAACTTTTACTTAATACTGAGGCAGGATACCAGCAGTTGAAATCCAATTTGTCCTCACCAAGATCTCCAGTTGATTGAATAATTGAAAAAGTTAACAGTTTAGAGTGTGAGTGAAATTTTTTGACATTTTGGCCTGGGGGCAAAATGAAAATACATTGGGAGGAAACCCCAATTGACTTCTGTTAGGCCAGTGCTGGGCAGTTTTGAAAATCTCACATGAAGGTCTGTGAGGCAGGGACTCTGCTACGCTCTGACTTGGTGCCTTCCCAGCATTGCTGTGACATTGCTTAAATGCATTCACTGTTGTGCAATGTGGTTTTACATATCTTTGGCAGTCTCTCTTCAGAAAGCCTGGACGTTAAAGGGTAGAGGAGGAAAGCACTCAGATGTTCAAAGCAGGGACTAGATCTCCTTTTATCCTGGTCTTTAACTTCAGTTGAGGCCAGTTAAGTGCTGTCATAACCCAGCTAATGAAATCTAAGAATTTAGTTTCTTTTTCATAATGCACTTAAATTAACAAATAAGCCAAACCTGGTAACCCAGGGCAATCTCCACATACAACAGGACACGTAATGGAGTAGTAGGTGTCGCTGCAGCGTCAGCAGGACTTAGACATCCCCTCCAGCCCATACAGCTCTGGGGTAATCACAAGGGCTGTGTAAGTTTTAAAGATGACTGCAGGACTTTAAAGTAAAGATTTCCCACTCCTACTAAGCTGCAGAAGCTAAATATATCCTTCCTGTTTACTCTCTGTGTGATTTTAGACTAAGCTCCAGTCTATAAAACAAAATGCATCTCTGGCGTCTCAGCTCAACAAGGAGCAGCACAGCCCTGGTTAGTAATGCAGCATCGTCTGACCGTCTGCCTCTGCCAAAGCTGGCAGCAAAACACGCTTCAGGCAAGTTCAGGGGACAGCTGGCGATATCTGGATCAAATCAGTTCTGTGGTTTAGTTCAAACTTAAGGGATAAGGCGTATGCTAATGTTCTTTCTCTTTCCTTTTTAGGTAAGCATTTCCATTTTTAATGAGCCATCGATTTTGGAGGCTACAGACTGGATTCAGAAAGAGAACCTATGGAGTGTCTAGGACACGTTTGGCTTTGACAGAGACTTACTTCCCAGATTTTTTATTCATCACAGACTGATAGCTGGTTTCAAATATCTCATATTTAACTTTTGTCATTTTCTTAATTTTTTTTTTTTCTGAATCTTTTTGCTCATAGCAAAAAGCTGTTGTAGTCCAGTGAGACCCTCTGCATCCCACTCACAATGCAGAACTATGCTCAGTAATCATGGATGCTCTGGTTTATGCTCTACCCGAAACAGACATCTTCCGGGAGGAAAGGGTCACAAGATGATGATTTCTTTTTGTAAGCAGATGTGAGGAACATGAAAAAAAACCTCTTAATAGTGACTCCAAAAATGACCAGAGGCACTATTTTGCAATATGGGGTGTACAACCTAGTAAACCCAAACCTCTCTAATGTAACAGAGTTATTCCTTCCCTACCTCTCTTATTGTCTCAAAGAAAAAGGTCAATTTTGTATTTAAAGAACACTATCAAAGATTTAATGATTGTACCGTTGGCCGTAGTTCAAACAATACAGGCAGGAAAGAATGTACAGCTGTCAAGTGTAAACAGAAATGGGTACAGCTCAGAAGCGCTTCAGACAAATCATTGTATGTCATCGGCTGGTTTTAATTAAGAACAGACCAAATATTCTCTCCCTTCCCCCTCTCTCTTTCTTCTCCCCCCTTCCCTTCCCCCTCTTCAGTAACTTAAAACAAAATGATTTGTAGTGTATTGTCTTATTGGTGACTGTCCTTGTGGAAATAAGCAAATGAATATGGAAATAGCTTGACTCAAAGTTCAAAGCATATTATGACATCCCATGGAGACCATAAGATTGTAATCTTAAAACTGCAACACCAATAGGTTAGACTTGCACCTTCCTGCTCTCTGCATGGCAAGTCTTGCTGCAGGAAGAGAACCCCATCAGGTTGTTTCATGTTCTTATTTAAATCACTGTCTTAGAAGCAGATTTTGGGTTGGTTACCTCAGTCAAGTGAGTTTTCTTCATTATGTGTCTTGTGCTAGCACCAGGTCTGGCAGGAGGGAAACCTATTTGCAATAGATCCTGATTTCAGAAATGAGACGTTAACCAATACTTACACTCTTCTGGATGAGCCTGAGCCAGAGGCAATTCAAAAGAACTGAGGAAAGGAGATGGGATGCACACATTATTTGGTTTTATTTAAATACATGCAGCGAGGGACCTGACACTGAAGAAATACCCTCAGCGTTACCCACCTCCTAGTGCTGCGGCACAGAACTGCTGCTCTGAAAGTAACAAACAGCAGTTTGCCATGCTGCCTTTTGGGCAAGCTTCATCCACTTTGTTTTCAGACGGTGAGGTGGTTGTAATTCCAAAACAGCAAAGGCATGAGCTGCACGCATATTGCAACCCTTTTGAAGTATAAGCAGGAGAAGAAAACACACTGTCACAGGCCAAAGTGGATCAGGCCTGATCAGCGACATGCACTTTGACTCAAGAGTGGAAAAAGGAAGTCCCCACAAGGAAAGACACTCTAATAGATGTTATGGGTTTACTTGCAGGCTCATCCTATTTCTCTTTGCTGTGAAGAATAGCAATAATTGCAATAGTAATAGTGTTATTGATGGTACATTTTGAAAGGATTGTAAGGAGAGGGCATATTCAGAAAAACATTGCCCAAATATATACTGCAATAAAAACAATGTGGGCATCTTGTAAGAGGGCACTCCTGCAGTCACAAGACAAATAGACGTTGAGTGCTTCTTTAGTCTGCTCACCATTGCTGTCATGGAAAGTCCGCTTCTTTTGGGCACCAGATATTTTCTTTGCTGCTACCCTCAACCAAGACAGAAAGGGTGTCTTTTCCTTGGAGAGCAGTTTATAGCTTCCCACATAAAAAGAATTCTTGGTAGACATCATCCTGTGTGCTAATAACCACAGAAAACAGTAGACGTCATTAGCAAATGCAGTATCGGTTATTTCCATATTTGCTCATAACGAAGAGGCAGAAGCAATGAGAAAAACTCAGTTGATCTGTGACCACCAATAGCTCCGTACCAATGCTGATGTGTGAAAACTGCAGACAGGCTTACCCTGCATGAGACTTCTTGAAACCTCTTTTGATTTGCTAGTTAGAGAAAGCTTTTTCATCTAAAATCATAGGGAAATATTCTTAGACCCTAAATCACCTGGAAGGCAAAATGTCTCCTACAAGATAGTTGATATAATTTAGGGTTTTTTAAATGCTGAATTTTAACTAAAAACCTGGGACCTAAGCATAGATAATTGTTCTTGGTTCCTTAAAGTTCACTGGGTACAGACTTGCCTTGTGACCAAAAGGTAATAAGTTTTCTAGATATTAGATGAAGGCCAAGATATAGGTACTTATACTATGTAGGACATGTACTATAGCAGTGTAGTTACTAGAAGGCCATATGCCTTCTGGTCTACGCCCTTCAGCAGTGAGGCTAGAGGGAGGTTTGCTTGGGGTTTTTTTGCGCTGGTCTCTTACTTAAGTACTGTCAATTAATGCCAAACACAGTGCACGAATCTCTGCACACGGGCTAAACCACCTTGAGGTTTTTTTTAAATTTTTTTGATTTTTCCTTTTTGGCATGTCTTCCTCTCCAAAAGAGGATAATAATCACAAACCAATAGTTGGGAGGCAGAAAACCTTGAAAACCTTACTAAGGCTATGTGGAGAGACAGCAGATCAGTCTGGACTTTGGCTCCAGAAACAGCTGAACTTGTACCAGTTCTGAGACAAGAAAGAAGAGAGAAGAAATGCAAACGATCAGAGAAATATGAGATGAATTAAGAAGACATATGGAGATCTTCATGAAATATGGCCTCTAAATTTACTGGGAAACATGTTTCCTATTTGCTTCACACATTCAAATGTCTGTTTTGTATGCAGCAGAAACAGATTTTCTTGATATTCTGTGTGGGGTTAGTGTAATACGTATATTAATTTATAAAACATAACTCTGCAGTGCATGCATTTATGTATTTTGTACATTAATTATTATAGTTATATATAATAGGCATGTGTTATATTGCGTTTATTGCATAACGCTTGTACCAGGTTTGGTAAGCAAGCCAATATTTCTACCGAGTAACATAGACAGAGGCCCCCCAGATGGATCAGAAAGATTGTCTGAAAAAAGCCATACTTTTTTACAAGGCTCAGAAGCCCAGTAAAACTTCTCTACATCCTCATACAGCCTCCCAACAGAAAATAACAATCCTTTATTAAATAATGTGGCCCTTTAGGGAGACGTATATGACATCATCTGAACAAATGTATTTGGTGAATAACGCATCATGATGCATCACTCTGCAAGTTCGATTATGGAGTTTGGTGTGTGGGAGGCCTCTAAAATGGACAAGTTTTCTACCTTTATTTTACTCTTGAAGTTAAAGACAATTTCAGTCTTTCTGAGAAACAAGGAGGGATGTTTCCCTCTGAAATCCACAAGACCCTCTACGCAAGAAGATTTACTCTTAAAAACCTGCAGAGGTATTATGCTACTTTCAAAGCTCCTTTTGACTTATTTTTTTAAGAGTCTATTCCAACCAAAACCAACTGAGACAAAACAATGCCCGTATCAGGGGAAAATCAAGTAAAAGAATGAGTTAGTTTAATGATTCATCAAATTCCTTAATATTTTTTTTCATCTCTGCTGCTTATTCTGTTAAAGTAGAATGCAGCAGTTATCATGTTCTATACCTATACCAACCTGAGTACAATCTAAACAAAAATACACCTTGTATTACTGCACATGAATAAGCAATGGGCAAAAGTCTGTATCTACACAATGTCTCATGGATACGCAGGAAGCTTGTGGGATGATCCTAGCCCAGAGAAGAAAATTTTGAGGAAGTGGCTCCCAATAACTGTAGTTGTTCGACTTTTCTCTTTCTCTTGTTTTTAGGTCACCTTTGTGAAAATCATGGGATGACAAGTTGCAAAGAGTAAGATCTGATTTTAACACAAGCTTAAAGAAAAAGAAGTCCAACAAACTCAAAACCCCAGAATATCTCTTCCTTTTTGTTTGTCTAAAGAAGTGAAAGATCAGGGAAATTCCCAAAGGCAATCAACATTTCATGTTTTGTTTGCGTTGGCTCAGGTTCATATTTGAAGCTCTACATTTAACAAGCCATCCTGAGAAGGCTGGATAGCCATGGCTAATGGCAATGGAAACAATTTCCCTTTGTGGTGCCTGCGCTGGGGCTGCTGTCGTGGTAAACCCAGAGATTTGATGTTTCCCTGACACTGTTCAGAAGCATTACATTAATTAGGAATATAAAACTGAGAACTATTACCATCTTAATTGAAAGCTCCTACTGATGCCTGATGGAGGGCCCCCCCAGCTTTCTCTGGCATCGTAGCCAGTTTCTGCAAGATGAGCTACAATATTTGCAGGAGCTTCAGTTTTATTGCCATGGGATCTCTGCATGGAAACAGATGTGAGGAGGAGGCTCTTCCCCCTGAGCTGTCCCGAAATTTGCAGCGTGTGGCCCCTGGGTGCTGAGGTCACCCTTGTGGGCCCATTATTGGTGCTCCAATTAGGTTAACTCCCTTGTTTGTCATTTCTCCCTGTGCACCAGATCCGTGCTGACCCAAGGTCTTGTCCCAGGGATGCTCCTGCCCTGGGACCTGCCTGGGGGTGGGCATCCCTGCTCCTGTTTGTTCTGCCTTGTGTGGCTGCCCCATCAGCTTCAAGACCTAGCAGAGATTCACCAGAAGTGTACAGAAGCGAGTGCTGTCCATCCCTCTAAGAGAGTTTCACAAGATTTTTGGAGTCTCTCTCAGACTCACTCCAAACGAAAAAAGAAGAACTTCTCCAGCCGGTTTTGCACTTGGCAAGTTCCTGAGTAGCCAAAACTACAAACGACAGAGAAAGACTGCATCGTTCTGGGGTTTAATTACAACGCACTGAGTTACTGCGTCTTACAGTAGTAAACTGCTTGAAATCCAGCTATGATCGGCAGCAACCAGCTGACAGCTTTTTTGCAGCATGTGCGAAATGAGTTGTAATCAGCAATCTGATTTTAATAGACAAACTATCAGTGTTGAAAGGAAATAAAAAGAAAAAAAGACAAGCGCTGTTTCTTTGGGGAAGATGTCAACAAATAAAACATGCAAGAACATTTTGCAAAGAGTTTTTTTTTTAAATATCTTGTAGGCTTTACCAGTGTAATTTAGAAAATCATAGCCTTTAGAAAAAGCACATCATAAGCTGATTAAGGACTTCTAGAAATAGAGAAAGTGGGGCTAACATGTGGAAACTTGTATTGCCACTCCTGTGGCTACTCCAGGTAAGACGCATAGAGTATTTTCCGAGTTCTTAGCTTTGGTGGCACACTTTGGTTTTCAAGGATGGGCAAAATGTATGATGTTAAAACTAAAGAAATAGATAGCGCGTCAAGAAAAATCAACAAAAAGCACTTGCCAGCCAGAAAAAAATGTGTTTCACTGTCATTCTGGTTTGATTGCTCCCTGTCTTACTTCGTAGTCTATGTGATAGTTTCTTGAGTAGGCTACACGAACCATGATGCATTACGGGGAAATTCCCTCCATACACCCTGCCCCCTCACCTTCTTCCTATTAATGGTGTGAGCTGGGAGATGCGGTCTGGCAAGGGTGTCTGGAAATTGAGGTACCTGTACTACAGCTCCCTGTGAAACATTGCACCAGCATATCCAGCCTAAAATATTTTTCTTTTTTGCAAAAAAAAAATAAAATTTGTATTTGAACTGTTACTAAACATTTTCATTTTAACTCTCCCTAGTTTGAAGGATGTTGCTACTGTGAAAGTCTGTTAAGTTTCTGTTAGGCTCAAATATTGGTCCTGTTTTACCTCAAACCAGGACAATATGATAAAAAATTCAAAGGCACTGAAAATTAACAAACCAATCCTCATAGTCACAAGTAAACAGCAGTCATTTGTGTTCTCTAAATGATATAAGCTAATGAAAAATGGCCAGAATTAGTTACATTGTTATACTTTCAAGGGTCTGGGTTTATTGGAAAGAACTTACTTAGAAGCTACAGAGTCCTATTCATAAAGAGCTTTGTCCTGTTTCCAGTGAAATTTCTGCCCAATTTACTATTTCCGTGCAATTTGTCCAGTATGTTCCATCTTCTTGTAAGCAGTTATTTTTACTTGATGCATTTTTTCCTGTTCTTGGTTTCCGTGACTTCAATTACATTTCTAAATACAGTCAAACTATTGGCCTTCTTACTCAGAAGCCCAACAAAATCCATGAAAATGGTTGTTTCTACTTGCAGTAAACAGAACAGGTCAGCAGTGATGCCTACTGCAATGCTAGTGAAATCAAAGGAGGTACACATGGGATAAGCCTAGCTCTCAGAAATGCCATGGTGTTGTAAAGCTCATGGCAATATTATAACAGCAAATTGTTTTTTTAGTTATCTGAAATTTGTCTTTTAAGCAAGTTGAAGAGAAAAATGCACAAAATTGTGAATGATGGGGGATATATACCGGAATTAATGTTGTGTTGCTTTTAGCAGCAATGGAAAGATTTTAAGCTGGAGTTTGAAAGTCATGTCAAATGCCAGCTCCACTAAAAATCAGTCTCCACTGAGGGTAGGTACTATAGGATACAGGGCTGAATCTGGAGGAGGGATGTGGCACTACCTGGCTGCCTGGTGCATGCCAGGAGCTATGTCCCTTAGACAGGATCCTTGGAGACCAGACCTGGTGAGCGTCGGTTGCCTAAGATGGCCTGCAGGAAATGCTGTGGTGTGGGCCACAGCTACAGCCATGCTTCCTTCCCTTCAGGACCTGAGGTTAGGTTGAAGATCCAGCTGAAAAATGCATCAATCTTTTCTCAGAAAGATAAAGAAGGAGAAAACAGCTAGGTTGCTCTTTCCTAAAAGTATCTAAGATGAGTAAACTCACGTTCAAATCCCACCTCTTCATGATCTGGAGTAGGAACACGAACCTAATTCTCCATTCTTCTGTGGAAGGGTCCTAATCACTTGAGTAAATAGCAGAGCATTTGGGGCTGGGACAGTCACTCCTTCCTGGGACAGTCGTTCCTGTGGGGGCTGTTGAGCTCTACGTACCTCCTGCCCTCACCAGGATGAAGTGCTCTCCAATCTGGTACATTCAGCCTAGCCTTAAAATTTGGGTCTTATATCTTGCTTCTTCTCAGAGTCATGACACATAAATCCTGTACTGGGATTGGGAATTGATCCTCTCTAAATTTCAGCCCGATGATTCAGCTGTCACGTTAACATTATTAAGTGGTTCTTCTAGTCTACCAGGAAGTATTGGAGGGTTGTAGGTTAAGGAGCTTTTACAGTTATCTGGTATTTAATTGAACAAGCTACCACATGTATCACTTAGGCCGTTGTCGTCAGAAAAAGTATTAGCATATGCTTTTACATCAAGGGTATGCAGAGTGCCATGTGCATATCGTATTTAATGTGGTAATAAATGTACAACAGTTTATTGAATTCTCATATTTGTAAAGGCAGTTAGATGGAAGGTGTGTACTTTGTTTAATACCCTTTCCCAAGTGCTTCTTAAACAATCAATATTTAAAACGTTGTAATTACATTCTATATTTAAATTGAACAGTTCTTTGGAGCAAAGGGGAAGGACAGTAAAAGTCGAGCTCTGGGCTGAAGGGGTGCATTAGTCACAGTAACACTGGGGAAGACTGCGGATGAGAAAGACTATGGGACTCGCAGAGCAGCCGTGCGACGCTCCCAGCTCTCACCTGTGGGCTCTTCCAAAGCAGCAAACAGTCACCTTCCAGAGGTGATGGGTTAACCTCAACTCTGCTGAAGCCAGTGGGTGTTATTTCACTTAACTGGCCTGCCTTTGAGTGGGTCTGAGCAGTAGGGTCAGCTCTAGGTGAAGGTGAGCGAGTGACATTGACTCCGTTATTTCTTCTTTCACATCACTGCTTTGCGCAATGGCAGCCTAGTTCCGTCCCAGAAGAAACCCAGGGGACCCTTCTCTCTGGTTTGTATTGCTTTCAGTTGAGACCAGATTATTTGCAGCAAAGTGCCTGTTCACTTTTCCAAAACATACTCAGACTTTTCAACAACCAACACTGATGGTCATTCAAAACAGGGAATTGCAGAGGAACACACAAGCCACAGTGCATAGCATCCCGTGTGGTATTTTACTTAAACTACTCACACGACCGCAGGAATAGCTTGAGTGTCTCTGACTGCAACACTTGCTCTTTTGATTTGTTGCAGAGTTAATCCGGCCAGGGCACAGAAATAACACGACATGATGTGGGTAACTAACTGGCCACTGCACAGCTGAAGAGATCAGTTCTGCAGCTGAATGCATTAACTGAAATTTCAAAGTGTCACCAAAAAAAGAGAAGGGGGGGCGCAAAGCGAGAAACTCAGTCAAACTGAAATTAGCTGTTGAATTTAGAAGAAAATCTGCGACTTTTTTTTTCGGTTATTCATTCATGACGAATCACAAGTTTTGTCACAACTCCGGTGATAAAAGTGGCACCCTAATCATGATATTTAAACTAGTCATAGGACACAGATGACTCAGCTGCAGTTCAAAGAGCCTCTCATTTCTATCAGACTAGGGCCAATAGCATTCACAAGGTTTTTCTCATGTGAGAAATGTTAAGATACACTAAATTGAGTCATTGTGGGCAGTTCTCCAAATGTCAACTCAATGCTCAGCAGCAATCAAACAAAAAATACTGCTGTTAAGACAGTGGTGAGGAACAAAATATAAAACATTATTACAACACATTTTAACCAGAACGCTCCTCATGGCCCTGTCTCAGAGGTAAGTATGAGTGCAGGAAGGATGCGTGGACCGCACTATGGAAAAGCATCCATAGGGAGACTAAATAAACTATAATTTGTGGAGGTGGCAGTAGGAAAGGCATAACACAAAGGGGGTGTGCAGTTACAGTTACAGCAGGAAGAGGCTGCTAAAGGAGGAACTTGCCATCACATGAGAGCTGGGGTGCAGTCAGGCGCAGGTATGGGATAGGCCGGAAGAAGGGCTTTTTCCACACGGCAGTTTTCCCACATTTTTTTTTTAAACTGTGGAAGTTTCCGCCATCAGATATTGTGGAAGCCCAAGTCTAAGTGGAAAAAAGGCCACTAGGGCCTATGAAACACAACAGAACAAATACAACCTCCAGTTCAGGACCTCCCTAAAGTGTTGATGGCCAGAGGAGGTGGAAGGAGGTACAAGAAGACATACCCTTGCATGTCCATTATGGTTCTTGTTCATTTTCCCTAGGTGTCCGCTACTTACTATTGCTAAAAGCAAGAGTGTGAGCTAAAAGGACCTTTGCTCTGACCCTCTGTTGACTGTCTTTTAGCTCTTAGGTAAGGCTTAAAGAGCGCAAGCTTTTGCTTGGACCTGTCCTACTACACCTCAAGACAGAGCAGCTTAATGCTAGGCCCTGGTCACCCAGACACTTGCATGCGAATGACTTCACACCTATAAGCAGGCCCATTAATTTCCCTGGGACTACTCAAGTGCATAAAATTAGGCATGTGCAAAAACATTTCCAGGTGCAGAGACTTAAAACACACTTAGTGCAGCCCCGGCTCAGCAAAGCACTTAAATATATGCTTAAGCCCCTGAACTTCAGTGTGTTTGGCTGGGCAGGCACAGACTTGTGGCAGAGCTAAACCAGTGATTTAAAAACATGTAAAATCATGGGATACTTGTTTAAACTCTAATTAAATAAATCAGCAGCCAAAGTTATGGCGCACAGCTTGCTTACTGCAGTTGCAGGTTTATGAACTCCACAGACACGATGAAAGAAGAATCAAAATTCTTCTAACATAGACATTTATTTCTGATCTTTCCTTTCACCAGGCTCACTAATTGGCCAGAAATTACCTTATTTGTGGGCATCAATTTATCACAGTCATGATTGTATGCAGCTATGGTTTTACTTCTTAAAATCTCTTCCAGAGCAATAGGATTAGGTGAGACTATCATTAGAGTATTCTGATAAATAACAAGAAAAAACTTAAACACTCGCTGACTGTGGAACAGAGACACTTAAAACAGAATGTAGTGTTTAGCCCGAGGCCTTGGCAACAATTGAAACAAAATGTTTTGAAACAAAGCAAATTGGCATTTTGCTGACTTTAAATGTACTGTCTTTCCAAGCAAGACACCTGGTTCAACTACACAAAACATCTATTCAGAATTATAGTCTGAGCTTTTGTTATGCAAAAGGTAAATGAGGGCAACATGAACTCTGTGAGAGAGTCAGGTTTGGTTTTTTTTTTCTTTTTCCCTAGGGTAATCTGTCAAGAAGATACTGGTTACTGACAGGAAACCAGGAGTCCTTTGAGGATGTGTTGGTTTCTTTCTTGGGGGGTGGAGGGAGACAGTCCAGTGGAAAAAAGATACCAAGCACAGTAAAATACACTGGCTGCATTAACCAAAAGAAATATTCCTGTATTTGACTATCAGTTTTTATAAAAATGGCTCGTGTGTGTGCACACATGCATGCATGCAGGGGCATACGGGCATATAAGAAGAGTTAATTCATGTATGTAAGAGGCGAGAAAGGTACATGTCACGGCATTGTTCAGGTGGTACTTTAACTCTGATGCTCTCAAATGCATTTTATGAGATCCCTCCCACATGGCAAGCAAGTTGCTTGTGTGTTTCCTTGCATGTCTACTGGCTTGGGATTTTAAGGAATTCAAAACATTTGAGTCTGATGGATTATGAAGTTTATTAACCATAAAGACAGGCCTAACTTTGGAATATGAGACTGCCACCCCAAATTTGGTATTTAAACTCATGGAATGATATGGAGGCAAAACCTTGCCTGCTCGTTCAGAACACCTCTTTCATTTTGAACTTCATTTGAAGGGCAAAATATGTCATATTTCAGTATTAAATCTCAGTCGTGCTGATCAGAAGCCCAAAGAGCTTGACCAGTTTGACCACTCACTCCTCAAGCTCCTCAGGCTTTCAGGAAATAGCAAGGTAGCTTGCAGCCTTCCACCAACTAAAGCAGGGTGATCTGTCAAGCAAAGTACAAATATTACAACAAAAAAATGCTGTATTTCCTCATCAAACCTCACATCTCTAAACAAAGTGCATAAAAGGGCCTCCACAGCTTTTTGAAGGTAATACGAGAGGCAACAGTTGGACGCATATGCCCATCCACATGCAGTTTAACTGCAGTGGGTTGATTACTGCTGCACGTGGAGTCCCCTTTGGTGCCCACAGGCAGAGCCTCTCATTGACCAACAACTAGAAAAGAGTTGCTTGAGAATGTTTCAACAAAAATTATTTTTTCAAAGCTGCTGACTAAAAACTCCTCATGAAATATTTGCTTTTGACTAATTTCTGTCCTTAAAAATGCTATTGAAAAAATCAGGAGTTGGCTAAATGTCTCCCTTTGTACTTTAAAAGCAATTTTTTTTTGGGGGGGGGGGCAGGGGGAGGAGGTTCTCTTTGAAAGCACTTTTCATTTTGTAATATAAATAAGCAATGCTTTAAAAAGCTGAAATCAAAATGAAAAAATGTTTCAAAGTCATTAAGTGAAACCTGGTTTAGTTTGGTTTGCCTTTTTTTTTTTAATTTCAAAAAGATACTTGATAGTTTAACTATTTGTCCTGACATCAATGGATTTTCATATTTATTTTTTACTGATTCAAAATAGTAAAATATTCAAAATCTTGAAAATTTCCCATAGGATAGAAAAAAACCATCCTACCCAGCTCTACTAGAAGTCAAAGCGTGAAAAGACAGTCCCGACTTTATGCCCAAACATGTTTTTTCGGGATGGTGAGCACAAAGGCGGTAAACAAAACTGTCGGTGGATGCTTCAGGAAAATCAGATCTGTGCTGGAGCGTATGGGTGGCAGATACATTGGGCTGCAGGATGACGGGTCACGTGGGTTCTATGAGTTGATTCCCTGGGATAAAGAGATCTTACTGTAGTAGTGTACAATGGAGAATTTGCTACACCCTTCAAACAGTTCTTTCTTAAGGCAGAAAGACCAGTTGCCTTTGCTGGTGGATGCCTCTAATATTATTACTTAATCACTATCGTGACAGTATTGCAAAGTTCTTCCATGGCAAGGTAGGAGTGCTGCATTTCCAATGGGGTGGAAGAGAAAGAGATGGGAGTGGGATGGGTAGCCCAAGCATCAAAACAGGGACCTCAGCCCCACCCCAGCTGCCCTGAAGACTGGCAGCCCCTGCCTGCCCCGAGTATTTATTTATCCACCAGCCATCTCTTCCCAAAGCTCCTCCAGCACTGTGCCTGCCTGAGGCTTCCCAAGCATTCTTCCGCATCCATCGCCCTTACCTCCAATCTTGCACATGGGAAACCACTGCCCTACCCCGGCAGAGCCTCCAGCCCTTTGCAACTTCCCTGCTTCAGAGCTGCCCAAGTCTCTTTTCCCAACAGCACCTCCACCCCACCCCAAAATCCCGCCCTATGGCCCTAGCACCTTCCTCTGCCTCCTTGCTCCCAAAGCCTCTTCCCCCAGCTCCCCGTGCCCACTTTCTGTACAGGAACCCACCTCCCCGGCTACAAGCTCTCCCCATCCCTGAAGTCTCTCCTGTCTCCCATCTGGCCTCAAGTGCAGCAGATGATTAAAATTAATATAATTAATCCCATTCTCTCTGTGCTAACGGAGACAAGTGCAAGCACTAATTCATGCTCCTGTGCCTTGATGTAATGTTCACTCTTGGCCCCCAGCCCACAGTCCCTTCCACTGGAGGGCTTTTCTCCTTTTGGCCCCTTTTCCCATCCCGGGGTCCCACCAGCAACCCTTGGGACCCCTGGTGTGTGTAGGGTTTGGCTCCATCCTGTGGGCCACAGGCTGCTGGCTGCCCTGGAGCTGCCTTGACTGGCCAAACCTGCCTCCTTGCTTCCTCGCGGAGCTGCCCGGGTTCCTGGCAGTGGTTTCCAAAATCCAGACAGGAGCTGAGGCTCAAACTCCACCTGGATGAAGCCTGGAGGGAAGAAAAAGCGGACATGTCTGGGAAAAAGGAACATTATGGTAATTCTGCATCAGGCAACCAGACTTTTAGGATGGGAGCCGATTTTCTAGTGGCTTAAAAGGGGACGGGGAGCCCAATATCCATGGGCAACAGCAAGTGTGAACACAGCTAGAGGAGGGTGAGACTAGTTCTAATCTGCCTGGTCAGATCCACATCTCACACCAGGTGGATGCTGTCCAAGACAACAAATTACAACATATTCTTCACTCTGACTCACGGTCTGGGGCTGGCAGTGGCCCTAACTGCAGAGGTGAGGGGTCCTTAGGGCACGTGAGGAAAAGCAGTGCTTCTCCTGGGCACCCTGGTGAGAAAAAGGGGTGGCTGGCTGGGGTAGGCAGCCTGAGGGACCGAAGGTGGCATCCTCAGCCCTCCCATCAGGGCGCTTCCCTCTCAGTTTTGGTAATGTACCAGCTCCAATGCTGCACGGACATCAGATCCACAAACTCCGACATGGGCATCTCAGAGACCTGCCAAGAACACCATGAGGGCATGCACACAAAAAGCAGGAGAAAATTAAACAGAATAAAGACCAGGGGAGACTCGAATGCTCCAAGCGCTAACAAACAGGAGTGAGAAATGTTGCTGCGCTCGCTCGAAGCAGAGCAAACGGGCGCAGAGTGGTGAAATTGGTCTGTCGCTGAGCAAGTGAGTATGAGGCTGCCAGGCACAATGGTCAAACAGGGGGAGAACAGAAAGCCTTGGCCATGGTGTCCCCTTCTTGGGTGTCTGGCAGGGCCATGTCCCCGTCAGGAGGGATGAGGATAGGCTGCCTGCACGCCTCGGGCGAACCATCTCAGACCTTTGGGCTCAGTTTATTGTTTGGTAAAACGAAGGCGATAATATCTGCCTCACAGGGGAGTTGTGAGGCTTATTAACGTTTTGTCTAGTGCTTTGAGATGCACTGAGTGAAAGTCCTTTATGACTATTTTATTGTTGTTGTACGGAGATCAAAGTAAGAGCTCTAATCTAATGCCATCCCTTTTATGTTTATACCACCCACTTGTATCCAGAAGTCAGCCCGACTGCAGAGTGTCTCTTCAGCCTCTTGGTCTTTCAAGGCTGCGAGTGTTTGTTTGTCAGTGAGGTTTTCCAGGGTAACTGGCTGCTAGTCAGTCATAGTCTGGACCTTGTAAAAGAATGAGGGCAGACACAAAATTGCATCATTATGTAGCAGGGCTGGAAGTAAACCCTCGAGTTCAGTATTTTCTCTAGTTATGTGCTATGTTAAATAGATAGGTGTGGCAGGCCAAAAATGTACAGTAACAAGGCAGTGCTCTGTTTGAAATAATTTTGATTTTATTGGTGTTCAACCTTTGGTCTTTTTGTTATGTATGGGGGGGGATGTTCTTGTATGTACAAATATATATATACAGGTATACGTGTGCATTTTTAAGCCACAGAAGTCTGTCAGTCACAGAACAGAAGACAGCAAATGGGTAATTCATGGATTTTCCTTGCCCTGTTTGAAGGAGTCAGTGTCTGAGTGTGATCTAATCCTACAGAGATATTCTTTTTTTCCTGTAAAGGAAAGCTACTGCTGGGAATCTCAATTTATTAAGTGTATGTACTTGTTTCTTCTTGGACATCAATTTTACAAAGTGCCTAAATGTGTGAACTGTACACAATAGGTCCAAGATGTTGAAGGGTGACAGTAAGTGCTCTGTTGACAGGAGACTGTGTGGTCCAATTATTACTAGGTGGGAAAAAAAGCAAAAGCAAAATAAAAAAAATAAAAAAAGGAGTATGCAACTTCATGTCCAAACCTGAATGAAAAGGAGGAAAAACATGAGCTCTATAGAATAAGTCATACTCCCATTCTTGGAAGAAGACCAAACCCCATGGCAGACATGTTTATTTTAATACTTTTATTGTGTTATATATTACTCTAAAACCTGTTCATTTGAAGTTCAGTACCAGAGGGTACAGCTCCCGCAAGCAACCTAATTCTCCACTTGTGCAGCGATTCACACCTGCCTGGGTATGAAATGTAGCGCTGTCCGGGTAATGGAGTTTTCTCTTTAGTGACTGAACTGAAAAGGGAGAACAACAAGGATTTAAGAAAACACGTTGTCCCACACTGGAAATGTCTCGATTATTGGCAAATCAAAGAGCAGTATGTTTTATTTTGGATTGTTCTCAAAAGATTCTCTGGAGCCAAAATTAAATGTTTGGGGGGGAGGGGATGTTTTGTTTCAGGTTACTTGCACTTTGTAGTAAGAAACAAAGGAAAACCAAACTGTTAAAATAACAACAAAAAGATCGTTTTAAATGAACAAGTAATCAAGATGAAAACTTAGGAGCTTCACTTCAAAAGTGCCGAAACAATGCGTTTTGATGCTCTGGAAATGTCTCTCTTGCTGTTTTACCTCACCTAAAACTCCTCATTGAATTCAGCTGAAATTTATGAAGTTTGATACTGACCAAGCCTGTATTTTTAACTTATTTTTATTTGGCAGAGAAAGGAAGAGCATGTGTTTATGTGCTTTTTATAAATAGAGAACTCAACTCCCAACTGTGGGATTTATCATGGAGCAATTCCACAACCTCATCTGTCAACATACCGAGGCCCTACTTTATGAAAAAGTGAAAATGTGCGTATATCCTGGTGAAAATAAATGAGAGTCTGAGGAATGCAGGCATGTCCTCTGAAAATACGCAGGCAATCAAAGCCTACATTTTCCATTAGAAGAAGAAGAGGTAGGATTTTTTTAAAACTACTTATTCAATTCAGATAAAAAAGTGCTCAGTAAATGAACTGTGACCACAGGGGCACTTCAAAAAGACACCAACTCTAAGGCAGGTGTGAATAGGATATAATTGTAGAGAGAGATTTTGCAATATAAGTTATTTCCAAATGATTACCTATCTACTTTCAGTGTCCCTGTCAGCTGCCGTATGTGTCTGTATTTATCTATTCGTATAGGTAAGTATATTTACATATATAACCTATTCAACAGTGCCAACACCTGCTTTTGACCATTCAAAATGTCCTTCTACTGCAAGAAAACCCAAACCTACGTGACTGTCACCTCTAAGCTCTTGACCTTGAAGAATTTCTGTGGGTACATTTTTGAACGAGCATTCAACATCAGTAAGCCCTGCACTAACACCCTTAGCAGCTCATAGCCTTTATCTGCCTTTTTAGGGTCATATTTTCCAAGGTCCTGAGTGTTTTGCCTACTTCTCTCTTCCCAGTAAAGCTTTCCCCTGACCTCAAAGGCATGAGAGACAAGTCAACACAAATTGCTCTTGCAAATCCCACCTTCGCCTATTTGGCTGCTCTCCCCCACCCCATCGGAGCATGTCCTGTCACCCTGGGCAGCAACACGCACTGGCTACAGGTAGCACAGTCCTGACTCGTGCAATAAATGAGGAAAAGTACACACTGCTGCCCTGATGTGTGTTGAGCATTTCAGCAAGTCTTTGGTTAGAATGACAGTAACGTTTTAAAGATGACTGTGGGATTACATCACAGAAACTACTCCCCTCCGGGGTGGGTGGCACTGCTGCATTATAGGTGAGCAACTGTCTTTTTTTGGTTCTTCCTGAAGCAAGGAGTCAAACAGATTTGTCAGCAGGCAGTGTCCTGGGACTGCACTATCTGTAATAGGAACACAAGCTCATTTATACTGCAGTTCAGCAATGGGGTATGACCTTTTTTTTCCCAGGGTGGCCTTTTATATGCTAAAAATGCTTCATCATGGTAAAACACAAAACAAGACCTTCCTTAAAATCCCACCCCCTCTCCTGGGGTGTTTGCCTCATCCAGCTCTTTGGAGATCAGTGTGACTCATGTAGACTATATCAACATACTTCATATTTTCCCCCCGTCCCCTTCGTTGTTAGTGCTTGAAGGCAGAGGAAAATGTTTGTGCAATAGTGCAGGGTGACAGCAGGGTGAAAGAGAGCTTGTGGAAGCCTGACACTGCCCTGGCATTTCCTATGCCAGCGGCAGGGATGCGTGCCTGGCGTTAATGCACCCTCCAACCCTCCAACCCAAGCATTGCCCAAGCCCACAGCCAGTAACCACCAAAACCTCCCTGCATGGGGGGGCCGGTGCCAGCCTGGGCATACATTTGGCCTGAACTTTGCCCATGTCCCTGCTGTATGAAGTCACCGCTGCGATGGGCTCCCACAGTTCATGCTCCCATGTTGACGGTCAGCCCTGCTACAGCAGCAGTGAAAAGCCAGCAGCATCTTCCTGACTAAGGAAGACTGTATCTGCTCACTGCTACATGCCCTGGCCAGCTTCTGTGAGAAGAGGTTTGCTCCCAGCCCTCCTGGAAAGCAGGGCACTTCCACCATGGATGGTGCCTTCAGTCGTGCCTTGCAAGCTTCACGGGCATCCTCTTGATGGCTAGCACAGGTGGCAGCTGAATCGCCCATCCTGGCTGCGCGCAGGCTCTAGTCCCACTGCAAAGACACAGTGAGCCACCAGCAAGGACGGGAAGGAAGGAAGCTCTGTCCCATCCTAACAAGTGTCCTAACCACAGGGACAGGGCTATGGGGATGCTTCCTCCCTCACCCTCTTTGCAGACCTTCTCTACTTTTGGTAAGGAAATTTTTACCTGATGCAAGAGCTTTGAGGTGAATCAGCAATGCTTGACAAAGACAATCCCGTTAGCGCTCCTCTTCAGTGGCAACCCATCCTTGCGCATATATGGTCCTGCAAGCACCTGCCAGCTGCACCCCACTCCTCTCCTTCCAAACAGCCTTGTGTATACACCAGCAGGGTCTCAGAGGCCTTTGACCCAGTTTTAAGATTTACAGAATTTTCACAGCTCTTGAATGTAATTTTACAGAAAAACTTAATTTAGGCTCCAAGAAAATAATCTCCTGATGCTATTAATTTGCTATACCCAGTGACCTTTGGAAAGGTTTGTCTTCACGTTTGGCAGCAACCTGTCACATTGGTGACTACATTTCAGGGTGCATGTCTGTGGTCTCTTCCATTCACTTACCAGTTACTAATAAAAGTCCCACATGTACTGGTGTTGGTTTTTTGTTTCCCCCCACTCCAAGGTGATAAATTCTGCTCACTTGGAGAACCAATGAATTGATTTGCATTCCATCCATCCACCAGGGCTTCCCTTCCCTTGCCAGGGGGCAGATAATCAGCATAGCAGTGGGCTCTGGCTGTCCAGGTTGCACCCTGTCCCATTGGTGTGGCTAAGCAGTACCAGTGGAGTCATGCTGTCCCTGCAACCAGCTTGATGTGGTGATTTTCCAAGGCCCTGGATACAGCAGTTAATTCTGAAAGGCCAGATCCTCAACAGAGGGAAATCAAAGTAAATATGCAGCTGCTAATCACAGCTAAATTAGTGTTATGAATCAGATGAATTTTACACCATGTATTTCTTGGGATTGTCAGCTGCTTCCATTGAGAGGCAGTGAAGACTCCTGCCCAGCACCTTCGTGGAGATGTTCTGAATTTGGGTTACTGATGGAATGCAGGACGTCAAATCTGTCATGACTGAACCAAAAAGAGCATTTGCAAAGTACATATAGGAAAAAATTAGCAGCATTTTTTGCCTTCTACAGTTAGACACATTACCACTGTATTTTTCCATTTTACTTTAAAAATAGGATTAGGAGCCAAATTTTCCTGTCCTTTATTAACTTCACCAGTATAAACTAGATTTATGTTAGTTGAAATATGCGTGAGAACAATGTAGAATTTTAATTCTACACCAAATTAAGCAAAGACACTAATGGGTAGATTGTAATAGTAAATATATCACAATAATAGAGAAGGAAATAGAATTGAAACTTGAGCTTTAGTCCCAGGCCCACACTCCCATAACTTTCCTCACCCTGTTTTTATTCCACTCAGCTTTATGATAATGGAAGAGCTGAAATGCAAAGATTGGAGTTAAATCCTGACTTTGCAATAACTCACAGCATCTGGTCCACCCGTTCCTTCCTGGATTGCTCTCTCTGTCATTCTCCAAGCATGATGCTGATGATTTGCAGTGCCACTGCTATTTGACTACATCACCCATTTATCATCTCCACACTTCAGCATGCTCATTTTTCTTAATTTAACCAGTGAATGAAGTAGTCCTAAATCACAAAATGGAAATGAGGGAAAGTGCTTAAGTGGATCTAAGAAAAACGCTGGCTAGACTCCTCCCCAGGAAAACAAAATGAATTTCTTTATTCTCAGTCTCAAGTTTATCACATACTTTCTTGGACTGAGAAAACCGCCCTTACTAGGTTTACAGTTTCCACATTGTGCAACAGATTTTGCTCTGACTCATCTGTTCAAATCAGTCATTTTTGGATCAGGGTCCCATTTTTGCAGATTAAATTGCAGGGGAAAAACATCTAAGCGCTAGAAATAGTCATCCCAGTCTTCTTCTAGTCAATTGGTCCCCACAGTCAGTCAGCTAGAGTTGATACTCCTGCTTGGTGTAGACGTTAGGCACGTTCACGCTTCCGTGAGATTCTCCACGTACACTCTTGTCTCCGTTCCCACGAAGCCCTGCAGCAGGGCGTTCCCCAGTGTTGTGTAAGGACCCACCACCTTCTGCCTTGCACTCACCTCCTCTCAAACCTGCTGGTGGCTCCTAGCTCCTGTGTTGGAAACTGATCACCATCCATCTGCTCTGTCCTGCTCAGCATCATTGGCCTCTGCTACACGGAAGGGTCTTAAACTAACCGCTCATTCTTGGCACAGAAACTGCACATGCTTGATATTCATTGCTATCCTCCTGCGTGTCTTTTCTTGCCCCAGTGTGGTCTTTTTGAGAGGGGTAGCTGGACCGCACACTGTATTCAAGACAAGGACACACCAAGGTTTTATACCAGGTAGTAGTGACAGCGGTTTGGTTTGGTTTGGTTCTTCCTTCTCCTGGGCACGGAGCTGATATTTCCATAGCACTCTTGCCCCAGGACTCCATTCCTGGAGGTTCACACGTGACTCAGAGCTCAGTGTTGCATATTTAAAGTTAAGATTATTCTTTTTCCCACAGTGACATCACTTTACAATGTTGAAATTCATTGGCCATTCTTATCTTCAGCTTAATTTCCTTCTGCGAAGTATGAATGAGTTCCTATGTTTTAGGATTCAACAGTGTTCACCATCATGATGCTCTTAAACATCTTAAGAAATGGACTGGTAGTAATGCGTTCATAGTATTCTAATTAATCCCTTCTATTGCCTAACATCAAATGCAAAGAAGTATACTACTTTCAAAGCCAGAATTTAAAAGAAACCTCACCAATGACCATTTGAGAACTGTGGAAGAAAAGAAAATAATTAAAAGCAATTGATGCCATCCCAGCTCTTTGCCTGTGAGCAAAGCAAATTATCCACAGCACACCACTTCCTTCTGCTTTGAAAATGTGTGCACAGGGAAAAAAAACACTCTAGAATTCTCAGGCTCATTAGATCATATTGAAAAAAGGGTATAATTTTGTTAATATTTTTGAAATATTTTTCACATCTTTCTCTTTCACATGAATTTTTAAAATTTGTATTTTAAAAGTCACCGTATTTCAAATTTTATCTTTACATTACCTCTGTATCCAGCAAAGGGGAAAGAAAAATACATTTTAAATTGAAAGTGACAGGTTTTTTTCCTATACAGAAAATTGCTAATAGTTAATGTCAAAACTACATATTCAAAATATTCTTAACCTACTCAAAAGAGGCATCGTGGAATGAAGGTGCAGAAGAATTGGAAGAAATTCATGGCACTCATGAGCAAAAATAGGCCAAGTCATAGCTCATAAAGTGTGTGCTTGGTGATGGATGGAGTAAAGATCAAGGCAAGGAGTTTTTCAAAGCAAAATATCAGAGATTCCTCAGCAGAAGGACAAAGTTCAGAGTGTGAGGAAATTGGAGCTCCCTTTTGCTGAGGGAAATGGAGAAGACGCATCAAAATAATCAACTGTAAAAGTATTTCATCATCTATCCTTGACTTTGGAGACAAATGCGGGATATTATCTTTCTCTCCCAAAGATATATGCATGACTGAAAAAATGGTTCCAGTGCTATTAGTTATAACCAAATGAAAGACGAATAGCAATTAACAGAGATGATCGTACTACTGACAAATCTGGACTTTCAAAGCTAGCACTAGTGTTTTCCTTGAGAAAGGAGAAAAACTGAGCAGAAAATTTCACTCCAAAGAGAACACATCAACCTGCTTTTGAAACCTTGCGTCGCTGGGCTCAGTCCTGCTCCTGAAGCACAGTGAGCAGGACGAGGAGCCACGCCAGCCGCATGCTGGGCTCAGGTTTTGCCCAGCTTTTCCCCCATGATCCCAGCCAGCCATCCCACAGCAGTGTGGCTGCGGGCACAAACTGTGGACGCGCCATGCCCAGAGATGAGAAGGTGTTTGGAAAAAGCAGCAGCCAAAACTGTTCAAAGAAGGGTTCGCAGCGGCAAATGTCTCCGAGGAAAAAGGAGAGCGGCACGGCGGACGTGGCGTGAGAGCCGGAGCAGGGGGGCAGAGCGGTGCAGCAAAGGGGGTGCTGGCCGGTGGGAAAATCTGGTGTGATAAGGCAGGCACATCGAGAAACCTCAAAGTACAACTGTGTGATGAGTCAGGCCGGGGGGTGAAATGCTTGAGCGGAAGAGGAAGAGATGTGCTTACAAGCTCTCCTGCCTGGACTTATATGCACGGTGCATATTTATTAAAGCCTGGGCAGCATTTCTGGCTGAAGATCTCATGTCTGCCCCTCTTCCCTCATCTCCAAATTCAGTTTTCTTAGCTGGGTTTGGTGGGCTGGTTTAATCCCTTTCTTTTTGTGACTGGAGCACTGAAGCTTCAAGGGGTGTTAACTTACAGTCACTGTGGAAAATCTTGAAGGGAGAACAAAAGCATCCCAATTTTTCCCAGGGCGTACAGGCAACAGCCAGAGAAGCATCACTTGGTCACGAGGGGGGAGGGAAAGCCGGTGGGCCGGCTGTGGGCAACCACAGGAGGATGGGAGCAGCGGTTCAAGAGAGCAAGTAATGGCATGTGCAACGAACGATGATGAAACGTGGCTGAAATAAATAGTCAGGGCCAGATTCTTGCCCTTCTTTCCTAAAGTCAGCAAAGTTTAGCTGGCTTTACAGCAAAGCCAAGCGGGGCTGAGAAATCAGTGTCATCCAGTTTTAACCACCCCCAGCGCCTGCAAAGTGTACACAAGGTTAAACAAAATTTACCGTAACTCATATTTTAAGTATCTCTGAACTTGGCCGCCCACGCAGGAAACAGCTTGGAGCAGGTGGTCAGCAAAGCCTGCAGATCACGGCTGGCTCCGCTCGTGGTACTTGTGGGTTACTGACTCACTGCCGAATTATGAGCCCAAACAAAAGGCTTTAAGACAAACTTGAAGTCCAGAAATTGAAGAAGACAAGGTGAAGGAAATGATGATCCCAGCCTGTGCCCTAAATGCACGTGATGGATGAGAAGTTGGTAAAAAGCAAAATAAACCAAGGGGCCGTTGTGCTGGGGTTTGCTCCTCCTACTTGCCAGAGCACCTGAAGGAGAAATCAGGGGAGTGTGACAAGAAATGGCAGGTGAGGGAAAAGCTGCTCTTGATGTGTCATGCTGCTTCTGGCCTGCAAGTGAAAAAAAAATCCCTGTATTTTAGAGGGCATTCCAACCACCTCATTGTGCTGAAACTGTTTGATTGAACATATTAAAAACGTTGAAATTCTTACCAAATAATTGCTCCTAGATGAAAGTCTTGTGAATAGTTCCAGAAATTATTCCTAATGCCGATTTTCTTTGTCACTTTTCAGAGCTAAAAACCTCTCAACTGTGGGAGAAAATCCTACCAAACTGGAAAAAGTTTGCTGCTGGTTTATCACACACTGAAATCCTATGTGAGTATTACTTTCAAGGTACTCGGTATTGTTAAAATAGATGCTTTTATTTCATATACAGTTAAAAATTACAGACATGAGGGCATAGGAGAAGCAGTCAGTTTTAGATGAGAATATGTCTTTAACCACTCCCGCCGTGTGCTCAGGTTTTGCTGTGAATGCTGTGCAGTGGGTAATTTTAGGCAGTTCACTGTGCAGTGACAAGGACGGTTTTGCACAGTGACTCCTAGCCCTGAACTCTCCACGCTCCCCTCCACACCTATAACACGCACCATATGACTGCAGAATGTGGCGGTTTGTCTGGGCAGCTGAAGGGACCCCCACCCAGGCACAACCTCTTAGGCTGGTTCACCATCCTCTCTGGAAGGGAGAAAGGGCCGGCAGGAGGCTTGCGGGGAGCAGAGGCAGAGGAGGAGGTGAACACAGCAACACGATGCGTCTCTCCCAGGCGTCCCTACGAGGTGGGGGTGGTTGTTTCATTTGGGGCCCTTCCATTTTCATATGTGACTGCAAGGTCCACCGTCACCCCAGAAGTCCCCTGCCGAAGGGACCAAGGGGGCATGGTCAGCTCCAGCCCCTGACCAGCAACGACATTAATCGAGTTTCTGCTTGCTCTCTTGGCACATCTCCTTCCTCTCACCGTCCCTCAACAGCAACTTAATTCCCTTAACTTCCTTAACTGCCTTAAGTCAATTTCCTTAACTCCCATTGGCTTGGTGCATAAACCCCTGCACCAACAGTGCTTTTAATTTCTGTCGAAAAAGAGGGGAAAACAGTCACATTTCCTAAAAGGGGAGGTTTCATTCAGAGAGCGGAGACCGCATCGTGAGTTCGCATGCTGTAAACTAGGTCTGTCTAGATGACTCACAGCGGTTGCCAGCAGACATACCTGTACAAACACACACCCTGAAGTATTATAAATTAGTCTAGTTGTCTAATGCACTCGCTGAGTGCCTAATACTGGTGGTAAAATATGTGCTGGCTTTGCTAGCACAGGAGGATGCTGTAAGGTCTGATCTGAAGCCAGTTTAACTCAATGAGCTTTAGATCTGTGTTTAGATGGTGAGAAATGCTCCAAAATAGCTCTCCTTCAGCAGAGGACATCAAACCACCGGGCAGCTCTTTTCCTGCTTCAAGTCGGGGTTTAAATACCCGGCAATATAAGGGTATTTTCACTACCTTAAAAACCATTGTTGGGGCTGTGCTCTTTGCTGCAAGTAACTGGCAGAGCTCGTAAGCGGGGAACTGAAAGATTTCAGGAATACAGATTTCCCCCCCCAGTTATGCCATTTTTCAAGGCATCTGTTTGAATCTGTTTACCTGCCCATGCTCCTTTAAGTCAGTGGAAATAGCTCTGTTTCTCAGCAAGGCAGGCTTGGTCATGGTTACACACTGGTCTGGTCACGAGCAGCCAGAGCAGCCTACAGAGGCTTGGATGAGCCTTTGGCCAGTGATCTTGCATGGTGGAGCAATTTTGCCACAGCAGCATGAGGTCTGAGGATGGGCCACCCAAGGATGCACTCAAAAAGTGTGTTTTTGAGTCCCAGGGAGCTGCACGTTGTCTGCTACAGCCAGCCCGACGCTGGTACCCAGCTGAATGCTTTAATTGCGCAGGAGCTTCTCTTCATCCCACTGTAGCAGCTGTGATAAGGCTCCCCTTGCCTAATCTGGCCCTCTAACAGGGAGGCATACGGTTATCCCTCCCAGCTTTGGCAGCTCTTCTTCAGCCTCCTTCCAGAGGGACACGCTTCCCTCCCTCCACCATCCAGGGAGCCGAAGTAATTAGCTGGGACTACAGGTCTTGCTTTATACAGCTGGAGTCGGGTGAAATGAAACCTTCCCTTCGTGAATTCTGAGACTGTGGTGCCCTAAGTGGTTCCAGCATTGGGACCCTTCAGCTTTTACTATATCTTTATTTCACTGCAATATCCAGATTGAAAACACATTGCAGGGATTGTTTGGGGCATATGTTAGTGTCAGATCTGTGCTGTGAGTTTCTGAAATTTGGTATTCCCATGTTTGTAAGACAAGACAGCAGTTTCTGCATTAAGTTTTGGCTTTGATAGTTTGATGCTGTCTCTGAAGCAGATGGGTATTCAGTTCCATATGTCATCCAGAGCTTTGTTTTGAAAACACCAGGAAAAGATAAAAAAAAAAAAGAAAAAAGTAACTTTTGTCAGATTTTAGCCTAGTTCATTGACCATCACTAAACAGTGGAGAGACATTTAACGCTTCTGTGGGTGGGTTTGAACTCAGAAACTAAAGCAATGTAGCTTGCAGGTATATCTGCAGTGTAAACGAGTATAGAAATTAATCTGAGACTTGTATTGCAAAAGTTAATATTTTGCAGTAATAAAATCTTCTGGAGTATTTATGTCAGTTTTGCCACATTGCTTGTATCAGAGGTATTTAAAAGCTGCATAACTTTGATGCATTCTACTGGGGATGACCTTCCATTATCACTTCCTTCCATTATGGTTTAAAAAAAAAACCCATAAATATACATTTTTTAAAGGCCTTTAACTACAAAAGATCAGTCTGTCTCTTGGTTGTGTGAGAGAGTTCATTGTCCAAAATACATAGTTTTACTTGTTCACACCAAAATCTCTCCAGCAAGTTTTCTTAGCATAATATTGTGTCTCTCCCCATATACATTGGAGAAATTATTTGTTCTGTCTCTAGCAAAACAGACATCTATGGAGCCATACATTTGGTCCCCACAGCCCCCGCCTCCTTTGTTTGGCACCCTTTTTCTCCCCAGCGCATGGCTGTCACACGCAGCTGTACCTCCTGCCCCGCCGGGGGGACAGCTGTGCTCCTGATCAATTAGCACCAGAAACGCTGCAATTCGTGGTTAGATGGGTTTGGATGAATCCTTCCTGAATTTGCCTTTCCTGTTAGCAGCAGCCAGCTCCCGAACCTCCCCAGCATCCGTGCGGTGGGAGCGAGGGAGAGCTGGGCACGGCAGCCCCGGCAGACGCTGGGGGCTCAGCCCTCCCTCTCGCCCGTCAGTCATCAGCTAATGGTGCTGTCACCGTCTCCTTGCGGGGTTGTACGAGGCCCGGCAACAGCGTTCGGACCTTGACACGAGCCCACCGACGGCGCTTGTAAAGGGATTAAAGTGAGGAACGCAGCTGGAGCACCCAGCCAGATAACCACCCTTCCCCCTGGAGATCACCACAGGGGAGAACCAGAGGCGTCAGCTTTTAACACCACAAATGGAAAAATGCGTGCGTATCGATTTTAAACCAATACCTTCGCTAAGAGCATTGCGTGGTTTCGTTGCCTCTCGCTTTTTAAGGACCAGTGAAGGATTTTGCACACACCCGCAGACACGCACATGCACACACAAGCGCACGCATTTGTTTTAATCGTTAATCCAGACAAACTAAAGATTATGTTGTCGCATTAAAGGCTAATGTGATGAAAAGATCAAGGCATTTAATGAAGTGCAAAATTCATCCTACTTATGAAAAGAAATGTTGCTCTCTCCAGGGAAAACTCCATACAGAAAATGTGGCTTTTTAATGAAAGTTATTTGTGTCTGTTTAATATTCTGGACCATGAGAAAAATTTCTGTTGTTGTTGTTTTGGCACGTTAATAGCGCGGAGTGCCGCACCACTTCATTTTTTCTAACAACTTGAACTCTTTGGCAGACAGCCCCGTGTGAGAGTGGATTACCTCTCTGCTTTAATGGGATAGTTCATTAGCAGATTCGGTCATGTAATTGGGGAGGATAGTAAAGAAATTTTAAGAAATTCCTAGCTGTTCTACACTCAGTTCACCTCCTATCGAGCACTGGGAACCCAGACCCACTGCAGCCTCTGAGACACTCAGTTAATTACTCTCTGTCTTGGAGCGATTATTCCTGCCCCGGCTTCCTCCTCTCAGAGGTTTAAAAACTGTCTAACGAATGTGGAGAGAGAATTGAAAAATCACAACCCTGAGCGCGCAAGGATGAACTGAGTGTGAGACTCCTCAAGCTGCGTTGTAAAGATGGACTCAGCAAAGTACATGTAAAAGAGAAACCCCTCCAACGTGGGCGGCTGCCCGTGGCCATCCCAGCACACGTAACATCACGAAAACCTCTGAGGGAGCTCTCGGAGCAGGCTGCTTTGCAGGGACCGCGCTGCCTTATTCTTGTACGCATCTTGTAATACTTAGACGCAGCGACTGAGTAAGCAGCTTCATGCCACACAGTGTTTTACTTGTGGTCAAGTACACCTCTCTTTCTACCCTCCAATAAATTGTGGAGAGCTAAATTTGGAATTCCTTGTCGGGGGAATTTGGAGAAAAGAAATGCATCACAGATGAATGCTTTCAATAGTTTCCACAGATTCAGTCTAAAGCTAAAAATCACCTGTTCCCTTTTCCTAAGGTGGTTTTCCTTTACAGCTGAGATTTGCAACTGATGATATCTTTATAGTGAATGATAGTAGGAAACTATTTATTTCCAGCTGTAGGGAAATTATGTATTATATTTCTCAGAAGAGGCATGGTGTATTCGGTTCTTGGAAGTCCATATTCATCTGTAAGTTTTACAGGAACAAAGTTGTCAGAAGCACTGATCACTCCTGGCCCGCTCATGAAGTCAGTGCAAACTGAGGATTTACCTGTAGTTATCAAAGTGTGATGACAGCTTGTTCTTAGGAAAAGCTGAATTACAGGAGCCATGCGGCAGATGCAGAAAGCCTGGACAACCTAATCACAATTGTCTGTAGAGGAAAGAATGTCTCAGTAGGCTGACAATTATTTTTAAGTTCTAAAACATTCCTAAACCTGGGATTTGTGGGAGCGAGGGAGTAATCTTCACCAGGCTGTTCTCATGCCGTCACGTCTCAGAATAACTGGAGATTCAGAAAACTGTTCTATAAAACTGCAGTGTTACTTTTGCAAGCGCTGGCTCAGGATGGACACCTCTCATTTGGGACTTCTCTGGCTCAGAAGCATTTTTACCAGGAGATATGGTGGATGCTCAAGGGAAGGTGGAGACCCCTCTAAAAGTTTCCATGTACAGAGCTATAGTAGAACGTGGACCAGCATTGGTGAAGAGGGCTCTGGCAGTGCTGATGATTAGACCAGGTACCTAGGGGTGAACAAAGTCACTCACCACTGTGAACCCTGCTGTCCTTCTGCATTTCCAGACCTTTTGGTACTGCCTTGCTCTCCCCACCACCAGGCAGGATAACCTGGGCAATTCTATTTATTCAGACCTACTGAAAAACACATCACACAAATCCTACAAGATTCTAGCAGGAGGCAGGGAGTCAAAACCAACTTACTAAGAAGCTAGAGGTGGCTGTGGTAGTTCTGGGCGTACCCTTCACTAAGACATTGTGAAAAACACATGGCTTTCAGTAGGTGTTGCCAGTTTCCTAACTAAGAGCAGTGAAAATAATCTGGTTTATTTCAGATTAGAGGCTGCAGTCATGGTAGCGCTTGCTATGTACTTTCAAAAAGCCATAGTCTGTATGAGAGGCACGCAATGTATAAGTGGTAATATGTGTCCAGAGTCCAAGAGAGAGAGAATATCAATAGGATGTTTGTATACACCCCAACCTTGATTCCTTACAGTTGAAATGGCTGAAGAATAGGTCTTTAATATTTATATGTTAACAGATGGTGTAAATTCACTGTTTAGGGCTAGCCTGCATGCGAAATTTTGCCCTAGCAGCTATGCCAGCATAGCCTCATTTGTGGACTCTATTGTGGAATAAAAAATCAGTTTACTTCTTAAAAACTCAAAAAATATAAAAACTATTGTGACATAAGGGGATGTTTGTTCTGGAGTCCCACCCATACGGGGAGTGACACAGAATAATAACAGAGTACCAGTTCTGTCCAGAATATGGTTGGGTTTTTTTCCAAGGAGAGAGCCTTGTGACAAATACGTAAGGGTTGAGCCTGCTGGAGGCAGAAGGCATGTCTAGGATAGGAACAGATTTAGATTAGCTCAGAAAGAGCCATTTTTTAAAAGTTTGGAAAAACATTTTCTTCAAAATGTAGAAATTTTAGAATTCTGTGAAAGTTCCAGCATTCAAAACAAAAACAAGACCCTTAAAATGAGCAGAAAACACAAGCACTCTCCAAAGCAAAGCTGCCTATTTAGACAGTTACTACTACAACTAGCGCATTGACTACTCATGTTGGCTCCTGGAATAGATTTGGTTTACTCTATCTGGACAAAATGGATATAAGAGACTGCCATATTTCTGGCATTTTATTGGAAGATGCCAACCCCATAGCTCAACTGAGAGGACTCAAGTCACAAACGATAGCCCAACAGAACACTAGGTTTTGGAGAATGTCTACTGAAGGAGGGCAGCAGCCCATGGCCTGTCCTTGCAAAAATAAATCTTCGATCAGAATCAAGCCTACAGTCTGATGGATAACCCAGATATTAGGCTTGCCTATAAAACACAACTCACAGATCCAGCAGTTGAAAAGGTTAAGACAGAGACTCCTCTTTACAGCTGCGCTTTCTGTTTTAATGCATTCTGTACAAAATCTTTTCATATGTCTGAAAAAGAAAATGCCTACTTTAAATGATTAGGGTGCTGTCCTCAGGGGAAGTTAAAGAGTCCATGGCAACAAAATAAATAATGGAGTAAAAAATGGGTCATGCTTTATTACAGCATTTCACGATAACACAGATCTTTTTTTGAAGTGTTAAACTGTGTCTTTTATTTGGTAAAGCATACCAGCCAACACTGGCATCCAGAAATCTGCAATTTATTAGCCATGATCCTCTTTCATCAGAAGTCATTCTAAATAAAATTGCGGCTGCTTTTTATTTACTGTAACTCATTGCGTTCACTAAGAATGATGATCTGGCAGGTGAAAGTGAACAGCAGAGAAAACTGTTGGAGATTTTTCAGGCAGGACCGTTGCACTGGTGGGAATGTCATGGGGCAATGGCAAACACGAGGAGGGGCAGCAAGGACCTCTCGTGTGCTGGATGTCACACATGTTCCTGATGTGGGCAGCAATGACAGAGACCTCTTTCCAGTAGTGAGCTTTGCTCCCCAGTGCAGACCCTCCTCAAGGACCTGGGGAACCTGACAGAGGACAGCAATGAGCCTAACATCAAGTGTCATAAGAGCAGTCCTCGAGGCACATACAAGAGGAGGTTCAGGGTTAAGGCAAAAATGATGCCTTCAGGATTTTACTGAACAGCTGAAGTTCTCTTGAAATGTAAAAGCTGTTGCTGGGAGAAGGGTAAAGGCTTAGCCTTCCTGAATCTATTTTTAATTAGCACCTCACTTTCTGGGAAATGGGCTCTCTGGGATATACCTTATGTAAGGGCAGAGCACCCACTGCAACATGCCTTGACAACTACTTGAGGGAATGACCTCAGTTTGAAAATCTTCCCTTTATTTTTTCAACTGGCAGGTTACCAGTTTTTCTGAGGCATATGGAAGGAGAAAATCATCACCAGCTTTGAGCTGATTGCTCCCCAGAATAATCCCAGCCTGCGAGGGAGCCTCCTGACACTCAGCAGAGTCTGTTATTCCTTGTTTCAAATTTTTAAATTCCCTGCTGAAAAGTTGAGCTTGACAAAGATACAGGTACATCCTGTCTTCTGTATCTTTTCATATGTGCTATCCCTGGAAGATCTGGCATCCAACTTTCCCAATTTTCAAAAATCTATCTAGTCATGCAGCTTCCTCCATACTCTGCTTTATGATGAGAATAAGGGATATTATCTTTTTCTTTAGGTCTGAGAGGGGGAAGGTAACACATAAGAGGTACATTAAGGTCCCAGTCTTGCTGCCGTGTGAGTGGGGCAGCTGCAGAGACACAGACACACCATGTGTCTCTTCTAACACCTTTTGTGGAGGCACAGGAAGTGTATGAGTTCCTTGTGCGGGCCCTTTCTGGGTGAATGTCACATCTAAACACCAACCCAGCGTGCCATCACTCTGTCAGTCTCCAGACTCCAGTTATCCTCATTTGTTGCGTGGAGAAACATGTATTCATCATCACCTAGGAGTGGGAGACGTAGTCCCTGATCCAGCAAGCTTTCCATTTAATGGTACCTCAGTAGTATAATCTGAACATCTAGCGAAGGAGGAAGATATACAATGAACACAAAAGGAGTCTTTGGTACAGTCATAGCAGGGCTTTTTGTGTATTTATCCTCTCTTTTTGGGTTATGTCTTTTGCAGACAGACGCAATTTGGTTTGCCTGTGCTCTGAGCTACGTATGCACAAGACAGCTGTGCACCAGAAACCACATGGCCATGATTAGTGTAGCACTGTGCCCAAGCTAATAAACTGGGCTCTGAGGCAGGATATGTTCAGTTGAGCTCACTGCCATCCTAATATGTCTACCTGGCATCCATGTGGTACGGCATGCAGGCAAACCATAGCTTCCTTTTCCTTCAAGAGACCATGTAGTTGCACCCCCAGTTGTCTCCCCAGCATTTGGGGGTTAGCTCTGCAGGAAGGAACATGTTGGAGGAAGGAAATGAAGTGGAGCTGTCCCTCACCTGCCAGGCAAGGATGAGGAGGAAACTTTATGGACTGGTCAGCTTGAAAGAAATTAGGGGGTGTTAGAAGGAAGACACAGTAGGACCAGCCAAGACGTGCAAAGGCAAACGGACAAATAATGACTTCATTCATCCAGCTGTGGTAGATTTTATGGTGGTATAGGTCCAAAGTCCTCCTGGTGACTAAACATGTCGAGACCACAAGAATTCATCACTCACTGCCTCAGCCAGGTATGAATGTCCTGAGTAGAGGTTACCTCTCTCATTGCCGTCCACATTGCTTAGCCAAACACCAAGAACCATTTGCAGGATTTTTTTAACCTCTCCCTTCTTGAGTCGCACCCAGCATGGCACCCCTCGGTCACATCCCAGTCCTCTCTGCGCTGGTTCCTGGGACACTGTGGTCCGAGGTTCTCACGAAATCTTAGCATCAGCACCATCTAAGACCAGATGAAGAAGAGAATGGGAGCCAGTATGGGGAATTCTCCCATCAATTTCCTCAAGTTATGGAGGTTTGTAAGATTTGATGTGAGAAAATTGCCAAATGAAAAGCCAGACCTGTTGTGTTGGATAACTCTGGAGGTGTAGGAGAAGAAAATTTGTCTACACCACAAACCCTATGGAAGCGGAAGCCACAAAGATTTTTGGTCTTCCCTTTCATGCCCTCACTCATCCTCACAGTTTCAGTCCATCTCATACAGCTGCTTCCCATTTCTTTCCCTTCTGTTTCTCTTGAGAATTTGCCTTATGACTGCGGTGTGTTTGATGGAGAAGGTCTGGCTACTTTCCAGACTGAGTCACCTCAAAGGGAAACTGCTGAAGCACCTCCACTCTCAGGTGCAGAGCATCCAGTCTACATGTCTCTGGTGAGCTGAGGATTAAGGCACGGTACTGCAGAGGTCAAATGTCTTCCCCATGGGTTGCTGTAAACAGCTATTTTATTTTGCTGCTACCATTAGACCACCCTAGCGCCTCTCAAGCTTCTTTGAGGCAAGAAGTCCACATTTTAGAAATAGACCCAAGGAATCACATTTTGTCCTAGATCAAGCTGGGGGGGGAAGGGGGGGCAGGGGGGACGTGGAGGGAAGGTTGAGGTTTGGCCTCATGTAGACAGAGAGCTCACCCAAAAGTTTTGAGCTGGATCTGAACGCTGCTACAAGATGGGAGGGGGGAGCGGGAGGAGGAGGCAGAGGTCCTTGTGGGCCCTCCTCTGGGGAGCTGTAATAGATTCCCGCACATTCAATTAGTGGGATGGAGAGCAGATTAAAAACAGATTATTGTCGCTGTAGCTCATGCTGAGCAGAATCTTCGCTCTGCTCAAGATGTTGCTCAGATGTGAGCCAGGGTGGCCCGTTACCTTCCCAGAAGGGAAGCCTTACCTCTGCAATGTTCACACCATTTTTGCAAAGGTGGCTCCCTGGGTACACGTGAGACTGCAGATAGTTAAAAAGAATTGTGTTTATGCATAATTCTTTCTTTTTTTCTCCCTAACTGCTGTGTTGCTTTTAATCCACACTAAAAATTTGTAATTTCCTTAAGCAAAATGCTCAAGGTCATTTGCATCATGACCATGCAAATATATGCGTAAACATCCTGCTTTCTAACAATACTTTCTTCTTTGGTGGAGTTTGGTTGTGAAATTCTGACCTTTATTGTACTTGTGTTTGCATCTTAACTCATTCAGCAGGGACACAGAAAGAAACAGGCTGCACAAACCCTATTCATACACAAAGCACACCAGCAGCAGCAGCAACAACAACAAAAGACAGCTAAGATAAGAAGAACACATCTGATGGGAAGATTTTTAGTCCCAACGTGGGGGATGGATGGAGTCTAGGCATGGCATTATAACCCAGGGAGTCTGTCAAATCTTTAGGTAGAAACAGGAAGCCGAGCAAGATGGGCAGCATTCTGCTTCCCTGCTAGCTTGCAAAAAGTCCTGTCAGGCTGCTTTCCATCCAGCCTCGGAAAAGTCATTTCCTCTCTTTTTGCCTCCATCCCCTTGGTAAAACAGGGGTGAGTGCTTCCTTCTTCCTAACCCTTTCATTTGTCTCATGTGGCGACTGTACAGGTTTGCTTTGTTTCTCTTCCTGTAGACACTGGTCCTCAGATTGCTCCTGAGGATGCTGGCTCCTGCTGTTGTACAGGCAAACAAGATGGCAGAAAAGGTGTAGGTAAAGAAGGGGGACATGCATCCTGAAAATGAACCTGGAAGCAGAGAGGACACATATCAATTGGTGCAATAACCTGCCCCAGTTGACTGAATTCATGTTGAACATTCTCCCCTTGGCCTAAAGACAGAGAAGAGAGTGATGCCGACAATAAAGGCACAATTTGGAGAAATGGGATCCTCTGAAGTACAGCTAACCATAAGTAGGGTCCTAGCAATGCAAAACGAAGGATATGGCCCAGGCAATAGGCAGGAAGATTTGCCAGACGAAGGAAACAGACTTCCAGGAACTCAGAAGGTGAAGGGTACAGATTGAAAAATGCAGATATTTGAAGAGAGAGAAGAACATCAGACCACAAGGTACAAAGCTGATGCTGAGAACCAAGAGGTGACTCAGAGGACAGAGCACACTTCTCCGTACGAAAGATCTGATCTTAGAGATTTATATCAATTAACATGGATCGACCGGCATAAGACGAAAATGTTTTCTCCTTCTCATGCACTCTTAGTAATTTTTGGACGAGGTGGGTAGGGAGCAGGAGATGATGCATATATATGAATGTATATTTATACATATGTACATATATTCATGATAGTACCTTTATATTGCACAGAACAGACTGCTCTGGGCACTTCTCCATATTTAAAAATACGTTCTGGCAATTCAAGTAAATAACACCCAGCCACTTCCACTTTGGCCCGACAACTGCCTTTCTTTTCTTGATTTTGTATGTCTCCCCATAATAATGTGCTAAGCAGAGCGCAAGGGCTTGCCAAAGCAAGCCTCCTCACCGGGGTGCCCTCCAGACCCCCGAAGGCTAGCTCTGACGAACTCTTGGAGGAAGCAAATTCCAGAAGCAAGAGTTCACCTCTGGAGCAGGCACACAGGAGGGAATACTCCTGTTGCAGAGATTTCAGATACGTGGTTTCTGGCCCCTGTCTAGCACACACAGTGTGTGTGGGTAGATAAGTGATATCGTTGTGCTTTGTATAAGACAACCTTCCTTTTTTATGTAAATAGCTTTCTGGTTCCAGAACAGATCTTTCAAAGGCAAAATACAGTATAATGAGGTTGTCTGGAGTTTGTGGATAATGTTAACCAAAGTCTCAGGAAAGTAAAAGGCTGCCCATCCTGTAATCTCTCTGCATTGCTCACTCAAATGGATATATTTGAGGGGACCGTGTGGGGAAAGGAAAGTAAAAGTAAGACAGAGAACAGGGTGAAAGAAGAAATACAAACAAGGTCAAAAAAGCAAAGAACATGAAGATTATTTTACCAGAAGACTATACTGAATGAAAAAATGTGACACCAAATAAACAGCAGTGATTGTAACTAAATGCTAGTATTTTTGACTTTTACCCAGACAGAAGAAATTTCTCAAGCTGGGAGAAGGGCACAATGAACTGCAGTCCTGGAGACCGGCTAGAGGGTCTCCTGCTCTGTCCCTGTCACCTGGGACCAGAGGGCACATTCAGCCTCAGGTCTTAATCCTGTTGTCATTGACACTGCAGAACCCATGGGGGTTCTCTGGAGAAGTGGCTGGAAGTCAGGCAGGAATGTTAGAGCACCACAAATGTCCCAGCATGACCATGTTTAAGTTAATGAATTTCACTCCTCTTGACTGGGCCATTTTTTGCTGCAAAGCATAAAAATACGCTTCTCTTCTTTGTCAAAGAGCATTGTGTGTTTTCATCATTGTTTATCAATACTAAAGTGAAAAACAAAATAAACAGGGAACCAAGATGAACACTTTGCATTTCTAGGTAGCTTTCTAAGGAAGCAATACCTGTCTAGACACATGATCTCTTGTTGTTCCCCTGTAATAACTTTTGGAGGGGTAGCCACTTTCAGCGAAAAGTTTGATGGCAAGTAGAAGCACCAGAGATTACCAGGAAGGGCAGGCAGAGCTCAGCCCTATCTGTCCCGGGAGACACAGGCCGGCCAGGCAGCGTGCCTCCACGGGGAGCCCAAGCACCACGGGCTCTGGTGAAGTCACAGCCACCGCCAGGGGACACGGGAAGGGGAGTACAGCACCTGGCAGGGAGCTGAGGGCACTGAGTCTGGGGACAGGAGACGAAGTGGTGCAAAGGTAAGTGGTGCTTAGAGGACGTGGACAGAAAACCTGGTAATGGAGGAGGAGGGGGGGGAAGATGGAGAGCTGGGGAAGATCTAGGATCTTTACTGGAGAAATGATGGGAAACCGAACGTGACAGCTGGAGGAAAGATGCGTTCAGCAAGAGGTCTCGCAGCAGCATGCAAAATGATAATGAATAGTTATGGAATGACTTCTTATTTTCAGGTCAATAAGGGAAAGGAGGCACAGAACCAGGCTTAATGGAAAGAATTTGCTTTGCTGGGGTCAAACAAGCAGTTTCTTCGGACCAAGGCTGAAGGTCTGGATCTGCACCTCCCCTCAGCAGTACCCTCAGCAGTATCTCTGTTGTAAGGGAGTAACAAGCACCAGCTCCAAACTCTGGGTTAGCTGGGGAGGTGTTGTTTACAGAAGCATGGGTGTATCTTCCACCTGCAGAAGCCTCGGTCCTTAAAACGTGTGGCAGCTCCAAAGGATGTGTGAGGGGATTTCCTTAACTCAGCCTCTTCTTTTCCTTGTTAAACACCTTCCTCTTTTACAAAACTCCGCAAAAGTATTTTAATTTTTCAAGCCCTGAAAGTTCTGGGGAGAAACATGGGTCATTTGGCACTGCTCAAATTTTTAAGCCCAGGTGGAGGCTCAAAGCGAAAGACATGGGCTGAGAGCAGTGGAATGACAAAGCCTATCCATGGAAAAGCCTAGCAAGCAATAACTAAGGTCACAGTCTTTAAAAACCAAACCAGCCCGAGGGCTACAACAGCCAAGCTCTCACTTCAGGTGCGGACTTGGTGCACAGCCCTTGTTAGCAATGAGGAGGCTCCACAGGTGACAGCCGTGCAGGGGTGGCCCTGGCCTCCACCAGTGAGAGACTGAGGTAGCTCAGGATGGACGGGGGAGATCACTAACCAAGTGTGAAACCCATGTGCTGTAGTCAGATAATGAGGGGTTTTTTTAACTGATTCTGTCCTGAACGCCTAAAACCTGTTGGCTTTCCACTGCTTTGTCAGTATGAAGAAATAATCAACCAGGTATACCTGTTTACGGCCAGTCGTGAAAGGACACACTTGTCAGTAGCTTCTCCTCTGCTCTGATGTTGAAATGCCAAAAACTCTGCAAAATAAATTCATAAGGCTGCACTGGTGATTCAGCTACGACTTAAAGCTTAAAGAAGTGTAACGAGAGAATCTTTGCAGCTTATAATTGTAGAGAAACAGGAGTGGTTTACAGCAGTAGCACTTCCTGCCTGCAGCTCAAACATAATGTGATGGCTGCCTTAGAATAAAACAAGAATGGTTCAAAATAACTGTCTTTAACACCGTATCAGCAGTGACTACTCCACACTGGTGACAGCTTTCATAAAGTTTCACTATGAGAGAAGTGCACAGTTTCCCAGAAGCTCCAGGCATGTAAAAGAGAATTTTGGCACTTAGGCGGCTGCCTAAATTCCAGTAATTGCTTCAAGAGTTCAGACACGATCCTCCCTCTGGCCTTTAGTTAATCTCTTCTTCTTCTCCAGCTAAGATAATTTTTGCATCTCTCACAAAGACACAGAGAGTCTTACTTGATCATTTTGTAAAACATTTGAAGTCACGTGCAGCCTTTAGGTGTTAGGATTGTTGCATGCTCCCTGTGGCCACCTTAGGACACCACGCTTTCTGTGTGCGGAGAGCAGGTGGGAGATGCTCACTTGTAACACTAGCTTCCTAAGAGCCACCATAAGAAAGACGTTTAGTCACAGCAGTGATGTCAAAACAACCTTAAGTATCTGACTAGATCCACAGGACAAGGCAGTTTAAAAGTTCTGACTCAGATTTCATCCTATCCTGCTACTCGGTGTCCTGAAGGCTGACCTTATTTGCATTCCCTCAGACATAGATGCAGACCATGAGATTGGGAGCCGTTTGTCTTCTGATACACACAGAATTATCTCTAAATGCTAAAATGTTCCAGGTCTTCCAACAGTAAATGTTCTTAGGTCTCCGACAGATATCTACATTACCCTGCATGAGAGGTAGGGTAAGGAAGGGGTAAGTTGCTTTTGGAGAAGTAATTCCTGTCCGTAATACCGATAGCATACATTGAAGGTGCAGTTTTAATTAGATGGATATAAATGCAGGTTTTAATTAAATACTTATACTATCAAGGATAATCTGTGTGCTTTTAACCTGACTTTACAGATCTCTAACGCACCACAGAAGAAACATACCCACGCAGTTCCACAGCTGAAATAATTTGTTATACTGCCAATAGAGCTGTGATAACTCTTTGCAGTTAACTCTTCCCCCCCAGTATTTTCCTCTGCTGTAAACATTACGTATATAAAATTAAAAAGTAATTACTTGACAGGTAATCCTTGACACCTGTAGCACTTTCCAGGTGAATATGGCTTTATCTCCTGTACAAGATGGGAGCATTTTTGCTGTCCTTATCTAAGTTGTGGAGGAACCAAGGCAGAGCAGTTAAAAGACTTGCAAGTCAGCAGGGCAAGTGCTGTTTTCTCTGTCTGGTAAAAAAATGCAGATGGGACACAAACCCCCAAGTTTTAACCAGTCTTGTGCACAGGCATCCTTTTGGGTCTACCCCAAAGTTTGGTGAGGGCTCCAGGGGATGGCAGCTGGTGGAGAGCTGGCCTGTTCACAGGCCGTGTAAGGAAATGCAGAGCTGATCAAAAAGCAGAAACAGAGTGCAAGTTTTTAGTGATATTCAAAACAAGTCACATGCAGTGTTTGCGGCCTGCAGTCTAGTCCTTTGAGGCTTTTTGAACTCTGTGGTACAGTCGCACAGGCTTTTTTTCAGCTTCCTCTCCCCTGGGTGCCTAGGAAAAAATGCCGCTTACCTTGGTAGGTTGCAAACTCCCTGCAGATGAGCAAGCCTGGGCAATTTTGGGAGAGTTGGGCTCTGCCCTTAGCCATGCGGGGGACTTCTCCCAAGTAATTGCTCCAGCTCCAACACGGGGAGAAACACATGTTTCTGTGCTTTACCATGTACTGGTGAAGTCTGAAGTCTTACTGTTTTGAATACCAGACTCCAGAGGAGTCCTCTTTCCTGTGTCTTAATTTTTACTATTGTGGTCTTTTTTATTCCATCTATATTTAGTCAGAGCAGGGATTTAGAGGAATGTAAATAAGTCGAATGTATGCCTGTAAACATATGAATGAACTTGGCAGTCCACGGTCAAGTGGTCTGTTAAATGTGTTGACATGATCATACTGTATTTTGACAGATTTAGGAGTCTCACTGGTTTCCCACTCTTACTTTTGCTCTCTCTCTGTCTCTCACACGCACAAATACTCATTCACATTTTAAAACCAATCTACCCGGGCAGGCACCGTATTTGGCTATACAATAGACAAATTGAAACTTCCTTTAGATTTTGGGCACCTTGAGTTAACTAGTTACTGTTACACAGACAGATGGATAGACAGATAATTTACTGGTAGACTGCCAGATGGGTAGCATTCATTTTCTTTTGACGTCTGCAAATAGCTCAACCTTACAGGCTGACAAGATAGTCACAAGTGGAGTTAATAAGGATACTGCTTGTGTGTCCTACAGCTTTGTCACCCTGAATAGTTTTTGAAAGCGGTGAGGATGGCAGCTGGAGTCCCCAGAAGCCAGTGCTCCTGCTTGTCTGCCAAAAGGCAGTCTATCAAAAGGAAAAAACATCTTGGGCTGGAACCTCTGGAGTGCATATGCCGTCTAATATATCCTTGAAGAGGAAGTATAGTCAATTCTCTGCAAATGGTCATCTGTCCTACTAGCCAATAATATCGGGTGCTGAAAAAGTCCCTCCATATAAATTATCCCATATTATCCAACGATCTCTTAGACTAGTGAGTAAAACAACAGGGTGTTTGCCAGCTGTTTTAACAAGTTTCCCTGAGTAGCAGCAGCAGCATCCACATGATCAGCACTAAACAGTGCAGTGGCCGCAATGAGATGACATGACATGTTCTAGGGAGGCAAGTTTTACCCAGAAATTAAGATTGTTCACCGAATTCTCCTGAAGTGAGAATACAACTGGTCTCAAAAGCCATTTTGCCCCCTTTTCCCCTTCTCCCCCTTTTGAAAACATGATTTTTTTGGAGTGTTTTGTGAGCAGGCTTGCTCACATACAGCAGACTCTGCAGCCTGCTGGCTTCCGACCCGCACAGCCACCCTGAGGGGAGCCCAGCCTCCTGAGGGGCTCACACCCTCCTGCAGCAGGTCCACCTCGATGTCCTGGGGATGAGCTTGGAGACCTACCTACAGTGAAGGCAGCCAGGTCTCATCCGGGGAAGGGCCTCAGGGCAGCTGGTCTGTCCAGAAGGATCATCTCCATTGCACTAGCAGTGATGGCTGTGAACATCGAGCTCGTAAAAAAAAACCCCAAAAATCATAAAAAAATATGGAAATGCTCCATAATGTCTACTAATGCAGAGTGAGGTATGAGCACAGCAGACGAGGCAGTTGGGTGGGGTTGGGGGCTTGGTTTTTTTATATATTGTAATTTTAAAGAGGAAAGGAATGACTCCTTTTTGAAGGGAGGGAAGCTGGAGTTGTTTTCAAGCTGCTCCACAAGGCCTAGTAAAAAAGAAAAAGCTGAGTGAGAGCAAGAGAATAGGTATTGTCCTCAAACCTTTTTGACCTCAGTGGTTGAATTGCTGGTTTTGTTTTGTTTTCTTTTTAATGTAGGAGAACCATGAATCCCCAGCTCTCCTGTGCTGATCCCATGTGGTTCAAGCAATCACGACGCTGCCTGTGAAACCGCTGTTTAGCTTTCACTTTTGACCGCTTGAAGAGCAGGCACGGTTCAGAGGTGATAAACCGCTCGGTCTCCGATGGGAGGAAAGGCAAGGGGTACCTGCAGCTCCCCTTTAGGCCCCTGCCCCGGCACGGCAGCTGTGCCCTGTTGCCGGCTCCACGCAGCTTCACGCACACCCCAGGCACCAAGCCCAACCAGACAGAGCCTCTTCGTCGTTAAATCAAGCCTGCGGTTTGATTTAACGTTACTTGCAAATGGGGCCAGTGACCAGCTCCTGCACAATGTCAGGGGCGGCGTACTTGCTCGGAGTCTTTTTCTGGAGGATGCGGGGAATGGCCCCAGGAAGGTCCCGTGGAAGGAGCGGCATGGGCCACCTCTGCAGCCAGGCAGCCGGCTCCGGCGCTTGCTGAATGGGAAAACGTAGGGAAGGAGGAGGGGAGAAATGCAAACAAAAACATCGCTGCTGAAATCTTTACCATCTGGCTTTAAAAAGATGAACATACAATGTTGTTGTTTTTTTAACGGACAAGCAGAGAAACCTGGGGTGGTTTTTATTTTTTGGTTTCTGAGGGTGGTTTTTTTCTTGTTACATTGGTGTCTTTGACACAGTCTCCTAAACTCCCTTGTCCTACCTCATCCTCCTTGCCTGCCTATGCAGAGCCATTACAGGCTTATAATGGAAATATTTTTGTATCTATGTAGTGGAAAACACCAGTTCAAACCGGATGTTTGAGATCAGAAGGACTGACCCAGAATCTGCACTGGGGCAGACATGAAAGCATGAAAATTTCATTCACAAAGGTTTTCTGGGACCAGTTCTCTTCTGCCTAAGCGGAGTCACGCACATGCTGGCTCAGACGCTCCCACAGCGTTTCCAGAGCGGAGTCAATTGCTTTTAAAGTTATGCAGGGCTACATCCTTAATGGACAGAGGCCATGAGCGCGACTGGGAACAATTACCAGCTGAATAAGATGTTCATCTGCAAGGGGTGCACTTTTGCCAGCTACTACCCTTGGACGGCCCGGGGAGTGAGAGGCACAGTCAATCCCACGCTTACTTGTTTTCCTTCCCTTCATCACCACAGTTTCAACTGATTTTGATTACTCTGGCGCCAAATAAATGAAAACATTTCATAGACATATAATCATCCGTCACTGTGAAGAAAGGAAAAATGCTTGTGTACTGCATGTTTATAAATACGCTTAATGAAAAAAGGGATAGCTCTCCCCTTCCCAGCCTTGTGCGGCTGTAGCCAGCGTAGCTGCGTGTCATGTCGGAAAAGCTGGTTGCTGCTTACATCCCGGCATGGTCTCTGGCACAGCTGAGGAGCCGAGGGTGCCACGGAGTGATGCGTAGCCCGGCCCTTTCCCTCCCACCGGGTTCCGAAGGTTAGTGCCCAGAGAGAGGTAAGTGACATGAGGTGTCAGGAGGCAGGAGCGCAGCCTGTGCCCATGGACCCCAGCAGAAACACAGCACCTGGGAGGGAGCAAAGGGAAGGGGGAAAGGAAGGTGGAGAGGGGGAAGGAGGAAAATAACTCATAGGCACAGTCTGCTGCAACTTGGTCAGTCCCTAGAAAGAGCCTGACTCAGTTCCTACCAGATCAAAGGACTTGGGCATTGCCAGGTGAAAAGGAAGTCACTGTTATCAGGGGAATGACAGCCTGCGTGCTGCTCTCATCTCCCAGGAGCATCCAGCTCATCACACAAACTCTGTGTGCAGATGCTCATCAGGAAGTTTTCCTGCCTATTTGGCAATGGACTTTCCTTACATATGAATTCTTTTTTTTACCATGGGGAGTGTTTGGTTCGTCTCTGTTTTAAGGAGCGCACTGCTTGTCACGTCAAGCTAAATGCATCTCAATACAAGAATGCCATGCCCTAAACGCAACCTTTAAAAAGGCCAGATCCTCTTCTCTAAGAAGAAAATAAATGTGCAAAAATGTCATGAAAAATTGCTCCTAGGATCTATCTGTTAAGCTCTTCTGACCCTTATTCTTCACATGTCAGATCTGATGATGGGTTACTGTTTGCGTCTGGTTTGGACCCATGAATACAGGCATACTCTTGGCCGTTTCCAAAAATATTACCTGAGCTGGAGTTTGTAGAAATAGTTCACATCAACCTTTTTTTCCCTTTGAAGGTCTTGTGAGCATTGAGTGGAGACAAATGAAAATTACATAGATAAAGTGGACAAATTAAATGGATAAAATATTGTGGCAAGATGGCATGCCAGGTGCTTGTGTAGGTGGATGCTGCTGCGGGAGCAATTAAATTGCACCACACAGGGTGCACTTGCAAGATTGTGGTGGGCAGAGAAGAAGAGAGATTAGATTATCAAAGGCTCCCTCTAAGTTGCTACACCTTGGCAGGAATATCCTGCAATAGCTGAGAGATGCAAGCACAATCACTACTCTGAACACAGTGAGTTGCTCTTTCTAAAGCACAGGCAGCTTGTAATTCAGATTTTTATTTCTTCTCTCTTTTTCCAATGCTATGTAGCTGACACAGCATTTCAGGTTTTGTGATCCTGTTGTAGAAGAAACAATGTTTTGTGTTCCAGTGGAAGGACCACATTATGAAAAAGGGAAGATTATTCCTTTTTCAAAGAATGGTCAATGATTTATCTTTCTTGCATCATGATGGAAGAGATTAAAAGATTTAAAAGATTTTTATCTTCAGGCATGCTTCGAAGCCTGTCCTGTGGCTTTGGGCAGCTGTTTTGTGATACCTGAAGGTTTCAGATGTGGTACCAACACCACAGCAAGAACCGCAGTCTGCCATGGGCTGCAGAGCAGCACCCTGCCTTCCAAAGTGGAGAATGACCCTTTTTTTCTTGAAGCCAGGACATCCAGTCATGGTAACTGTCCCCTGGGTGTAGGTTGGCCGGCAACATGGACTGGCTATGTGGAGTGAAGAGCTGGCTAGCTTGTGTTTTCTGATGGAAACACAGAGCTAGCATGTTAGAAGAAACCAAAGAGGTCATCAGTTCCATCCTTAAAATATAAACAGGACCAGCTATATCAATGGGCAGGACCAGCATTTCAAGCATTCCTGCTCTTCAAAATTTCTAGTGGTGGTGAGTTTGCAGCCTTCCTAGACAGTTTCCTCTAGTGCTTGATTATCCTAAGCTATAGAAAGTTTTTCCTTGTGTTTAGCCTGAGTCTCCCTACCTGCAGTTGAAGACCATCACTCCTGTCTATCTATAGCGAATATAGAGCATAGCTTACTTCCTTCCTACTTGTTAGCCTGTGACGACAGGTTGGGTGGACGACAAGTATCAGCTGTCCCTTGAGAGACTGGGAAAAAACGCCAGCTGAATCTGTCCTACAGACCATATTTTTTGAGGACTTATCTATTGGTCTCTCCAATTTGCCCGCATTCTTGAGCTATGGTGAAATGTGGAGTGCACAGTGTTCCCACTAGGTTTCTGTAACGACCAACTCAAACAGAAAGACTATGTGATGTGACTTGCCCATGACACTTGCTTTTTCTGTAGCCACACAACATGTTTATACCATATGGACTACAAGCCCCACATCTCCCTCTGCAGAACTTCTGCTAAGCCAGTGTTTCTCCAGGCAGTATTTGTGTATCTGGTTATTGCTAAATATACAATCTTGAACTTGCATTGACTGAATTTCACTCTCTTTATTCACACTGTTGCTCATCTGGTCAAGACCTTTTAGGACTTTAGGTTTGTCTTCCAAAGTGTTTGTGGTTTCCACTGTTCCAGTGGCAACAGTGGGAGTGCTGTGTCTTTCCTTTCCAAAGGAGTTAATACAGGGGGATCACACCTGAAGCTTGTTTTCTTTGCCTTTGTTAGTTGTTCCTCCACACCATCTTACCTTCTACCTGCTCATAGGCAAATGGACCAAGAAAGTATCAGAGACCCTGGAGCTGGCTTTGCTCTTTTACAGTCATCTGTGAACTTATCTATTACCTCAGGTTCCCAAGGGTAGTTGCTAATAAACCTGGGATAGCTTCAGCCAATTGCCCAACTATCCTAGGGTTTGATTCTATCCAGTGTAGATGATGATGAAATGCCTGAGGGCACATCCCCATTGGTACTTTGGGGCAAACCAAGAGTATGCTTTTGAAGCCAACCTCCTGCATGCTCCTGCTCACGCCATGGAGCACTCGCAGGACACACGAACAGGGGTCACTTTTAGATGAAACTAAAATGCAAGGTGGTCTCTGGCCCCACTCAGCCTATGGGCCAGACTAGTCTTACTTTGAGGTAAACATCCCTGATATATGTATGATATAGAGGTCAAGTCCTCAGCACCAGCCATTCCCTGGCACTATTACTTCTTGCAGTTCTTTTCTATGTGAGCTTGAACTCTTGCCTCCCTGTCAACAACAGGACTGTGTAAGCCAGCTCCATGTTGCTGACTGCTTCCATAAAGACTTAGGTGAAAGGTGTAACACACCCTGTGGCTTCCCTGGGACCTGTTATTAGCTTTACTTCCCCAGTGAGCTGCAGGCTCTCGCCTTCCTTGGAGGGCGAGTGCAAGATTATTGCTTGTCCAACACATACATGCACGTGCGTACGATCTCCATGCAACTGTGAAAACGCTCCCGGGGTGTCGCTCCTCTGAAACACCCACTGCAGCCAGGCATCTGGCTGTGATTAAGGTATGGTTTAACCCTGTGAAAAATCCCCTCTTCCCGCTTTCTATCATTAAATACAGGCAGTCTGAATGTATCCAAAAGAGTCATCATTTGCACATGTTGCTTAAAGGACAAAATCTTTCCTGCGCTGACGTAGAAGTGAGCGCAGACTTGCTGAAACCACACCACTGTTCCCAGGAAAGTCGTTCTCATCTGCTGACTAATCCTGAAGAGTGACAAAGTAGGTAGGCTGTGCAGGTAACTTAAAGCAGACCATAAGTTATTAAAAATCTATAAATGAATATTGACTTTTATTTAGGATACTGACCGCAGCTGGTTTTCTCACATATTCCTCAACTTAGGCAATTTCAGGGCTGCTGTCCAGGCTCTGATATCAAGACATAACCGGCTAACTGCTACCCTCTGGAAATGCTATTTGAGGTTTTCCTTATGGTATTATGTCACTGTCCGTGGCATAATATTTCAATATCACATAAAGTACGCGCATTATGCATTATTACCAAATGATACAGAAATGCACAAAGTTCCTAAGTAATTCAGAAGATCTATTGTTGATCACTTCTACTCAACTTTGATGCAGATTGTTTTAATGTTTTATTTAATCAGCATTTACTGTGCCTCCCATATAACAGCTGTCTTTCCAGTGAATGCCACAGAAATGTCTGAAGAAAAGAAAAATTAAGCTAAAGTAATGGAATATCTTCTATTTTCCATGCATGTATAAGGTACAGTTGTGTTTTGTTAGGTACAAGGGCTTTTTTCAAAGGCTCATATGTTCAACCTCGCAGCAAATTTATTCTCTGGCTTGAAAGGGAATAAAAGGGAATAAAGAAACAACTGACTTTGTACAAGCAACCAGAAGTAAATTAATAGATACAATTCCAGTCTTTTACAGTAATTGCCTCCTACTTTGTAGCACCACAGATCAATTTGCATTTGGGGGGAACTTCTGTTTGTAGTCATTCTTCACTCCGCTGGCTGCCCAGGAACCAAGGCAGGATTTTCATCGCCCTTCACATCTGATCTTCAAGGATGTGCGTCAGCTCATCCTGTACTGCCTTTTGGAAGAAGACAGAATTGAAGTGCCCTTTAGCTTAAAATCATAAAAGTCTCAAAAGGTCTTAATAGAAAAGAAAACAAACTCAGACATTTATTAAGAGCAAGTAGAGAAAGCGAATTTAAAGGAAAAGAGCTAGCATATATTTGGCCCGTTCAGCCATAAAGAGTCAAGCTCTAGAAAGCTGGTTTAGTCTCTGAGCAGCTGGAGTAGAGTTTAAGCGCTTTGATGTTGAGTTCTCTGCCCTCTTGCAGACTTCCTCAGCAAATTACTGCCACTTTCTGTGTCGTTGCCCAAGCCTGAAGGGAGGATCAGTCATGTCTTATACACTGTTTAAATTGTAAACTGTTCAGATCAACTTGCTAAGCAGTTGTAGAGTGCATAACTCCCAGAGGGTGGGAATGCAGTTTCTAGGAACAAACACTTACAGAAATGTATCACGGTCACTTCACTGACGTGCCCCCTTTTTTACTCCCTTACCTAGGCTCTGAGATGCGTTCCTTGATCTCTGTGTTGCTGTTGTCCCTCTCCTCTCACGTCTTGCAGGTGCATGAGTGCACATTTCTACATGTCTTGACACTTGCACTCTATCACATGCAGATCAGGAGACAACACTAACCACTCTCCCATGCTGTCCTCCTAAAAGCAGTGTGGCTTTGGGGCTGAACATATGTAGTCTCCACCTCATAAAGTCGTATCTCCGTATGTGTCTGGACCTCCTAAACTGTTCCAGGAGCTCAAAAGTGGTTGGGAACATGAGAGATCCCCCACCGGGAGCAGGTATGACCTCCAGAGCAGCTTCTGTTGTCAGACTCTTCATCAGTGATGGGTTTCCACAGCGATCTTTTTACTTGCTGGACAAGAATATATGACTTAGACAACTTTGTAACTTTAGAACTACGTAACTTTGGTGGAGTGCATCAGACATTAAAGGCTAACCACCGCTAAACCAGGTAGGATGGACATTGTTTTGTGATGGGTAGAGGGAAGAGCTTTTAGAGACCTCAGAAGAGAAGCTTAGCTACAATACTAGCAAGTCTGCCACATCCAGAGCATGCCCTCTCCTTGGCCTATCTGGGTAAATGGAAGATTTCTAGTACCCCCAGTGAGAGAGATACTATTCAGACATAACTTCTCAGTAGTTTTTCATTAACTGGGCACAAGAGGAAGTAATACGTAAGAGCTGATGTGCTCCTGATTAGTTGACACATTACCCTTTCTCAGACTCCACAGAGGAAGAAATGAAATCAAGCCAAGTGACAGCCACTCGTCACATTTTAAAGGGTTCAAAATAAACTGCAACCACTCTCAGTGGAAGTCCTAGGATTCACTTTAAGGCGGAAAAGACTCCCTTCCCTTGAACATGCACCTTAACACCTCTTTTCTTCTTAGTAGTGTTCATAGTCATAAGACTTGAAAGTCAGATTAATGTACAGATAAGGAGATAGTTCTGTTTTTTAAAGGGACAGAACAAAATAAAGGACATATAACATAGTGGCTTAGCAGGGCAGCTCTGTGAGGAGATTAAATTGCAGCCCCAGCATGCCTGAAGCTGCGTACAATCTCACAAATTCTACATAGCTAGCTTTAAGCAAATAAGCCATTGCCAGCTCTCAAAGACAAAATAAATAAACCTAAATAAAATGTGCTTATTTTAAGACTACGGTTCAAAACCCAGGGGCTCCCTTCCAATGGCATTCTTTCCGTTGACTTCAGTAGGCACAGGAGCAAGCCTTCAGATGTTTGAAACTGATTTCTGTCGATATCTCAGTAAGCAGCCTCCTTTCATGGGTTTCCTTCTGCTGGCATTTTATCCATCTGTGTGGTCTGTTCTGAACCTTGATGTGCTGGGCTGCTGCAATCAGAGGAGATCCAAGGATTCCCCAAATGCTTTCCCTTGGGGGCACTTGGCATGAGACTTTGCCAGGGAAAAAGCACCTTTGAACACTGTTTCATTGTATGTTTTCTGAGATGAACAGGCAGCAAGTAGCATTCAGAAGTTCTGTCTGGGAAAGATATCCCAGCCTGATTCACTGCAGTTTCTCAAACACACCACCCAACACCTCCAGCTAAGGGCTGTTCGCTTACACTGCGGAGTCATTTTTTCCCAAAAGAAGTCCTATGGCAAGAAACTCATATGATATGAACTGACAGGTAAATGTATTTTATCATTGATCCACTGGCACATTGGCCCAGAAAGGTGGCAATGCCAGTTTGCTTCAAGTGATTTGGTCCAGCAGGAGGTGTTCCTGCCCATGGCAGGGCGGTTAGAACTAGATGATCTTTAAGGTCCCTTCCAACCTAAACCACTCTATGATTCTATGATTCTATGATTTGGTCCTGGAAAGAGCAAGATCACTCTCTGAAACTACTGTTGATGGTCAGTAGAATCATAGAATCATAGAATAGTTTGGGTTGGAAGGGAACTTTAGAGTTCATCTAGTCCAACTCCCCAGCAATAAGCAGGAACATCTTCAACCAGATCAAGTTGCCCAGAACCCCATCCAATCTGACTTTGGATGTCTCTAGGAAAGAGACATGTCCCACCTCTCTAAGCAACCAGTTCCAGTGTTTCAACACTCTCACTGCAGGAAATTTCTTCCTTATATCTAGCCTAAATCTACCCTCTTTTAGTTTAAAACCATTACCCCTTGTCCTATTGCAACAGCCCCTGCTAAAATTTGTCACCATCTTTCTTATAAGCCCCCTTTAAGTACTGAAAGGCCACAACAAGGTCTCCCCAGAGCCATCTCTTCTCCAGGCTGAACAGTCCCAGCTCTCAGCATGTCTTCATAGGAAAGGTGTTCCAATGCTCTGATCATTTTTGTGGCCTCCTCTGGACTCATTCCAACAGGTCCATGTCTTTCTTATTTTGGGGGCCCCAGAGCTGGACACAGTATTCCAGGAAGGGTCTCATGAGAGTGGAGTAGAGGGGCAGAATCACGTCCCTCAACCTGCTGGCTGTCCTTCTTTTTTGCAGCCCAGGTTATGGTTGGCAAACATGGATCAAAGAAAAACAGCTCCAGGGTATCCAAAAGTTTCCACTGGTCAAGCTACTGATTGCAGAAGGATTTGGAAAGATTTATTCCCAGGAGACTCCATCTTTCATTCCAGGTCTTTGTTTCACATCACTTTTTTCAATTAGGTCCTGGCAGGCTGGGAGACATCATAATCCCTCCAGCAAAATGGAAACCTGCACCAACTTTCCGTAATCATCTTGAATATTCACTGAATCTAAACCAGGAGGAGCTACTTATGCAATAGAAAGATCTGCATTAGTTATTGTGAAAGCATAAACTGTTGCCATGATTTATATTTTGATGCTATTGGGCATCGAAACTCTGGGAACAGGGACTTTTAAAAAAAAAAATTGATTGGTGAGTATACATTATGACCAAGAGTTTCAGAAGCAGATAGTGGTGCAGGGTGCCTCTGTCTTCTGATAGCTTCTATGAACCAAATTAAGGGGACTTAATTTTCAGAAAGGACTTCCTATTGACAAATTTTTCCATAGGCTTATGGAGGGAGTATGGAAAATCATTAGCTGTTACCAACAATTTTCACCATCAAGTCTACAGAAGACTTTCTAACTGAAGGATTGTTTCAGTAAGATCACCTTCCCTCCCAAACTGGAGTTGCTCGTTTTTCCTTCAGGTGTACCAAGTTCACAGCATTAAACCTCTGTCAACACAAATAGCTGCTTTTGCATATTATTGCTTTTTGTGTTGTGGTATGATCTTTTTATGTATACGCTTACAGCCTGGGGTAAGCGGGTTCTGGTATGGTATTACAGGGAAGGTTTTCCTCATAATTTCTAGGACTACTGCATAAAAGTTTGCAAATATAAAGGTGAACTTTTGTTCTCGGTAACTGTAAGCTTATAGCAATGCAATTCACTGAAACTGTGGCATTTCTCTGTATTTAGCTACTGATCAGAGGAAAATTTAAGAGAGGGCTGAACATGATTCAGTGCTTGTAAAAACAGAATGAAGACTTTTCTTTTGCAAGTTTCCCTCCTGTTCTGGTGTCTGCTTTTTCATTACTATTCACTACCTTGAGGCTACAGGGAATCTTGTACAGCTGTCATTGCAACTTGGTAGGTTGGCCAACACATGACAAGCTTATTAAGTGATGTGAACAATGCTCTATTGCTAATGACTGTACCTCTCATCAAATCACACACCCATTTTATGATTCACCAGCACTTCCTTCCTTTAGGAGCAAACCTTAAACGAGAGTCACGTTACAGTTAACTTCCAGTAACTTTCTACAGGATACCTCATCCCACTGACAAACATCCATACCCTTAACACATTTTTTTAAAGACTAAGAGAAATAGTATGCTAATTATGGCACCGTCAGCACATCTGCATTATCAGATATACTGATATTACGCAAAATAATGACCCAGTATAGGAGGATCTACACAAAAACCAAGACTGAAGCTCTTCTTTATGGAGCAACCTGACTGCACTCCTTTTGCTTTTAGCCCTTTTATGTGTTGTATGAGTAAAGGTGTGGATGCTTCGTGGGCGGGAAAACTATAGTCTCTGTGAAAAAAAAAGTGTGCTTTGCCTGCTCAGGAGATTTTTCTCATCACAAAAATGTGCCCAGTGCAGCAGCCACTGGCTGTTTAGGAAAGGCTTCAGTCACTTTCAGTGGGGGCTGAATCAACCCAGTGATGTCTGTCACTGAACGGCCACAGACATGTAGGGGGCAGGCTGTTTGCTGGCCTGTAGGCAAAGGTCATAGAGGTACTCTCAATAGGCACAACAAATTTTACTCTAATCAAAAAAGGGTGTAGATTTGGGACGTTTATGCCCCAGCCATTGCCCTGACAGAGCCCACCAGGATGTTTCTAGCAGGTGTAATGGTGGAGATGTGCTGTGGCTGACAACAAGAGAATCTCAAACATTTGTTGTTTTGCAGGATGTGCCCAACTTGCAGCTGCCGTCTGCTTCAACTCAGCACATCTCCAAGCCAGCAATTCAGATGTCCAAGCATTTCATGTTGAGGAGAGGGAAAAAAAAGAGACAGTGCCATGAGAAGTGCATATGGAAGAAAAGGCAAGTAAATTCAGCATGGCAAAATGAGGTAAACTACCCATTTGATCACTCTTCTTTTGTTAAGCTGTTTCTGAGGAAGCATTCATAGCATTAAGCCTTTGCTTTAAAAAATTTTTGACAATAGCTTTTTTGCCCTGGTTCAGGGCAAACTCTCTTCCACTCTCTTTCATTTAAGCCTGGATGAACAACATCACTCCTCTGCTTTATTTAGTGGTAAAGGTTCTTTTATATGATGCTACATCCCTTTTTAGTGAATGTCTGGCTCTATTTTCTCTAACAGCTTGCCTTCATTGCAATTCCTGCAAGGCTTGTCCATTTCCCTGATGAGATTCTTCCCTCTTTGAATTTATCTCTGACTTTCCACATTCTGTGTGTCAAGTACAATGTTTGTGCCCTCAGCTCCAAGACACTTCTAGCTTCTCCCTCTCTCTCTTTCCTTGTCTTCTTGACTTTTAATTACTTGGATTACTTCTCTTTCTAAAGTAGCTACTTCTTATTAAGTAGATATTTAATTTCTCATTTTCTACATTTATTGGAAAACAATGAGCTGCTTTTTTCTACTAAAAAGCAAACAGTGGAACAATAGCTCATTACAATATCTAGACAGTCTTACCGGTGTGCCTAAAAACATGAAGCAAAAGAGATAGCAAACCCTGTAAATTTTTCCCCCACTTACGAGTAATGCCATTGATTCCAGTAAAACAACTCACATGAAGTAATATAAGCATGTATTACCTGTTTTACTGTGTTTGCTTTGTGACTTTACTAAAAAAAGTTCAAATTCAGTCTTTGCATATTTAATCCAAGTAAAAATCTTGTCACTGGTTAGTGTCAGGGTATTATTCAGCTGCCTCGAGCTGTTTCTCTATTTTACTTTCATCCAAATGGGGTTTTGCTGGTGTAAAGTGGTGACACTTATCAGTGGGAGGATGGGTGGGCGGGCTGGGACTTTGGCTGGAATTTACTCCCCAGTAGGTGAGAAAAATAGAAAAAAGTCAATAAGGTGGGGAATTGCTTGTTTTTATTGGTGTGCATCACCTTTAATTAGACAGAGCTGTGTCTGTCCCCAGGGAGTAGCACATCACTGATTTTCAGAGTTTAGGAACATGCAGGACAGATCTGAATTGGGGCTGGCCTGCAACCTTTGCAAAATTTGCTGGAAATTTTAAAATGCTCAGAAGTTTTATGGGAGCTACTATGCGCAAACACCTTTAGGTGCTTATCTGGGCTTTTGAGATCTTTCATTTTCTCCTCCTTCTCTGCAAATTTGTTATTATTCCTTTATTTCCCACTTCTCTGCCTTTTCCCTCACTGGCCACAGGCATTTGAGTCATTTCCATCCACCAGATGATGAAAACCCCTCCAAAATCTATTACTGAAAATAAGTTATTGGAAATAAATACAGCAGCTCTTGTGTCCAGGTCCAAAGGTTCTTTTGTGATACCAGTCAGATTTCTGTATCAGAGCACTCTGAAGCAGCATTGATTTAGCATTTTTGGTATGGCTGCAAAACAGGAAGACCAGAAGGAAACAGTTCATTTAAGTCAGTCCTTTTTTTAGCTTAGTTATTTAATCTGGGTCGATTTTGAAACGAAAACCTAAAGCATTTTATTTTGAAACTCTCAGAGTGAAATATTCTGATGCTGTTTTAAAATGCTTCTGTGCTCTCCTCTGCTGTGCTGACTGACAACCGCAATTTGCAGGCAGATCCACTTCCTCTGAAATGACATATTTTGGTGAATTTTCTCCTCTGAATTTGTTTTAATTGCTATTTTCATAACTCTTACACCTCATTCGCAAGGTTATGAGAGGCCACCATAAGGCAGAGCTCCCTGCTGATGGCAAAGGAGTGCCAGCAGCTCCAGCTCACTACAATACCAGTTTGCTGTTCTGTAAGTCATGCTCTGCTATTCCATGGTGATTTTGCAGGACTGCCAGGCCCATGACATTCCCGTCCTCTCAGCTCTAATTCAATAAGTGGTTCAGACTGAAGGTTTCTAATGCTGCCGTCCAATAGCAGTCACCTTCGACACACGGCGAGGGTTTAGGTTGGCAGCTGGCAGCTTTTTCTTTCAGAAACGCTGAAAACTTGAGGTCTGTTTCTGATACTGCTGGATGGAGGGAGACTCATGCAGCTCTTGGAAGCCTGAAGCCTTCACTTTGGCTTCCAGAGAAGTAGGAAGCAAGGGAGAGTGTTAGGGGAAAATACAAATTATGTATTGAGCAAAATACACAGGCAGCTTCTAACCTCCTCTCAGTTTCCTCTCTGCAAGATCTGTGCCAAAAACCTCAGCATGCAAAGTTGTGACAGGGAGAACTGGGCTTGTGGTTCTTTTGGGTAGGTTGAGGGTCGGTGAGAGGGTGCTGTGAAGAGCAGCGTGGTGTACCTTGGCCAACGAGGGCTTTTACCTAAGAGGGAGTGAGCAAGATTTGGAGTTTGCCCTTGCCTGCTAACCTCAAGGAGATTTTTTTGTCCTCTCACTGTGAGCGTTTGCTTTGCTTTAATCTTGCTCTGTCCCGCGGATGGGACAAGTGGATGCAAAGGAATGGCATTCTCCTGGTATTCTCCTTCTCCCGCTCGCCTCAGTCCATTTACCACTTGTCCATCCCTGCTCGTGTCTGAACCCAACCAGCTTTGTCTGAAGCACACCGTGCATTTCACCCCGCCGAGGCCAGGCTTTGCTTGTGATGGAGCAGAGCAGCAGAGTGCATCTAACACGCAGATTATGCCCCAGGGTTGAACACATCCTGCTGCATTGAGACGTACGTACGGTGTCTGTCTGGAAGATCTCAAGGGATTAAAGCCAGTCTAAATTGAAAGGAGGGTGAAAACGGAGAGGCTGCTAACAGTGGAGGGAAGGAAGCCTTTGTTTATGTACAGTCGGTCACTTCTAGGGCAGATGGAGAGACTATGCGCCTCCCTACATTGTTGTGTCAAACCTCAAGCTGTTAACCTGACCTCCCAACACCTCCTGAGAGCGGCCAAAATAATCCCTAAATCATTCTGATTTGGGCCTCTCAGTAGCTTGAGAGATTTTGCAGCCAGCAAGGCGACTGGCCTCTGGGGCATACCTTGGTGGGGCTGGGTGATTACTGTGCTCTGTGAGGGGAAAAAGACAGTTTAGATGTAGAGACAGATAAATCTAGGTGCTCAGAGTGTTCCCTGTGTTAGTTTATCATTTCTACCGTTGAGATTGTAAGTTTGTGCTCTTAAAAAAACTGGACTTCTGTTGAGGGTTTGGGGGAGGAGGTGGTGGTGGCTTTTTTCCAAATTTTGGCAAACTTATGAGATTCCAAATGGGATCTGTTGACCAAGAGTTCAGAGTACACACATGCCTGGTGTCAGGGCATGTTTACTGGATGTCATGCTCCAGCCAACAACCCCAGCCCACGGAACCATGCTCTGCAGTACTGATGCAGGAAACCGATTCCTCTGCACCCCAGTATCTTTGAGTCCTACCCCACACACCAAATTAAACAAATGACTACTAGCACAATAATTTGATCTTTCCCTTGTCATGTGGTCGTTTGTTAATTTGTTTCATGATGTGTCAGTTTCTGGATCTACTGATCTAGATCTAAGACTGATACTACTCCCTGAAGGTTAACCATTATCCTACATCTTATTCATTAGAAAGCAAAGGATGTCTAAGTACCAGTCACATGAGTTTTCTAAGGGCCTCTGTTTGCACTAACTACAGGACAGCTTTAAAAAAATACATTGAGACTGGCATTGATGATGGCACAGCTCATGTAACAACATTTGGATGCCCTCCTTGGGGCATGAATTGTGAAATGATCCAGTTTATTCCTTTCCTCCGAGCAATGCCAGCTACGCTAACAGTACATTTTGACATGGATTTATTGTAGGGCTGTAGGAACAGCTGACGCACACCCGGCATAAAACGGTGCCGTGGCGCATTCAGCATTGTCAGCAACCCTTGCCCACTTTTTTGGGATTCACAGCTTCTGGTGGGTGTAGCAGTCGCCCATCCTCCCCCTTCAGTGTAACACAGACCCACACAGCACAGTCCTTTCCTGGAAAATTCAAGGTGGTTAGACCTTAATAAAGCATATTTAATAAAGCATATTCCCGTTTACTATTTGCAGCTGACTGTTGGCAGCGCAGAGATCAGAGTGGCAGCCGATGTGTCGAAACGCTCAGGCCTTTCCCTTGCATCATCTGCCCCAGCTACGAGATGACAAAACCAGCCCAACTGTTGCTTGTCGCATAGCATAGCTATGCCATGGCCTCCGTGGCGGATGACTGAGGTGGAGGTATTGACATAGCTGACATTGGCTGTGCGCTGGCACGCTGCGCTGCCGGGCGCTGCCCAGAGCTCTGCGGATGCTGACGGCACATGCTCTGGCTGTCTGGGTGTCCATCCCAGCCCTGGCAGCTCTCCTGCCCCAGCCCATTGAGTACTGGAAAAAGAGAAATAAAACGCGGCACGAATAGTGATTTAAGGCTGTGACCGCTGTTGCCTTCTGAAGCGGCCAGGGACTAGAGCTCCTGCAGGAACGGTCTCTTTCCCAGATGCCAGTTCAGAAATAAGGGGATCTGATTTTCCCTGCTATAGCAGTGAGCTTGCCCAAGCACACCCTGCGGCAGCCTGTTTTCTCAGTCTCACTGGAACACATTCCTGTTATCTCACCTCAAACCTCCAATATAATTTAAATTCTCCCAAATACATCTTGCCTTTTGGGACAGAGAAATATATAGTCACAGGTAACTCAGCACATTATATATCCCTTCCATGTCCCTGATTTAAAAATCTCTTTTTATATGGTGACCTATTTGTCTGAAATTTGTGTGCTTCGCTCACGCTCAGGTGAAAGTGCCATAAGGTCCTGTTTTTGCTCTCTGACTGGCTGAGTTAAACCTGCATAATTAAGTTTCTGGGGCAGTTACCCTGAGAAAGCGAAGCCAGAATTAGCTTATGTGCTGGCCAAAAGTACGGCCGGTTGCTTGACTTCCAGCCATGTCGTACCGTATGGCACAACCCAACAGCATAGGGAAAGTCAAGGGAAAATTGGAGCCAACATCCACTCCCGGCTTGGCCACGTTGCCGGGTCACTTTAGACTCCAGGCTTCGGGCTTTCTCCCCTTCCGTGAGAACGCCGCTCCCTGGGCTACAGCCTCGTCCCGCCGGCCCGAGCTCCCTCTGCCGGCCCCGGCCCCACAGTGCCTGCCTGGGGGCATGGATCCTGCCTGGGGGCATGCATCCCCCCCTTCCCCGGAGCAGGGCTGGGACCGGTAGCAAGGGTGTCCTCCCCCTTCCCCCAGGAGCATCCCACCTCCCAGGCAAGCGTCCTAAGGGAGTCAGCATTGCTGTCAGGTTTCCTCTTCAGCAGATGCTTGTTGAATTATTGACTTGTGAGTGGAAGGAGTCCAGCTGTGGGAGCAGGGAGAAGTTTATCCCAGACCAGCCAAAAAGTTGGTCTGGTTGCGGTAGGCTCTGGAAGAGCTGGGAAGCAAAAAAGCCAAGCTTTGAGTTACTGGCCTGATTTAAGCCCAGCAGTGGTTTGAGCCAGGCTCAGAGCACAGCAGTGAAGTGTCCTAACCTTCCTGCTCTTGCTGCTCAGAATGGCTCATTTTTTTCTGGAAAATAATTTGGGAAAATTTCCCAATTTCCCAGGTAATATATGTCACTAGAACTGCATCATGAGAAGCTTCTGTTTCAGCAGACTGAATTTTTCTGAGGAAAACCCACTGCACATGTACACGCAGCTCCCTGATAACGCTAAAAGCAAGCCAGGATGTTCGGGTAGATCTCATTTGCGCCAGAAATTCAGACAATCTCAGGAAAAGGCATTTCACTTCCAGTTGCAACAAGCAGAAAAAATCCAAATACATTAAGCACCTAATTTTGTCTGGGGATCCCTGCTCCTCAGTGCTGGAGGTGCTTCTGCAGAGCCCCGCAGAAGTCTGGCACCAGTCTGCGCAAGTGGTATCTGCCTGCCAGGGGGTTTGACTGTGAGCTCCTTGCGGGAAGAACTGCGTGTTGTTACGTATTTGTGCTCCACCTCCCAGTATTTTTGATAATATTGCAAAGTTGTCTTGCTTTTCTTCCAAGGGAGCTCTTTCACCGTGGCAGTCACTCAGAGAGGGTGGGGGGAAAGTCTCATTCTGCCTCAGCCCTGCTGTCAGTGCAGTCCTTTTATTGCCACGGGTTTCTTGGCAAAGGTTTCATGGGTATCAGCGTGCTGAACCCCAGGCTGTACAGGTGTGAGACGTCCTCTGGTTTGCAGCGAGGTGGGAAAGGGCTGCTGCTGTTCAGAAGACAGGAAATAGAGAGAAATGGTGGCACAGCAGCCACTTCTTTGTGCCCTAGTAAGTGACTTTTTTATCCCTTTTTTGCATTATCACAGCCAGAAACAGAACTGCCAATCGATATTAGGTTTAGGATGCGGTTTTTTTAGGATTGGGGGTTTTCAGGTTTGGGGTTTTTTTCCTGCTTTTGGGGAGGGAGAAGGAAAGGGAAGAGTTTCAGGCAGGACAGACTTGTTACCGCCTCAAGACATGCTGAGCTGAGTCTTGAGGATTTTACTCAGGTTTTCTCTTGGGTAGGGATCCTTCTGCTGGGAACAGAAATTCCGTTAAACAAGGACTATTAGATTCGACCCTATGGAAGTAACTTACAAACCACCACTTTCCTGTGGGCTCAGAGACTGGTGACTTTCAAGCACTCCTTAGAGGGTGCCATCTTACAGGTTCAAAATATTGTTGGGGCTTTTTTTGTATCCCCTGACAGTTTTTTTTTTTTTAATTTTTTTTTTTTTTTAGAACCTCTTTGCAGTGTCCTTTCCCCAGCCAGTGGTCTTCCCTACAGCTGATTCCTAATGTTTTACAGGATGACTTACACATCCTGCCTTAGCAGCAGACTAATACCCGGGTTTGAATTACTATTGAATAAGCAGCAATGAAATCTCTATCAAAATAATCAGTAGTTCCAAAAACCACAAACAACAAAACAAGCGGAGTTGAACTAACTCAGCAAGACCATTTGTAGCATCAAGGATGGTGAGTCATTTTTCTTTTCCCTCCCTCAGCAGACTCCATCGCTGCCTCGCGCAGCCCCGGGGAGGGCAGGTGGAGTGGGTAGGGCATGACTTCAAAAAGTTTAAAAAAAAAAAAAAAAAAAGAAGAAAGTCGACATCACTCAGGTCACGTGACACAAAGGGACCAATGGAGGCAGGTTCTGGAAAGGGGAACAGTTAAATTTGTAATTTTGGTTGTGTGAAACACTTCTTTGGGCCTCATAAACAACCACAGAACCACAAGTTGGGTACAGAGGCAGTCACACAAGAGCGGGTCCGGGATATTGGTCAGCAGGCAGGGCGAATCGTTTTGACTGCAAACCACAGAGTTTCGTAGAGTGGTAAGCATCATCAACCACAACCGATCCGCTATTTTTTTTTTCTTTTTAAGAAACAATTTCGGAGTTCTTTTAGCAAAAGAACCTTATAATCCGCTTCGTGCTGCTCCTGAGGCACTGGGATAAAACAGAGCATGATGGCTGGGAGGAGGGTGGTAGCAATGACCATGCTTCATTTTTCACTCCCCAAGGTAGAAGAAATCATATATTCCTTCACTGTAAAGAGAGAGTGAGTTTTAAAGAGGAAACAATGTCTTCAAACAGCATATTTGAGTCACTTCCTTCTTACCAGCACTTCTTGAGAGGTAAGTGCCATTCAGACTTTCTAAACATACTTTTTACTTTCCCATACTTAAGAAAATGCATGTCTAGAGAGTATCTGGGGACATTCTTGTAGTACATGCTTTTTCCCACTTCAGTTTTCTTTGAGGTGTTCTCAAAGAAAATATCAAAGCTAATATCTGTGCTTGCAGGAATACCGTCTCGTTACTTATCAGTCCGTTAAAGAGATTATAACAAGGACTCATTTAAGCTGTTCAAACAGCCATTGCATGCTTGTGAATTTTCTCTTCATAAATCAAAGTGGGCTAGAATAACTCACGTGAATTACTGCAGGCACAATAGCAGTAGCACAAGCCCCTTTTGATTCTTTTTGGCAGAATTATGACTTTTTGAGCAACTGCCATGAAAAATGACAGCCAACAGTGTAGGACACATATTACAGGCTGAAGCACGGGGAGGGAGCAGCAAGCTGGTGCATACAGCCAGCAGAGCGTGATGCTGTCTCACTTACGCTAGACCATCAGCCTGCGTAAAGGCACGTTCACCGGGGAGAAGTCAGAAAAAAGCTTAGAAACCTGCGGAAAGTTGGCTGCGACTCACGTGGCTCAGGAAAAGCAGCGGTGTGGATAAACCCAGAGTTTCTGTTGGTGCCACACAGGTCTCGGGTGACTGCGGATTATCGGCTGCAGCTACCCTTGGAGAAATGAAGCAGTCCTGTAAAGGCTGAGGGGGGGCAGGGGGAATCGAAGGGCTTCACCCAGCGATCTGTCTTTTTTCACCAGTGACCAAGCGTGCTCAGAGGCTCCTTCTAATGTTCTCACAACCCCCTGTGGAGCTAATGGTTTTAGTCATGGGTTATTCATACGAGTAAGCCGGGGACTGGCACAAGAAACTTGTCCGCTTCCTCGTAATGACCTTTTCTAGATGGATAGCTCATGCTACAGCTGAACTTTTCCCCTTTCCACGCAAGCCCTCTGACCGCTCAAGCCCGTTTTGCGGCAGGGCTGCGCCCCTGCGGATGGCGAGGCGCGCAGAGCCCATCGCCCGTCAAGCTTGGCCGGGGCGCTGCCAGCCCGCAGCACTTCATAAACTCGTTATAGCCACAGAGACTCCGCTTTCCCGGCCTCGCTGGCGGTGCCGGTGTGAGTCATGAGTTATTCGTACTAATAAGCGGGGCTGGGGAATGCGGAAGGCTGCTCGTCCCAGCTGCTGTGTCACGACAAGCAGCCGCTCGGCCGGCACCCTGCCGCTGCCGCCCATCAGCGCTCTCCCGAGCGGGGCGCGGGCGGAGGGCAGCCTGCCGGAATGCTAGCCCACTCTCCCGCCACGCTTCTATTCTTACACACACACACACACACACCCGCCGTCCCTGCCTCCGTGTGTGCAAAATGTTTTCTACATCTGTCTGTCTGTCCTGGCACCGGCGGAGGGCCGAAGGGCAGCGAGCCGCTGGGGCTCGCAGCACCCTTCTAGTAGCCCGGGCAGGGGAGATGCTGAAAGGTGAGCGAGGAGTGGTGAACTGCTCCGCGGCGCTCGCAGCTGACATTTCCTCAGCACCCCTACCAAGCAAAGGAAGCAATACTGCTAGAACAACAAGAAGGATCTTCCTGCATTTCGTCAGCTCGATTTTTTTTTTTAAATTTTTTTTTTTTTTAGCTCACCCAACCGTTCACTGTTTAATCACTGTAGCACAGGGAGGCTCACTGAGGAAATTTTGTGCTTCTGATAACATAGCAGAGTGAAGCTCACGGAGCAGCGCTTGTGGCAAGAGCCAGGACACAGCCAGCCCACGGGATGGGCTGGGGACGGCAGAGGCCGTATTGCAGGCAGGAGCCCAGAGAGCCTGAGGGCAGCTGGTTGGAGACCAAGGACCCATTTATCCAGAAAAGGTGGAGTTTCATTAAAGCTGGTTAATCCAGCAAGTGATTTAGATCAACAGTCCAGAGTGGGGTTTATCCTCCTCCCTATTACAGTCATCATTTTCAGTGTTAACATTATTATAGTACCAATATTTTGTGTTTTCTTCATGGACTATGCTAGAAGTCTTTCTAGGCTGGAAGTCTTACTAGATACCTGAAGATACTCATCCAGGTACAGGTCCTGGTATGTACCCAGCACAAGCAGGATCAATCTCCTGCTGTACAGTGCTAGAAAAAGCTTGGGCAACAGTGCTTCGGTTGAGGTATAAAGCAAATGTTTCTCCGTTGCGAAAGAATATTGTGTTTGAATGTGGAAGGCTGTGACGGTTTTCCAGCAGTTCCCTTTTTGTTCCTTTCTTTACTCAAATGAACTTCGCACAATTTCAAAATCCTGGGCGCAGCAAAAGTAACGTTTGGGCCTCAGAGCAAGAAAAATAATCATCCCTAGGGGCGGTTGTTCTCACTCCTATTTCTCAATAGTGTTTACATAGAACAGTCATTCGAAATGTCCAAAACCGTCTCTTTTCTTTTTTTCCCGCCAAATTTATTGCACTTTCTCTCTTAACTGAAATCGTGAGGTAAAGGGAAAAAAAACAAGTTGTTTTCTGCCGTGGATTTCGCTTTATCAGTCCATGCAGTCCACTGAGAAGGAAATCCATAACTCTTTTTTAGCCTGATACTATGTGAAAATTGGGAAAAAAGAGGGGAGTGGGGAAGCAGAACCATTGTTCCAGCCCCTGCGAGCAGTGACAGACATAGAAAGCCTGACATATTAATTGAATGTGGTACACCACAAAGGATATGGCCCTTTTTCTATCACACCACACCAGGTCCTCGCTTCTGCCACTAGGTAAAGAAATGAGGATTATACTGAAACCTCCAGTGGCATGCTCAGCATGCTGAACACATTCAAATGTTTACTGGCTCTGCTTTTAATGACGGCCTCATTTCCCTAATGGTCTCTTTCAGTTTACAGTCTGGGCTTGATGTTAGGAGTACAAGGCATCTTGCTGCAGTGCAACCCACAGAAAAGCATCTCTCCATAATCTAGAACTGCATCAGCAAGGCTGTAGTTTAAACTTTTATCCTAGCAAGATTCATAGTGTGAGGATGGTTTTGCTGGTTTTACTGAGGGTTCGTCACAGATTCATGTGTATTGGCTGGGTCAATACAATGATGTGTTTTGGGCAGGGGGACCAAAACGAGACCTGTTGGAGAGTCTCGTGCTAAAGACTGTATATATAGTTTTTAAAGGATGCCAAGGTAATTAGATGATATCGCCCCACTCTATAACTTCTTTTAACATCTTCAGGGTGCTAGTCTGTCCTGTAAGGTTTCCTAATAATTTTGCCTGCAAAGGAAAACAGAATAACTAATCTTTTTGCAGGGCTTTTATGGGGCTCTAAATAGCATGAAGCATAATATTTTCCAGGAGGGCACTTTTTCCTCATTTTTCCTTTTGCTGCAAGGTCTAATTATTTCAATATGCAAAGAAGGTTTTGCCTTTGTTGTATTTTTTATTAATTAATCAAAGCAATGAAGACTTACGGTGCAACATTTTGTTGGTTTCTTATCAAATGGAAATGAACTCCAGCAGAGCACTTTTACAACATGGCAAAAACACACTGTGCATACTTTCTTCTTAGTTCTAATCTGCCAGGTAGTGCCCAGCCTTTCTTCCTTTGCATGTAGCATGAAGGTCTTCCTGCTCTGAAGGGCTTCCCTGCCTGCCTGGACCCGTGGACACCTATAACTAAGCATACTGCTTCTCATTGAAAGTCAGTGGCTATGACTTGCCTTGTGATGGGATTTACGTTGGTAGATCCCTCAAGGCCCTGGTGCTGTACGTGAGCAGAGGGGTGAGGCGATCGAAGGCTCCCTGTTACCCAAGACATCTGCAGTCTCACACTGTCAACATATGAGACCTCCCTAGGAGTTAATGCTCCTCCTGAGTGAGGAGCAGGGTAGCAAGTTGATAACGATTTCAGCCCTCTAGAAATGATTACATTAGCAGAAGTGGTCATATAGTATAAGTAACTGTGCCAAAGACATGTGTCTCTGGCAGATGGACGGTACCCAAAACTGCCACACATTTTCATTCGCTCACCCAGCAGAAGAAACCTACACAATGGCGTAAACCATGCTGTCACTGCGTAGGGGAGAGAGAAAGGTTCACAGAACTTTTGCAGACTGCCTGAACTGTAACAAAGAGTTAATTTGTGTCAGCATTATAAAATACTAACTGCATCTTGTGAATAGGAAATTGAACTAAAGCTCATAAAAACCTTGGCTTACTAGAAGAAAAAGCTTGCACAATGTCTGATTTAGACAGCCTTCTCTCTGTTGGAGCCTTTTTTCATTTTAAAGCCTTGAGAAACATTGCAAGACCTGAACACAGGAATTCCTGTGAAGCAAGGGGCAAAGTATCTGACAGAGATGAATACACTGCTTTGGTAAAATCAAGAGATTTTATCCCAGGCCAAAATATCAGACGGAGTGTTTAACCAGTCACACTCAGTGTAGTGATGTGTTGTGATGACAGTCTTAGCAAGGACTTAGGGTTATGGCTGGCTTGCAGATCCCACAGATTGGCTTGCCCTTTATCATGTGGCCATTCATAAGAGATTGCTGGATGGCAGCTCTGCCTTGGACTGTGTTTCAGTGCGAGAGACAAATTCCAGCTCTGAGGTAGCTCTCTGGCAGGAAACAAAAGTATCTTCCCCACACTGCCAGTGTATGCAATACAAAAAGAAAATAAATTGCATTTTTTTCACAACTAGAAGATGATCATGGTTTAGTTTGACTGCTAAGGCACGACCCCAAAAGAACAGTCTGCTTGTCTTTAAATACTTGTGGAGGCCAGTGATATAGGCAAGTTTATGAAAGTAATTTATGAACTCCTTAAGAATTTTGCTTCAGAACACAGAATGAGTATCTGCATCATCCTGTTATTCGAGAGGGGAGAGTCTATACCTAAACCAAGAGTGGCAAAGACATTACTGTGCTTGGAAGCGCTTATGCACTTGCTTTTATATGCTAAGCAGAGGCAATCCTAAGGAAACAGCAAAGGCATTTCTCTGCAGAACTATGAGGTTGTTCCACCAAGAGGAGAAGCTCATCTGACTTTGACACCCTGCCACATGCAGAGGGGACTCGCTGGATCCCAGCGGTCTCTGCTGCGCCTCTGAAGCAGTGCCAGGCGGGCTGTGCAGGGGTGTCAGCCTGAGGTCCTCTTGTGCTGCTTTGGAGAGCAAGGAGGAAATGCAGAACGGGCTCGGGAGCTAAGGGGGAATGCCACTGGCAGGAAGAAGTCAGGGTGGGCTGGCGGTCTGCAGAAACCGCTGGCTGCACTGCCTGACTAAGTGGTAATTTGAGGCTGCTCGCCCCAGTGACAAGAGAGGGAAACCCGTCATCCTCCTGCACGCTTGGGCAAGGGGTTTGCACGTAGGAGGCTGCCGTGGGGTACCGGGCTGGCCCTGGCAGCTCGGTGGAGGAGGAGAGCTGCACCACTCAGCTACAACGACCTCCCTCACAGGGTCGGGCTGCTTGTGCCGAAACGCGGGGTTGCCTGATGGGCTTGCTGGGCGAGGGCGGCGGCACGGGTCCGGCCGCCGCAGCAGGAGGGCAACGAAGAAGTAGCTTTGGCTCGGGCTAAGAGGACGGATTGAGGCTGGCTGGAGAGGGACCACCCGCTCTTTGAATCCAAACCTCGCCTGGCATCTCTTGTCTTCCCCGTGCCAGCACAAGCCTTCCGGACGCAGGGTGTGAGTTTAAATTGGGGCATGCGACATTTCAGGGGGTGGGTTCCATGAGCGTCAGGCTGCGCACAGAAGCGAGGGACTCCAGCATGCAGTGGGGGAGCTCAGGACAGGCCATGGATACCCTCTATGGCAGGGGCACGAGCCTGATGGACTTTCTGTGCTTCTGCAGATCACAGTGTGCAAGGATGTGCTTGCTCAGATTTTTTTTCAATTTTTATTTATTTGCTTGTGTTTTCTGTATGTTTGGTTTTTTCATAAAACAGCTCAGATAGTCAGCTTGCCTACTCATGCCTATTCCTTTCTCTGTGGTTAGTCAATGCGGCAAGGTATGGTGGAAATTTTTTTAAACAGTAGGTGATTACAGCCTGGAACTCATTGCCATAAAATACCATTGAAACCAAGAGTTTAGCAGGATCCACAAAACAGCTGTGTCTGTGTATAGATAACAGTTTCTTAATAGGTACCAGCCAGGTAAAGAAAGAAAAAAGAAAGTTCGGAAGGGTTAAGTTCTCCCATCATCTCTCACTGCCGTATTTCCGAGCACAAACACATCTCTGTTAAAGCTTGGAAAGAAAGCTTCCCATGTAAGCAGGTTTGTCATCTGCAAAATGAATTGTGGCTTCCTCCAAAACATCTGGTACCAGCCACAGAGAGAGACAGGCCACTGGCTAGGTGAATCACTGGTCTGAGAGAAGGACAAGAAAACATTACACTGCCTTCATTACGTCTTCGGTCATCTTCAGAGAATGGGTAATATTTGTATAGACTTGAGTCAGCTTCCCAAGGAGTAGATGAGTAGTAGGGATATCTCCTCTTTCAAGTGTAGTAATTAACTGTACAGGGGGACAACGGTGGTGGCACTTGGAGCAAAAGAGTACCTACAAATGTCTACTGGACGTTGGCAAAGTCCATGCATGCACCAGCATATCCGTAGTGACACTGCATGCAAGACACATCATTCTTGCTGCCAGTGGAAAGGAGGCTAGAGATTAAATATACAGATTGCCAATGTAATCAGTTTTCAAAATAAATGCCTTTTCTTCCACTTGGGTCCCAGCAAAGTAAGGCCTGGGTTTACAACCAAGACACATTTTAGTCCAAAACATCAAATTCTCTGTAAAGATGTATTCAGACAATGGAAATAGGGGGGAAAAGAAGGATATAGAAGAACTGACTGTGAAAGCAGGGAAGCACAGGGTGACGGTAGCTGCTACCTGCTAGAGTTTCCAATTCATCCTTAATACTGTCCACAGGGCTCACCACTTCTGCTTGCAAGTGAAACTCTGTGAAATTAGATAGTTTCACTTCATTAAGATCTGTGAGAACATTTTCCCCAGCTTTGATCTATCTGGGTTTCTTTTTTTTTCACCTTGTGATTTTTGTTTTGAGTTTCTGGTTCCAGTGAACACAAAAGCAGTCCAAAGTCAGGGGCTTGGGGCTTTTTCATTTGCCTTCTGAGTATTTTGTCTTGCAGTGTGTTTTCTGTTGTCTGGTTTCACGCTGAAGCTGTGATTTTGAGATGTGCTTAGAAGTTTCCCTTAGGTAGGGTTTTGACTGTAAATTGAAAGCCTTACCTCTCTTACAAATCTTTCCGTGAATGTGGTGCGAAGAAACTTGAAACCTGTCAAGTTTTATGTGATTTGCTATAAAAATTTCACTCGGCTGTACTTAGGGCAAGCCCTGCGATCCTCGTCAAATCAGCAGCCTCAGAAGGCATTGGCCCAGCCCTTCAAGTGCCTTTTTGCTGTCTTTAGAAGAGAAAGATGACCGTTTGCGAAATACCTTGCACGTTTGGAGCGAAGCGGCACGGCGCGGGCCGAGCATCTGTTTCCTCTGTGACAAATTTCTTGCACCTTCTCAACCCCGGCCCCACCTGCAGCTCTCATAAGCCCTTTTTCTAGCCAGTTTTATGGCATACACCTGCGCTGTACCGGCCAGACACGTGCCTTGGAGGTATCAGGGCATTTACAGAAGCCTCAAACAAGCACCGAAGGATGCCGAACTCCATAAGCGTTGCTAAAGCTCGCTGAAGTTGCCTGCTTTGGTGAAGGCAAGAGCTGCAAGTGTGTTGAGCAGGGACTGAGAGTGGGGTGTCGCAGCCTCTGCAGCCTGACAGCACCCAGGACTTTTATTTATACTTGCTGCAGTATCAAAGGGTGGTGGAAGGCAAGCTGGCACAGCAAAATGAACGCTTTCATCTGTCTAGCAAGGATAACACAGACAGATGCAATCGCATGAGTGTAAGTCACCACCAGCCAAGCCCTGGGAGACGTCGGTACTCAGCGTGGTGGTGAGCGGGGGCGGGAGACATACCTCTGGGTTTTCACTACTGTTATTATACGGGCTGGGTAGATTTAAGCTAGCACTGCTTTGCTCCCACATGCCTGCAAGCTCACTTCCCCTTTTCTCTGTAGACATGACCAGGAGCAGAAAGCATGCCCCAGAGCCAGTTTGTAGGGATAATATCCTGGATCCACCCAGACAGGGACAAAATGGCCATCAACTGCAATGGGATTGGGTCTGCCCTTTAAGAACAAAGAAACCCATGAGAAAAACATGAAGGTGAAGTCGTGACTAAGACAGGAGGTGAAATCTGAATGCCAGTAGTTGACATGGGGACTGAAAGAAACATAGCATTAAGCTGTAAGTATAATGGGACTCCAAGTAGAAGAACTATGGCTTGAAAATAAGTTTTTGTCTCTTTTACCTAGGAAATATTGGCAGGGAACAACTATTTATGGCATATGATGCATGGTTGTAGAGGAAGCGTTGAGCTGTCTGTGATTGTTTCTGTGATTGGTAGGGGTTGGTTTATATTTAGCTTGTACATCAAGGGTGTGGGGCTCACCCAGTGGACAGATGAGGTGTATTTCCTCACTGAGCAATGAGGAGAGTCTCTGAAAGAAGCACTCGTCAGCACAAAATCATAGGTTGGAAGAGACCTTTAAAGGTCCTCTAGTCCAACCTCCCCTGCAATGAGCAGGGACATCTTCAACTAGATCAGGTTGCTCAGAGCCCCATCCAACCTGACCTTGAATGTTTCCAGGGATGGCGCAGCATGTACCATCTCCTGGTCTCATACAGGACAAAGAGGGACAGGACTTCCATGACTGCAACCACAGCTTTGGAAAGCAACCCTGAAAGTGTTTTCCAAGTAAGCGGCAATGAGGATGAAGCCTCATCTGTGTGGTCAGTCTCCACACAGCAAGGCTGTCATGGCAGCTGAGCGTCTGTCCATGTTGCACATCATCCTGGGCAGGATGCTCTTATGAGACTACACGCTATGCCCAGTACGTAGGAAGTGCAATGTATTTTACAATACAGCTACTAGATAATATCAGACTTCTGTAAAATGCTTCTGTTTTTCAGGACTTATATGTAAATGAGCTTTGGGGTTTGCATAGGTCAGGTGTAACAGAATTCATATCTGGAAGATATGCTTAAGTTAAGACCTCATTAACCCCATTTGCACGGGGGTCAGCAAATCAGTGACTTCAATATAGAGTGGTTTAATTGCTCCCGAATCCATTGTCTGAATACTTCCCAAAGAAATTCAGTACCACTTTGTCCATCACATCTCTGTGGTCTCTGGGGCAGGGAGCTGCAGAGGTTACTTCATGTCTGGTCCTAAGTAGGTCTACATCCACCAGACCACTGAGCAGGCTTCAACACCAGTCTGATTCCTGTTTTGTTGCTACCATAACATCTGAACCTGAGCTTGGGGGGCAAATAGCATGTGGAAAGCATTCTGCTTATGACTCCAGCTAGGGAAATGGGGTGAGCCTGGAGACTCATCAGGTAGGTAGCCCTCTCTCTAGAGAAAGGACAACAGAGAGAGCTGCCATAGGGTTTGCCCCCCACATGCTTTCTAAGGACCTCCACTAACACAGCCTGGAGAGATAGTCGCCTCTGAAAAGAAAAAAGACACCTTAGTCTCTATAACAATTCTCTCTTTAGGTTCTGCGTCAAGATTGTAAAAAGTGATAATATATGGTGCTAAACACCCACACATTTTTTACACTAAGCATTAAATAAATTGCCTATTGAAACCAAGATTCTGGTCTCATATATGAACAGGAATTTATTCTATCTGTACCTCACTGCATTGGAGAAAATTATTTGCTTTTCTAAATGAAATGGGGTGTTTCAAGTACAGTATGTTGGGCTATTGTGGAAACTGAAGAATGTGAATAGCTTGCCTAGGTAAAAAGAAAAAGCGATGGGATAAACTTGAGTCCAAAAGCGGTGAACCACTTAAACTTTGGCGTAACAATCAGAACTTTTATTGTCGTGGGTTGGTGTTTTTTTCTCCTAATAGGGATTGTAATGCAAATAGCCATTTTTTTTTACCGTTTCATACACAGTCCAAACAATTTTGAGTACTCCTTTTGAGGAGTGATATTACTTTACGGGTCCCCTGTGGGGTGAAGTTATGCCATTAGACAGATGTCTATATGAGGACAAGGTTCACATTTTCCTGGGGCAATCATAGCATCCCAGTATTCTGTGTACACGGCACCTGATCCAAGAGCCAATGAAACCAGTGCAACGACTTGGCTGACGTCCTTGGACATTGGATTAAACCTGTGAAGGCTATTCTCCTGCAGATAAAGGTGTTAATAACCATGAGGTCACACCACTGACAGCCCAGGTCAGTGGTCCCTTTTCACACAGCTGTCCTTACACCCTTGCACATGTGAAAAACCAAGGGGTGAAGCCAGGTCCACTTCTGTGCCACAACCTGCCTTTTCTTTGGAGTCGTCTCCCAGCCCTGTTTCTGCCCTGTTTCACCACGCTCGCAAGAGCTGCTGAATAAAAAATGGCACTGTGCAAGTTAGAGATTATGTTTCCTGCTGCCCGCTGAGGGGCCAGCACCTTTTCACAGGCTCATTAGGGCAGCCCCGTCCCCGCTCCTCCCCTCCCCTCCCCTCTAACACCTCCATGCTTCAGGCACCGGCAAAGCATCTCCCGAGGCCCGCGTCCTCCAGGTTTCGGTGTGTTGCTGCTTTGACCAAACCGCACCAGTTGGAGATCAAAAGCGCTATTTAAACAGAAGCGGTTGGAGGTTTTTCAGGCTGTCTCGTCTCCCCTTTCAGCCTTTAGAAAAGCCCATGCTAGCCAGCAGGATTAGGAAACACAACAGACCCCCGCTGCATCCGAGGGGATTAGCCGGTGTCCTACAAGCCCAGGGCAGTGGCTGGACAAAGAGAGCTCCCTTGGTCTGCTGGCAGCTTTTGTGAAGTCCTGCAAAGGGCATCAGGGAGCCAGGGCTGTCCCTGCTCCCTGCCTGGGGTCTGGACATCCTGCCATCCAGCTCCCTCACCCAGCATCTCCACCTGTCCTCTGATCTGCTCAGAAGTGAGAGCAAAATCTCACGGCTTGGTCCACAGTACCTACGGGTTAATGGGAGCTCCTTCACAGCAGCAGCAGGGTTTGGTTTCACAGCCCTGGGCCAGCTGAAGTAGAGGGAGAACAGATATTTCTCAGTAAACGGTTTTTCAACATGGTTTTCATCTTCAGCTTCTGAGTTATTCTCTCCCTGTCAGACATGCTCTCATTTATTCTTTGCTAATTTTCTTCAGCAAATACTGCTCAGTCTCCAGCTTGCTCATGGGCAAATCCTGGTATGCCCCGCAGTCCCCGCAGGAGAGACTTCCCTGCAGGAGTCGCACAGCTGCTGACCGAGCAGCACGTACGGCTAACCAAGGCAATAAGAGGTGCCAGGCCAGGAGGTTTACCCCCATGTACATGATTTAAGCCAGTAATTGAGCATTCCTCCCCTAAAACTGTAGCCTTCTCTGAAGGCTCAGGCTAGTACAACTTGTTCACACAACCGTCTTGGTAAAAAAACATCCAAACCATGATTTAACAGAAATTTGTTGTCAGATTCCAACTTGTTTTCAAAGAAAAGCTTTTCACTCTTCCCCAAATTCCTTTCTGTCTGAAATCCCTCACTTGTTAACATCTCAGCCCCTTTTCTTGCGAGTTGTTATTGGATTTTTTTGTTTGTACAGGAAACACAAGCAACATTAAGGCATCCCTTATTTGAAACTGCAGTTCAAAGAGAGATTGAAATCAGAATTAGAAAAATTACCTATATAAAAACATTAGCTGTCCTACTTTAGGAGATAATTAGCTGTAGCAAAGTTTCCCTCACTTATTTTACCTTGGTGAGAAAACAAACTACCTTGTCATTGAGGTTTTTATAAAGTGCTGCTGTGAGCAACATTTGCCGCGAACAAATTAACCCAAACATTTCAAGTGTATGGCTTACATCGCTAACTTTGCTGCTGGTTTTCATTTCTGCATCTGGAGACCAAAATGCCTTCAGTTATCACATAGTGAAGGGAAAAAAAAAAAAAGTGTATCATATATTTGTCTGCGTGAAAAAAATCCATACCAAGCATTTCTTTCCAGAACCCAGCACAGAAGGGAGGGTGAGAAAGTCAGGAAGAGAGCAAGAAGGGGAAGAAGTATTTTATTGTGCGGCAGAAGCAGCGTGTCTGATTTAGCCCTTGTGTTAGCAAAGGTACTTTACCTCAGCAAATGCCTGGGACATAGTACTATTTCCCATGGGTACTGCATTTTCCAGCTTAATAGGGCATATTCCATACATGATTTCGGGGGATCGGTGGGTGACAGAGACACCAGCCCCAGCTGCTGACATTTGAGACGCAGGTGCTTGGAGCAGCCTTTGCCAGCCAGCCAGAGCCAGAGTAATGCAATATAGGCAAATCCCACAGGTTGTGCTCCGAGAATAATCCACTGGCATTCATTCGGGTTTTTTTAGAAGCTGGGTGTTTGAACTAAGTCCCCCGTTGTTCATAACGTCATCCTACCGGCTTATTAAATTATCGACCTTTTCATCAATGGTATCTTCCCACTTTGGTTAGAATTAGATGGATACAGGTGGCCAAAAGAAACAGTGCTTCTGTGCCTAGCACCTGGTACCGGCCCCCTTTGATCACAATGTCTGCAGCCTCATCCCTTTCCAGTTGATACGGAAAGTCAGAAAGGGATGGAAGGACTGGCTTCTTGTGGTGCTGGTGTGCAATCCTACTCTTTCATTTCTACGCTCGCAGAGAGCCCTGAGACAACACATTATGCATTTGGTCCTTTCTGCGTAAGTGATGAATACACCTACAAGGTTTCTGATTTTTTTTTTCTGAAATCTCAAGTTTAGTACAGGGTGCCATGGGATGAACAGGTGTGTGTTTCTGTGGGTTCTGTCTTTCCTTTTTCCAGCCTCTCCTAGAAGACTTCTCTGCACAAGACTCAGCCTGTTAGTTTAATTTTGGTAACACAACGAAATCAATGCAAAGCTCAAAGGTGGTGTGTGCTGAGTGTGGGAGGGAGAACAGAGGTAGGAAAAAGAGAAGTATTTCTAGACTAGTTTCTTAGCCTCTTACGTTTTCATGTGTAGCACACACTAATAGATGTGAAACTTGGTAGGCAGCCTGTGTCAGAATTCTGATGCAAGTTATGATGTGGTAGATAAAAAGTGATAAGGATGTTAAGCTAAAGGATTGGTTCAAGTACTGAAGATTATACATGCAGGATTATTTTTTTATTTTTTAATCCTACTGTAGCATTACCTTTCAGTGTGCTTTACAATCAATAAATAATACTAGTCATGCTGGCTTGCGTTCTGCAAGGGATATCAGCACAGCACAGGGTATGTCCTCCACCAAACCAGAAGTCCTTTGCAGCATCAGTAGTTACTTTCTTTGTGAGACTTAGTGTTGGACCTCTGTGTTATTATACCTGAGCCCCATGAAAATTTAAGGTGCGAACGTGAGACTTTTGGTGTTGTTATTTGGGAGACAGTTGGAACTGGAGCATACCAAGACCTGTCTCAAGCCACAGCGGATGCTAGTGATGTGATCAGTGACATCATCAATGTTCTTGTTGTGTTAAAGAATTGTTGGGGAAGCAAGTAGGGTAGGGATGGATTGAGATCTACCTCAAATGCTATGGGTAATTATGCTGTGTATATTCACTCTATGAAATCCAAATGCTCCCATCATGTTGTTAATGTGGGCCTTCCCCACAAGCAGTGTAGTGTGGTGAAAAGCTCTCCTGCTACTGGGGCTGTAGGAAACTTCTCATGAGAATTTGTCATGTTCTTTTCTGGGTAAGCCTTGTTTCACCGGGAAATTTCAAAAAGCTGATTTGGGTTGCTTGATTGAAAGTGTGCAAAACCACTAGAAATCTTCGTGAAATGTTGGGCTTAAGGTGAAATTTCAAACGGAAGCAGCTCGCGTTCTGAATTCGAGGCAAGTCTAGTCTGATGCATTCAAAAAGCCAAGACGTGCTGTCCTAGGCAGAACTAGTGAAGGCTGATTTCCTACAGACATGGATCTTGTGGGTGCATTCTGTAACATCCAATAAGGCTGTTAGAGGTTTTTCCAATGGAAGGTTTTTCTCTTCTTGAGGAATCTCTAAAATCTCTCTGGGGCTTCTTTCAGCTGGGAGCACTGACAGAGCCTCTCTGCTACTGCCGTGTTTCGTGAAAGCTGTAGGAACTTATGACAGCTTCTGCTCTATCAAATTTAGTTAAAGCTGGCCCACAAACCAGAAAAGCTAGGGGAAGTACAGAGAAGATGGGAGTGATCACGTAAGCATTGCGTCCACAGAAAGCAGGCTGATAAAGGAGCTTTGCATTTCAGTTTGGCGTGCACTGGGCCAAAGGGATACACAAAGATAGTCAAATATATTCAGAAGCTGCTTAAACTACTCTGGGAATAGCATGTTCCTCATCTTTGTGGATGAAGAAGCAGAGAGGAGTGATCATATCAGAAGCCCAGGGGAGAGAGAAGTAGAAACAGAACCTCAATTTTTTTTGACTTAGAGTTCTGAGTGCTGCTATCTACAAAATGATCTCTTGTTTGCTTTGAATTTCAAATCTGATCAAGTAAATGTTTTCATCAGAAAGTTACCTTAGCATTACTCACTATTTCAGGGCCCGGATATTGTACATCTCTGCTGCAAATGGGCAATCCAGTTCAAATAGCAAGCCATAAAGCAAATTCAGGAAAAAATGTCTTCCGATTACTTTTGAGCAGCAGGTGAAGTTGAAAATATGAACTGTTTGTGGATGATATGGGAAGAGGAAAAGGAATAAGACTGGGAGACAAACAATTCGCGATACGAGACTCGTTCAGCTGGTTAGAATTTCAGATCCAGGAGGAGGGGTGCACTAGGGTTTTTCTGCAGCCTGGCTTAGCGCCACCTCATCAGCAGGTGATGCTTTGCACCTCCCCATGCCGCAGAGCAACGGGGGAACAGCCATGGGCAGGGAGAAGGTAAGGAGTAGGGTACAATTCAGTCCTACCAACCCAGCTGGAAACATCACTGCTTGGAGACTCCCTAAAAACCTCCCAGGATCCAGCAAAGCTGGAGGTTGGTGTGGGATGTGAGAAGAAACCATCCGTTTAGAAGTGTTTATTCTTGTGTTGCAGAAAATATTTCAAAAGGAAAGCTTCATTTTTCTGAAAATTTCATTCTAGAGCTCTATTTTTTTTTTCTGCTTTTGATCTCCCAGCTCTGCTGCACAGCCTGCCCTGCCGTTGGCACGGGCTCCACCTCTGCTGTCAGAGGCTAACCTTTGGCCAGGAAATTACCAGACCAGGGGCAGAGTGTGTTTTGCTTTTCCCATATCTAACTTTTGAGTAGAAACCCAGGCTGGTACCTTGCTTGTTTGCAGAGACAGCAGGCTTCTCCACAGGATAGCCCAAGCCAGCTTGAAAAACAGAATGTGCTCCTTGAGGAGCCAGAGCAGCAAAGCTCAGTGCAGGTTTTTTTGCTAACACTGGGGTGAAGACAGGCAGTAGGAGCTGCTCAGCGATGGTGTCAGGAGCCCCAGCTCTGCCACAGGGTCTTCTGCTGCTGGCTCTGAGGGCTCCTTTGCCTCCTCTGGTAGCATCTCCATTCAAACAGTACTGCCTGGTGCCTTCGCTCCAGCCCATGCAGCAAAGAAACCACAGCAAAAAAATCGTGCTATCCACATCCCTGCAGCCATGGTGCCGTGGGACGTCAGTGCCCGCTGCGCAGACCGGGGAGGAGACGACCAGTTTGGATGCGCCCTCGGTGCCGACACGTAGCACAAGCGCTTCCTGAACAACTGCTTTTAGGTGGAATAATAGAAAGCGAGCAAGATGGAAGCTCAGCCTTTCCTCTCCGACCCAGCCAAGCCTGTACCGCAGGCTTCTTGTTTTGCCCACCAGCGGAGGGCTGCAGGAAGGAGATAGGTCTGTCCCCTCCCCGGCGCCCTGCCCGGGGTGCACCTGAAGCCGCCCTCCCTGGGGGAAAAGAGCCGAGCGGCCCCGGGGCGGCGGGAGGGACCCACACCGCCCCTCGCCCCCAAGTCACGGGGAAGCTGTCGGCCTAAGCGGAGGCATCCTGTTTGTCGAAAAACAAGTGGCAGTTGAAGAAGGGTTGCGAGAGCGAGCAAACCGCAGCCCCTGCGCGGGGCTGATAACAGCCCTGCGCCGCTTTTGCAGCAGTTCCGTCCCTGCCGAGCGCCGGCTGGGGGGAACGGCGTGAGCCTCGCCGGCGCTTTCCTGTTGAGAGCTTTTTATTTTTTTTTTTTTTTTCCCGCCGCCGTTTCTTGCTGTTGAGCGCTGCCGCGTTTTTTCGGTTACTCGCTGGTGTCTCGAAAGGGCCCCCTCCCCTCACCGTGAGCGGGGTGCCAGGGGCAGTCCGCTCCCTCCGAGGGATAGGGCCCAGCATGCAGGAAGGCGGCTGCGAGTGAGCGCTCCTAAAAGTGCGTACCTCTCGCGGCTTGGGGTTTCGTTAAGTTGGCAGCCATATGCCTGCCCTGCCTCCCGGTGCTCCTCAGCCTGAGCCCTCCGAGCGCCCTGTGAGGCTCTGTTTGACGCCACGTTCAGAGCGCTTCTGGAGGAGAGCAGAACTTGCAGCGCAAAGGGAAAAAGCATTTCTGGGCTCAGAGGCCGGCTGTTAGGCAAAAGGATCTGCGTTTCAATCTCAGTGCAATGCACACTGAGACACCCCATCCTGCCATGGCCACCGCTGGGTCCCTTGGGTCTGATGGGAGCCCTTTTGCGGTGGTGAAGTGTGTGCGTGTGTGGTTTCTGTTTGCCGCCTGAGGAGCCCTGACTTTGTCCAAATGTACTATGCTACTCACCTCTTCAAAGCCAAGCACACGTGTGAGGCTTGGAAAGCTCAAACTCACAGATAGTCTGGCTACAAATGTGTTGGACAGGTGTCTCTCCCTCTGCAGGCAGCCGGGATGTTCACTGGGCTTCCCATAACTTAGGTTTATTCCTGAACCTTAAGGTTCAGCCACTTGTTAACATAAATGGCTTTCCATACTTTCTCTCCAATCAGAATGCTGGGGCTAGCAGAAAAGGGGTTTTCTTTCTTCAACCCAGAATGGTGTTTTTCTTCAGCTTTGCATGAAATTCATCAATATTATCAGAGCGCTCTTTCTCCGGAATGATATCTCAGGGCATGCTTTAAAACAGCTTGACCAGCACTCTTACCAGTGTCAGTTATATAATCCTGATAATTTTTTTTTTCATTTGCTAAAAGACAGGCTTCTAGTAAGGAATTAGATTTTCAGGAAAAAATACATTGGAAAATTGCTTCAGTAAAATGTTGATTCATTTTGTTCGTATTTAAAAAAAGAAATAATATGTGGACAACACTTGAATTTCAAATGCTGCCAAAACCACGAGCTTTTGATTCTCATGGCTTTCCCTGTGACTTTGCCCTCTTTCTTTTTTCTAACACGCTCCACTGCTGTGCTGGGAGCAGTTCAAATGTATGGGAAAGCGCCATGAAGAATTTACAACCAAGAAAACAAATCGAAGATAGGCAAAGGGTATGGGCTTACTGGACCAGTATTGTTGAAACTTGCTTTGTGAGAAGTATGAAATGAAACAAAAAGATAAAAATGCTTTTGGCGAGAGCTAACGTCAGTCACACAAGTGTGTGGAGGAAGTTAGCCCTCTGTAAGGCAAGGCTGTCTGAAGTCACCTCTCTCTCCATAAGTTACTCTCCGCCCGTGCTTTTACTTCGCTCCTAGCTTCCTAGCTGCAACAAAGGTTCTTAAATGTATGGGGTTTTTTTCCATTTCTGCCCATGCTGCAGCCTGTCTTGTTCCAGCCCAAATACTGGCACCCGTCAGACTCTCCTGGGGGTCTGCGCTGTGTGGGCTGCCTCCCCAGGCACATGGCATGCTCTTCTCCCCTCTGCTCCTTCCTACTGCAAGACCTTTCCTGGCGCCGGCTCCTTGCCCTGCTCTCAGTGGGGGCACCACAACATGCCTCCCTCCGTGGCCACCTCCTGCCCCGTCGCCTGCTCTGTCATCCTGACATAGACTCATCGTGGCCATCGCTTCCCCTCTCCCTCCTGTCTGGTGACACGTTTTTCTGGGACTGCGTACCCTCCTATCTTCCTCCCTGCCTGGACCACTGGAATCCTTGCAACTTTTCTTTGCCTTGTTAACTAGGAAATCCCCAAGAAATGTTTTGGCAGAGCTTAGACATTAGAAGGGTATTGATATTCACGTGCTAGCAAGCATTTAGGCTGGGATCTTCAAAGGAATCTAGGCAAAGCCACCACTGACAGGCTTCAGAGTAATTTGCACATCCCACTCCCTCAGTCACTCTGAGTCTCAGGGCTTGCTGCGGCATCTCTCGGCATAGCAAGTTGTGATGAGAAAGTGGATTTGGGATTCACAGGAGATGGCCGTTGGATCAAACTTACTGACTTCAGGTTACTGGTTTAGTGCTTGAGGCTAGTTTTTAAGTGACAGAAAACGAAGAAAGTGTACTCCCCTGTGTCATTTATTGTAAGTAAGGCAAACATACATGACCTTGTGTATTTAGTAACCCATTTGCACTGGTTTCTCTTTTAAAAATTCTTTTTCAGACTTTCCTTTCCTTTGCCACACAACATACCTGGAGAACAGGGCAGAAAGTGCGCTGCCTCTTTAGCTGTTGGAGCCAATTAGCAAAAGTTGCTACAAACAACCGTTCTAGCCAGCGTGGTGATTTTCCAGAGCTTGTTTTCCTTGCCTTTGAATATGGAATCAGGAGGTGAAACACAAGCTGGCAGCTCACCGCTCTCAACCCCTTTCCCACCCCACACACCCTGAGGTGTCGGAGGATCCCCCAGAGACTGGGGTCCCCCAGGGACCTGCACCCGGCGGCTGCGAGTGCACGGGGCCCCCGCACCAGCTGCTCTGGCCAGCCAGCGACCAGGGCTATGGCATTGCTGCTCTTGCTTAATAGAGACACTGGTGCCTTACAAGTTGTGGTAGCTTTTTATTTTGCTGGCATGAAAAGATAGCCTTTTGGTGCGTGGCTTGCTTTTGCTGAAGCCTTTTGTGCCCCCTCAAAGACAAAGGGTGGAGAAACTTCCAGGTTAGCCGGACAAAGCTTTTGCAAGGCAGAGTTTGAATTGCAGGGTGCTTGCTCTGATGGGTTTTGAATGCTGTAGTAATAAGGATTCTTTCCATCCCTTCCCTTAGGTCATTCACTGGGAGAATTTATGGTTAAGGATTTTTCCTTAGCATTCAGCGAGTTTCTTTTCTTTTCATCTAAGTCGCCTAGTTACTGTAGACTATTACAGTTCATGAATGTGCGTTCCCAGTATACAATGTAAAGGTATATATATGCTTGTGTGCATGTATAGGTAAGTCCATACACTACGTGTATGCACGTTGTGTTTTATTTACTTTACACCCTAAATAATACCTCTTCTGTGTTTTGCACTCTCTAAGTGTTTGCAGGATGTGCGGACTGTGCCGCGTACTCATGATTTGTCTGAGGACAAGCTCTCCAAACTGTCCTGATACACCCGTTCCTTGAGCCTGCTAGCTACACACTCCTCAAATCACGGGCTTGCTCTGCTCTGAGCCCATCCTCTGCGCCCACTGGGAAGGTGGCTGCAGCTGAGGACCCCCTCGCATCTCTTGCACTATCTCTTGCTGATGCATGCAACCGTGCAGCACCATGCCACGTGCTGGGGAGAAAAAGTGGCTCCTTCTGTAGCCCCTCAATGAGTTGAGAGCTTTATGTCAGCCTAGACACTGATATTTTACGTCACCGCTGGGACCTTGAAGACGGGCCCAAGTCAGCCTGTAACAAAGCCAGCCAGTGGTCCTCTGTATTAAGCCTCAAAAGGGATCTTCTCTGAGGAAGATGCTCGTCTCTCCTGGGCTGGCTGAGATTATCCTCTGAGGTGCTGTGACACCTCTGTCTCATAACTTACTCCTGTGTGTGTATCTGCTAGGTGGGCAGGGATGGAACAAGATGTCCAGAGCATCCGCTCCAGTGCTGGGAGGGAGCTTGCGTGAGGGCGAGGAGGAGGCAGGGATGGGAAATGGGAAGAAAGGGTCTGAGACAAGCTGAGATGGGGCACAGAGATCTCACAAGGGGCTGCCCTCTGGGAAGAACTATCCTTGTCCATCCCAAATAAAGCCCCAAATACTCTGTTTTATGTACCTCTTCCCTTCACCCCCTCCTTTCAATTCACAGCTACCTTTCCAAAGGTATCAGGCAGTGTGTTTCTCTCCCCATTCCCCCACCAGCACTGGGGTAATCCCAGGCCATGCCTTAGTTGATGAACCTGCCAGGTGTGTGTGTGTGATCCTCGGTCCTACCAAGCGGGTGCGAATAGCCCCTGGCCTTTCCCCAGAGGCTGCCGTGCAGAGCGGTCCTCCCTGGGTGCTACTAGTTGGCACCTGGTACCTCTCTGTACCTCTACCTCTCTGAAGGAGCCTGCTGGTATCTTTATCTGTTGCTGACAGCAGTTCACTTTGCTTTTATTTACCCTTTCTCATCTATCAATGGAAAAAGCTGCTCCTTAGAAGACAACCATAGTCAGCTGCTTTGACTTTACGGTGCCGTGATTAGCTTTGATTTCCTCTTGTAGTTACGAGAAGCATGAATGCAATGCCATTTGCCCCGATGAGTTTCACAGAAAGTGAAGCTGAAAAAAGTACTAGGTTTTCTCTTGTGGGAAGGGAAAAGCCACGTACACCACTAATGCCACCACAACCATTCCTTGGTTGCTGACTGGAGGTAAATGGGGCACTCTGCTGGGCCACAGATAGGGCTAGCTGACCTCAGTTTTTCCAACAGCATTTCACATTTATTTTGCCTTATTCCCAAAACATCCCTTTTGCATTTAACAGAACAGCAGAGAAGTGCGGTGGTGCCATCCCTCATGTCCCCAAATTAGCAGCTGTGCTGGGGGAGAGAAGCATGGTGCAGGAGGCTGGACTAGAGAGCTGATGGTGCAGCGGAAAAAGCTTACGTCTACGCTTGTGGACGGGCCTTCCCTGGATGGAGCACTTTTGGGGTTTTTATTTAATTTTTTTAGTCTTCTTCCTAGAAAGCATTTCTTTACTAAAATGCACCAACAGAGCTAGGGTTGGAAAAAAGCGTGATGAATCTTAAAAACTTGAAGTTCAACCAAAGTCTGCTGTAGCCATGAGATGGCCATGAACCATGAACTTCTGTCAGTAGCTTTTCAAACAGACTGTATGGTGGTTCATTGTCTATTCCCTACCATTTAATTTGCAATACAAATGGTTTTCTCCTGATAAAAGTTTTCCACCCAGATGACCACAAAAGCCATTATTTGTAAACTCGGAGCTACTGTCAAAGTAGGTTCGTTTCTCTTACAGGACTAGCTAAAGGAAAAGCGTCACTATTAAACACCTCTGTAATGTGTTGATGTCTCAGAATATTTTGTTTTCTTAGCAGAAAGCCATACAGAAGACAACTTGTATTAATGATGAGCCTGACAGAGCCATTCCACAGGAAATTCATTAGAACACGGGAGGTATCAGCTCTTCTGGAGGATTTGTCACAAAGCCTTTGCAGCAGTTTCAGACCATCTCTTTCAATGAAGATATATCCCTCATAGACTATTTGTGGGTATCCCTGGTTTTCTAGATGCAAAGCTACATGAAAAAAAAAAAAAAAGCAGTGTTTTAGGATGAAGGATATTTGCTGGCTGCTACAGTCAGCTCTTCTAAGTCAGCTCTTTTGGTAAAGGCCAGGGCTCAAATGGATGGGCCCCACTCATTTCCTAAGATTATTGATGTTCATTGCATTGCCTGGGAAGCTACGAAGGCTGTACCAGTGTTGCCAAACCTGGAAGTCTGAACCCTCTGTGCATTGATCGGATGAAGCAGAAGCAGCAAGCCTATATCTCTCCCCAGCGAGCCCGGCTAATACCTGACATGTCTTTAAAGGAGAGAGGGCAATTCACATACTCATTCCTTGTCGTTTTTGTGGGTGAGAGGGGAGCCAGGAAGGATCTTGCTTCAGGGGAAGCAGTTGCTGGATAAGCCTTGAGCTAAGCTGCCCAGTAGGCACAGCAAACCCATGGCAGACTAAGGCATCGACTAAGGGATCAAACCTGGCTCACATCCTCGTCAGCTCTCAGTGCAACAGGAGGGCACAGAGAGTGCTGCTCATGTTGTCCTGATCTGGTTTGCAAAGCCAGGTCGCTTACTCTAGACAAGTTATGCGGTTGGTGCTGGTGGCCTGGATGCACGGCTTCCTACAAACTGCAGGGCAAAGGCTGCTTATTGTGTGCTTGGTGAACGCCTCTGGGTAGTTGGGAGCTTTTTATGCAGTGCTAGAGAGTGTATTTCAAAAAGTCCCTGAAATGCAACTGCTTGAATTCTATGAATTACTGGGAATCAACCTCTGGTAAGCTTAATTTACTCCTCGAGTAAATGAGGAAAACACGCAGTGTTGCGCAGCTTGTGCGCTTTGGGCTTTGTGGTGGGCTTCAACCAGCTAACGCAGGCACCGAGGGCGGCGCTGCCACTGGCATTTCAGAGCAATCCTCACTGCTGTCTGGATACACCTTACGGAGGGTTAGGAGTAGGAGACGGGGAGGCATTGATATGTTGATATGGTGGCACCGCTGGAGCAGATGAATGTTTGTCCTCTTGTACCAGAGGAAGCTGCCAGGGAGCAGTTTGATTTGCCTTGAGGACAGGTGCATTTGCTCTGTGCAGGAGATGCTGTTGTGATGGCTCCTCTTCATGTGCCTTCACTCCAGAGTGAAACGACGCAGCTGGTACAGAGAAGGATCAAATGTTTGTAGATGGAAAAAAGGCATAAAAGATGTGAGGACAGATAGCTGTAAAACTAAATGCTCTTATTCCTAGTTTAAAACAAACAAACAAAAAATCTCTCTGACCTCTATGAAACAGTTTTCCCACTATGCTGAATTAGCTATCTTTTCTTATCAGTATGAAATAACTCCTTCCTTAGTGCAAACAATATGCTTGCCATAAGAACAACAAATAGCTGTGAAGCTCACACTGTAGAAATTTCTGGAGGATCAGCAATACTGACATGACTCCTCTTGTTATGAATTTGCCCCTGCCTCCTCAGGTCAAGTCTTCGAATTCAGCACTTGATATTCTGCAGTTAGAGGAGAAAAAGGCAACCTATGAAATCAGAGATATAAAAAAAGCAAGTGGTAGTGTCTGGACAAGCGGGCTTGGAAAAAGCTGCTTCTCTGGATGAGTTCCCACTTGGGGCAGATGTATCAGAGGTGATCGTGAAGAAAGGAAAGCACAAAGAAAATCAGAGAGAGTTTTGTAGAGGCAAGGAGGAACCACAAGGGATAGGAGGAAAAAGGAGTTTCAGGGGAAAGGGGATATCAGCAGAAGAGGAGGAAATAGAAATAGAAAAGGTGGGGAGGAAAGAAGAGGGGAGGCTGCTGAAGAAGGACCCCTTGGGCCAGTCAGGGAGTTGGGGCATACCTTTCCCCTCGGTATCTCCAACACAAAAATTCCCCCCGGGCCTTTGCTTTCTTTGACATGCAGAGCAGGTTCACTTGCTCCTCAACAGCAACAAAAAGGGTATCCTGCGAGTTTCCTCCTGCTGCAGCTCTGCTGCTGCATGGAAAGTTTGGTCTTTTTTGTGACTTGGTGACTTGGTGAGCTTTAAAACCCTAGACCCCAGCTATGGGGTTTGCATGTTAATACTGGCAGGAGACTAGTTCCCATTATTCTACCACTCTGACGCCATGGCTTCCTAGTCAGTGCAAAAAACTGGCATCCTATATTTGACAAAGAGATTAGATACAGATCTGAGTCCATTTCCCAAGGCACAGGGCTGCAGAAATAAAGCTGAGTGTCCTTGCCCTTGCCGTAGCACCCCTTTGAGCGCCGGTTGGGATGACTCCTGTCAAAAGCAACTGTTGTGCTGGCTCACATTTGAGGATGTTTTTGCTCAGTCTTCAGGGGTGAATTGACAGACACCTGTCACGGAAGATATTCAGAATGAGTATATGTTATTTCTCCACTGCATTCAAGAAAATAAAACTGCTCTGTAATTTTTAACAAAATACGTACACAAAAAATCCCACCCTTTCTGCTACAAAATCACTAATCCCTGGTCGGAGGTAAGGGGGGTTACACAGTCGACGATGCGTACTCAAGTAGTGCAAAAAAGCCCCAATTCAGAATTTGCGCATGGCCCCCTTAATCCAGTAGCACCTGCCAAAGGACATCCAATAACCCACTCTTTAGGCGGGCACACACAAAAGAGCGTGGGGCACGGGACTCGTGTTACAGGCCAGCTGCTCGCTAGGATCGTTAGGCTTCTGGAGGAAAAAGGGTCCAGATCGCTTTTGTGGCTTTCAACAGAGTTTATTTAAAAGCTGGGGTGGGGGGGGAGGGAACTGTATGTGCAAGTGCTGAAGAAGAAGAGCTGGTTTATAAGCAAGTTGAGAAGACTGTCTAGGCTTGGATTTTGTGTGTCTTGATCATTGGTGTTAGCACAAGGTTTTAAATGTGAGGTAGTATTTATTCACTTTGTACCATTCGTCCTTCCGTAGGGAACAGGCTACAGCTGACTGTGGTTGGAGGTTACGGTGCAACTCTGAAGTGATACACAATATTTGGTCTACTTAGGGGCACAACTTCATATTTCCAGAGATTCCCAAGGGAATTAGGAGTCCATCTTCCACTTACTTTTAATGGGACTTAGGTACCAAGCTTGCTCCATGTCCTTTATGAATCCAAGGCTGGGAGTAGGTCTCAGGTCCAGAAGGACCCTGCACTGCCATCTGCCCACAGAGGAGCTGACCCACCCGGTATCAGTGGAAGTGCTGTGGAAAATCTCTGATTCTTCTCGGCAGATCCCAGCTTGAAACAAGTGTGCCTTTGACTGCTTCAGATTTTAGCCACAATTGCAGATACAATAGAGGCAGTAGTATTTTGTGCAGTCTCTAATTCAAAAAGCAAGAACCTCGTAACATGGAAGCATAACCTTACCAGGTCCACACAAAAATCTGTCTGGTCCCATATCTTCTCCTCAAGAAAAGCAACCCGCAGGTATTTAAGGAAAGCATGTAAGAAATATACCAAGCATGATGTGGTTTCCCTGACTTGGATAGGGGCTTTTTCTGCCATAAACTTGCATAGGTGCTTTCAAAACTTTTGACATCCCCAGCTGGCTCTAACTTTAATTATGCATTGTGTGAAAAAAATATAGGTGGTGCTCAGAATTTACAAAGGTAGATTAAATAGCTAGTAGGATTCTTCATTTTCCTTAAGGTACTTTAAGTTTTATTCCACAAATACATTGAAGAGGGCTTGGATGGATGTGTCCTCTTCGGAGATATGAATATATAATGGATTTTTATGTAGGGCAATGAGAAAAAGTAATCCATTTGTTTAGTAGAAAAGCCTTCCTTTTGGAGACTAGGTGCTTAGAAATGGTAGCTGTATAAGAAATGGAGGTTTTAAGGATACTAAAGACTCTCTAACTTCAAATAAACATTCAGGTGATTGTCTGCTGTGAAAATATAATGCCAAAATATACTGAGTATATCTATTCAACTTTTTCATGATATGTCTTTAATGGAGTGTTCTTTTCAAAAGAGGAATGACAAGGCATAGGCTTGGAGTGGTGCCCTTTTAATTTTCTGTGGAAGTCTAAATACCTTTCTTTCTTCCACTTCATTCCTTCCTCACACATAGCAGATTGAAAGACTGGATGTTGCCAGCTTTTCTTTCTCTCCTTTTTGCCTCAGACTTTACACTGAAGAAGTTTGGAAAGTTATAGTCCCAGAGACAGAGATGCGTGTTTGCTTTAATCAATCTGTAACTCATCAAAATCAAGGAAGTTTAGCAAACTGGCAGAATAGTAAAAGAAACAAAAAAATGGGAGAAAAGAATTAAGAACTCATTCCATATATTGCACTCAACAGAGAGGGGAAAAATCTGGAAAGGGAAAGTAAAACTTCAAGATAGAAATTGTTTTTTTTAAGCTAGTGTTGAGAGTGCCCAGATGTTCTTTTTCAACATATTTCAGATGTTTTGTGAAACTTTTGTCTGTTTTTGACCACTTGTAATCCCTTGAAAATCAGTATGTTCTTCAGTGAAAGGATACACCCAATTTAAACCACTTGAAGTATGTTTAAAAAAAAAAAAAATCTAATCTACCGATTGCACTAAAGAAAAGGGGGAAAAGTTTCAAGGAAAGATTACTATTACATCCCACTGAAAATTGTTTGCCTGAGGTTAGAAGCAAATGAATCCCAGTACATGTTCTCCTTGGACTTTCTAGTAGAGGCACCATTTCGATCTGTAATTCCCATCACTGAGCACCTGGTAACTTTAAAAGGAATGATAACTCTGGCCAGAGATAGGGTCAGTGTAATGGCACCATATGCTATAGAAAACATAGCAAAAGTTGGGTTGATTTTTATTTGTGCTTGTAGCTTGAATATAAATATTAATCTGAACTTCAAAAGTTAGTACAGTTGATGCCAAAGGGAGCAACAAAATCACTTGGCTGAGAAATATGTTTCTTTAAATATTTTATTTGTTGTAACACTTCATGGTAAACCCACTTTACATTTATTTCACAGGCCAATGCTTAAACATGAATAATCGTGGCTTTCATACCTTGGTCTTCCTCTAGGGTAGAGTGCACAGCTGCCAGATACGGCAAATAACTTCACATCTCACAGCTTGAGGCCAAAGGATGGGGGTTTTGCACAGGCTGTTGGGTAACAAAGCTGGGTCGGCGTGGGACTCATCATAAGAGGTGGAAAGGTCTGTCTGGAAAATGATCCGATGCTTTCTCCTGGCCAGGCCAGGGCACGTTGCTCCCTAGCACAGGGACAAGTCCTGCCAGGGACTGCGGTTTTGTGCGCAGGGATGTGCAGATTCTTCCTCACTGGTACCTCAGCCCTGGTGGCTTTCTCTCTTGAGTTTCTGACTGGTCCAAATGGGTCTGAACTAGGTAACTGTACAAGCACAGAGGTGGATTAGCAAAACTTTCTTTGACTTTACACAACAAACTTAACTGTGGAAACAAATTGGACCCTAGTCCAGCTAAACTGGCATAGGTTTAAAGATGCCGTACTGTTTTCCCTCCTGTAGATCAAGTTTCCATTTGACGCTCTTCTACATTCTTTAGGGCAAACAGTAAAACCGCTGATAATTGGCTGTTATTCAATGCACACACGACCAGCTTTCCCTGAGAGCCGTGCATCTGCCTCTCCATTACCATCACGAGATTTATATTTTTTTGGACCAGTGGCTCTTTTTATGTACATGTCTGTTTGATGTCCTATGACAGTGAAATTTCATCTTGCCCTCTAAGCCTGTCCTGTTCAAAACCATTAATTATCACGCCATAATCACTAGAGCCTGTTCATTTGGTTTAGCAGCATGTGCTCACTTGCTATTTAGAGTATACACTAATTATGTTATTATTTTGTCAAGAACAGGTTACAGGGATGGATGGAGCGAGTCTGTGCTGGGTCTCCAAGGGGATGCTTGGGAAAAAGGTGGAGTTCAGGAGGAGCTGGGATTGCAAAGGCTGTGGCAAGGCACCACTGGCTTGTGGCAGCTGGCTCTGCGGGCAAGGTGCTCTAGCAGAGACGTGATAGAGGTGGATGCTGGAGCAGGGTGAGGAACTGCCAATGATCCACTTCTTTCTGTGCAAGGGGATTCACTCCTTTTCCCGCCGTCTGCTTGGGAGTTGGGGACTGATGAGCTTAAGAGGCTGTCCCCTATGCAACTTGCAAGTGTTTAAAAGGGTTGTAAGGCAGGCCTTATCTCACAGTGCTGATAAGCCCCAGCAAGATGGACAGACAAAGAGTGGCAAATGGTGACCCGCCACCTCCTATTTCACTGAAGGGGAAGTGAGACAGAGAGAATAACCGTCTTGTGCAAAGTCATACGGGAAGTTCGTGTGAAGCAGAGAGTTAAAGACAAGCCGCATGAGAAGGGATCTCTGAAAAAACAGCGTAAGTGGTCAAGTCCAACTCTTCTTTTTAATTCCATTTCACATTAACCCAAACTGTAACAAAAATCCATGTACCTTATATACAGTTATATATCATATTTATTTCTTTCCACCAAAGTAGAAAAAAAAATGCTTTGCCTTGAAAAAAACTTTTAACTGGATCCCAAACCTTCCCTCATATTTTCAGTGACATGGAGCCTTACCAGGACCCAGGTGCTGCTGACATGAGCAGCAGAGCAGGGGGTGATATGGGGTCTGTCCTCTGGAGGTCGGGGCTGCAGACTCATGCACAAGACCCAGAAAATATTTTTTGCAAACCCTGACTCAATGGTTGGATGACTCCTGCCCTGTCAGGAATTAAGTGTACAGCTCAGTATTTCACACTTGTGTTTTTGTTTGGTTTTCCAATGAGCAGCTGAGGTGTAGGCAGCAGTCTGCATATGCAAGGTTAGCCAGAAAAAAAGAATTAATCATTGGGAATTATCAAGAGGCTTCAGTTGCTCTGTTTTTAAAAGCCCAGAGTGGATGTTTTCCTCTTGGCCTCGTCATGTTTTCATAGCCACTTGGAAACTCAGCACTAGCATCATCTGCAGTGATCCAAGCTCCCCTGCTGCCAGCACAGGCCAGTTTCCTGCTCTGCCTTCTTGATCGTTTTGTCCTGTGTAGTTTTAAATGACTCAAGCTCTAGTGCTTCCTACCACCCCCCTTGGGAGACAAGTTTGTAGTCTAAATAGGCTATATGGTAGCAAATTTTCCTCCTATTCAGCTTAATTTCTTTCCCCTCGGTTTCATCCCGTAATGCCTATTCCAGACAGAGGCAATGTTGTCGGAGCAGGGGGAAGCAGCCAGAAGCGCTGGCAGGACTTGCGTGGGCACCCCTCGGTGATGGAAAGTGTGACTGTTTTTCGTAACACAGGTGCATTACTTGGGTGTGATGTTAGGTCCTGGGCTGCTCCCGGCTACTGAGGGCTGCGACCGAGCATTGGAGAGCCAGCAAAAGCCAAACCCCTCCGTTACCCTCTCCAGCATCACCGTAAGAAAGCAATATGGAGCAAAGCCAGGGCTTTCCCTACCACAGTCTTATTTCCTCTCCTTCCAACAGTTTCTTTTCCTTTAGTCAGGCAAAGGGAAGCAACTTCAGACCTGCGGTGCGCATTGACCTCCTGGTTTTAATTGCCTTCCTACCTTGAATAAGTTTCTCATTCCTCACCATTTCAATCACAGCATCACCCTGTCCTCTGGCCTCCCAGGGACACCACCTAATCCCTTCCCTAAACTGCACACTCTTACTGCACATACTTACTGCTTCAGTAAATTTAAAAAGTTAGTCTAGGTCACTTGTACAGGTTTCTAAAACATTTCAACCTGGGGGAGGGGAAAGGAAAGGGTTTCTCTTCCTTCATTTCTGTACTTGGCAGATTTCTGGTTTTTAAAAAAAAGAGAGAGAAGCTGTCTGAACTGAAAGGGGGAGGGCAAAATCTCGCTTAGAGGTGGTTCTATAAATGGTAGTTTTAAAGTAGGTTTCCTGCAAATTGTGTGTTATGTGCAGAAAGCGTTTCGGTGTGGTCTAAAGGTGTTATTGGTATTGGATGGAGATGACCTCAGTCAATGGCTTTGCCACTCACAAGTAGTGCAAGCTTTTCAACAATCAGTAGTTAATTTAATTTTATATGCAATATATTAGCATTTGTATGCATTTATTATATTTATGTATTGCTATTACATAGCAAGGAAAGCAGCTACAGCCTTCTACCCCCATATTTACTTAGACTCTTAGGCCTGGTTTTCCAGCGCAGGTGACAGACAAAGCCCAATGGCCATGGCGTGGGAAGGCAGGGGACATACAGCTCTGGGGCCTCTCCAAGGGACCGATGTAAGGACTCGAGGGACCGATGAAAAGCCTTCAGGCTTTGCAGCCTTTGCAGGTCGCCGTGTAGGAGAACACATGCCGAGCAGAGCGAGCTTCTCATCACCAGCTCTTCGCTGAGCTCCCCTGCTCTGAGGGAAGAGCGAGGTCCACCTTTCACAGGGTGCATGTTCACGTGCCTGTGGTTTGGGTAAATGCATGGCTGACTGTCTACGGCTTCATGCTATGGTGTAACCGCCCCCGGCTGCCCATCCCACCTCGTGCCAGCACCGACTGTCCTGGAAAGGGGCCAGCTGCAGGTCCTGGTGCCGGCACATCTCCCCAGCCCTCGCACAGGGGCAGTAGCCCCTTGCAGAGGGACGTGGAGGAGAGCTGAGGACTTTAAATCCTAGAATTGACAGAGGTTTTCTGGAATCCTCCTAAATCACTAGGTGAACAAATGGGCTTTTGTTATTCTGCCCTTTTTTTTTTTTTTTTTTTCCCCCAAGAGCATGGAAGTGGATCGAGGAGGGCACAGAGCATGAGAAACCGTTCTGCCCTTGTGCCCACGAGAGAAAAGAGGTCATCCTGGTAGCCAGTGAGAGTCTCAGTGCAAAGCTTGAGCTGGAAAATGAGACAGTAAAATCAGGCTTTTAACTTTGGACATCTTCAGCTTGAGAGGAGTATTCTGTTTCAGGCACTTAACACGGTGGAAATTGTCTTAGGTGGAAACAGAAAGATGAAAGCTACAAAGTTGTGTTCAACTAGTTCAGCTAGTTCAGCTGTGTTGAAGGGAGAATGTGGGTCGAGGGGAGGGAGACTAACCTGCTAACACAAAACCACGTTTTTCGAGCTGCTTTACGAAGGGGAGGCTGTGCAATGACATCTTTCTTGTACCAAACCGAGTTCGCTGTGTTTTCTGGTCTGGTCTAGGGAAGGATTTACACAGATAGAAGTGCTGAGGGTGTGCGGTAGCTTCATTCCAGGAGGTGTTGCCAGTGTCAAGGCAGGACTTCTGAGCATGATGTCAGGACACAGCTGCACAACGTATTTGTGGACATATGCACCCCTAAAATGCCCATGGGTACCAGACAAGCAGTGTGAGAGGAACTGCCTTTTAGAAGTGAGACATGGGATAAATAACCATGTTATCTCTATGTCCAGTAAGTAACCCAGTGGGTATTTATTGTAAAATGTGAGGATTTATTTTATTTTTTTCCTTTTTTTTTTTTTTTTAGATGTGCAGACTAATTAAATAATTAAATTACTCAGAGAGGGGGGAAAAAATCAGTTTGATCTGACTTCAATTTGACTGAAGTCTGGAACTAAAAATGTGGTGCTTTGAAAGACAGAATAAGCAGTTTCCTGAGTCATAAATTGAGTCACACAGACCCCTAATGGTGTTTCCAGGACTGCAGACAAGCTGTTGCTCTTAAGACAAAAAGTAAAAACCTTTAAAAATAAACTAGAGTTTGTGGCAGATTTCCAGGGAGATTTGTAATGTCCTGTGAGAGTCACTTCAAAGGTACAAATCCTACCCCTGCGAGCCTGCATCTTTACATGAAGTGGGCGAAGGGAAAGCTCTGGAGATGTGCAGAAATGGGAGCTACATGGCAGTAGCAGTGGGTTTGCATCCGGGGAAGCCCAACAGCAGAGTACTTTGCCGTAAGCCTGCGGCGTGCTTAAAAATAAAGATGTTATTCCCTGAGAGGCTGATGGAATTAGCTGCTGCTGCAAACACACAAGTCCTCGCACATTTGCTTGTGCACATTGTAATATAACCAAGCAAAACATCCCTGTGCGGTCATCTGGCTCACTCTCTCGGAGGCTTTTCAACAACAGACAGAAAGTGATTGCTACCTGTCTGTCCAGCAGCCGTTCCCAAACAAATAGAGAGCCCACACTGGACAAGGAGGAGAAGACGTCACAGCTCCAGTGTGAATGGTGTAAGGCACCCAAGCCCAATCCAGCAAATGTTTTGGGAATGACTGAGTGCCACAAACTGACTTCTAGATCGGGGAGCTCCTTTGTGGAATGAGTGGGCTGCTTCATATCCTAATTGTGACCTTGTTTGCTGGCAGTCCCAGCAGGGACTGGGCTGCCCGCGGGGTCTGCCGTGTCTCCTCTTGCCTCTGAGGCTGGTCCCTGCAAAAGGAGGTGCATTGTGGGGAATGGCCAGTGGGAGAATTGTTTCTTTCTCTTTTTTATGGATTAGCCGAGGATCTCAGTCTCCACAGCTATCGGTGAGTCACCCTTCACAAGCAATAAATTCACACAGCCACAAAAATGCTGCTTTATATTAATGCTTTGGTGCCATTGTTGATGATTTCTTACTGCAACCTGTGCCAACACCGCAAACATTCATACTAACATGGGAGCTTCCAAGCCAGCTGATGAAAAATATTTAAGATAAGAAGAAGAAAAAAATGCCAGAATGAACCCAGAGGCTCCCTTTTTTTTAATTAAAAACAAACAAAAAAACCCAAAAAAACCCCACCAAAATCCACCAACAATAGAGCAACTGTCTTACACCTCTGACTTACCTGTATTTTCTGAACCAGATTTGGTCTTGGTGTTGGCTGTAATTCTTTGCTGGTCATCATAATTAAAGTCCAAGGAGATGTTGGGAGAGAGGGTGTCTCTGTGATATAGAGGTAACCCAATACCTCATTCTGATGTCAGGTATGTGCAATGCGGTCTCCTTGAGATTAGGGTAAGAATTTGGTCTGCAGAGGATCATCCAAAGCAGCACCTGAAATATTGTCCTTTGTGCTGCCTCATGCTCTGGTGTGTGCCCCATAGCACAAGGGGATCTTTAAGTCTTGCAGGTGGTTACCGCACAAGGATGTCTCTAGATGTGCTTAGCCGTGTGCTGTTACACCATGGTGTACCTTGCTGGGTGTCCTGCCCATGGTCCTTTCTGACCTCCCTCTTACCCTTTTACCACCACCCCATACCCTCCTCCCTTTTAGTCCACAGTGAGTATCCAGCAGGTCTGGTCTGATTATACACACATCTCTTAGAGTACCTACAGTGTCAGAGTATCAAGTGTCAAGTGCGGCTTGCCTTGGTTTTGTGCCTGGAAATAGAAATCCCAACCATACTGTAAGGGGTTTCATTTTACTTTCTTGAATACAATACACCACTCTTTGGCAAGGGAGAACACATTTAGAGAAGAATAGACTATACACACGGATGTGGACCTGTCATAAAATTCATTTTAGTTTCCAGTTGAAATTACCCCTGCTAAAAAGATCTCATTACCATGCAGTCTGACAGCATAAAGCCCCATAGAAGAAAAAGGCCACCACCGTGAGGCTGGGGGATGGAAAATTACTGTAGCTAAACCAGAACTCAGGTTGCTCTGTTTTCACCAAACTCCTCCCAACTGATGTTAAAAATCCCGTCTACTGTATGGCCTAAGGTATGGAGAGCTATCACAAGGTCGCACTGCTGGCATTGTCCACATGGGTTTGGGGCACCCCGTGTAAGCGTATGCCTGGCCTTGCCCAGAGTGGTGTACTGAGTTCAACCTGGGGGCATAGGAATGGCTCTCTGGCAGCTTTCACTCAAGATGAGAAGGTTTGGGGAAAAAAGTCAGAAAAGGAATTAGTCACCAGGAAGGCCCTATGGCTGCTGTAGAGGAGGACGGAGCCAGTGACCTGGGTCACCTCTACAGCCTTCATCAGTTATGAGTCTGTTTTTTATGGGCTGGATCAAGGATGCAGGAGGTAAAGGTGCAGGGAGGTGCAGCCCACCACCCTTTCAAATCCCTGATAAAGACAGGGGCTGTGCATGGTCACCTCCTGCCCTCTGCTGTGCACCACCAGAAAAGGACACGGGCACCCCGGGCTGGGGGGAGAAGCGGCCACCATGCAAAGGATGGGATGCCCCACTGGATGCCCCATCCAGGCAGTGGGCCACCAACTCCTGCCCAAAAGCGGGTATGTTCCCAGGTGGCCACAGTGGCTGTCTGGTATGTAACTGGCCATAGCACGCACACCCGCGTCCAGTGATAAGACCTGGCAGAAACCCCCAGTTCAGAAAGCCCCAAAGCAAGCAGCGGCAGCAGCCTGCTTACAGCCCAACTGAACTTGCTGGCACCTAAACCTGAGTTTGCAAAGGCATTTAGGAAACTGTCCCAAAGATTTTTTTTTTTTGTAATTTTGGCTGTATTTATGAGTCTGTCCCTAAATGCTTGTTTAAGTAAGTGCAGCCACTTACAGTATTTCAAGATGAACTTGTCAGTTCCTCTGTTCCAGTGCAGGACATCTCTTCTGGCTTTGCAGTTACTCTCTGAAACACTGCTTGAGCTTTCAGGAAGAAGATGTGCTTTTCCCTTTACAATCATTTCTCCAAGGCTCTCAGATTATTTAGGACAGACACATTGTCCAAAGCAAAGCTGAGGAGGATTTCCTGAACACTTTAGGACATTCTTTCCACCCATGTCAAAAGAAAAAAAAGAAGTTTTGATTTCTTCTCAGGTATGTTAACATACCAAATTAGCCTCTCCGCTATTTCCATGTCCATCTATGTCCCATAAATAGGATGTGCCTGCAGTTCAGCATCTGCCAGTTCCCCTCCTGAGCTGGCCCTGCTGCTTTGGGTGCAGATAATGGCAGAGCTATGTCCCTGGAACTTAGAAGAAGCATTTTCATGTATATTCCTGCCATCGGTGATGTCATGCAGCAGCACTTTCACAAGGGTGGTGGGTTTTTTTCTTTTTTCTTTTTTTTTCAAGAAAAAGAAATGGATGAGTCATGTCTTACAGGCAGCTCTTTCCCTTCTTGTTCACTCATCATCAAAGTGCAAATCATGGCTTAACTATGTGGAACTGTAAATTGGTTTGGCATAGTTATGTCTAGATCCACTGAGTTTCCCACTTGTGGGAGTCTCCCATTACCCTTTCTCCTCTCTGACTCACTTGCATGTGTAGCAGTGATTTCACTACCAGCTGTCTCACTGCTCCAAAAGGTCTAAAATGGGATATATGTATATATTCCCTGAATTAGATATCTATCTCTCTGCCATTTTGGCATTGTGTGCATAACCTAGGATACACTGCAGCCCATTGACATTTCACTCTTTTTAATATTAAACTTGGGTGCAGTAACTGCTTTTGTAGACTGGAAATATAATTAGGACATACATTTCCAAAGAAGTGTGTGGAGCATTAGCCATGAAGTTCCTTTTGATTCTAGTAGAGGGTTCATATCTAAAGTCTTGTGCAACTACTTTGGAAGTTTTAGGGGAATTTATTACATTGTCTACAGATTGACAGACTGTGTTATTATTCTACTGGTAGCTGTAATCACCATAATGAAGTTAAGCCTTAGAAAAGGAAGGTCAGAAAAAAATGTCTTCTAGCCATTACTCTAATGCTTTTAGATCAGTTTGTACAGCTGTTGAAAAAAAACTTTGCATGTATGATAGGATAATAACTATTTCAGATTTATGCCAGTCTTGCATGTCTGGAAGTTGTGCTCTGGATCTGCATGCCAGAAGACTGCAAGTTCCAAAAAATGGACAGGAAAAGGTGACTGCTGCTCTGGGAGACTTGGAAAGTAACAAGAAGTGTGGGATGAGGCTCATCTCGCCTGTCTATCTAGCTCAAGTTAGTCTGTTCTCTCTTCTCTAGTTAATGGGGGGAGAGAGGCACCTCCATATAGGGTTTGTTCCCATCATAAGATAAGTCTCTAAGATAAGTAGGTTGAATCACCCTCTGGCAGTGCCTTTCTAACCTCCAGTGACTATAAAGGGAACATAGTTTAGACTGGCTTAGACAAGACAAAGCTAAAATTAGGTGAGACGTATCCCACCCTAAGCTTTGCACCAAACAAATTGCCCTCCAACAGCATGACTGGGGAATCCGAGACCAATAGTTTAGGATTGCTGACCATTTAGTTTCCATGCCCTGTCATCCCTGGGCTACCATCTTGCTCCCTCGGAGAGAGAGTCCTAAGTCACAGGGGTCACAGGGATCTTTACTAAATTTGAATTGAGCCTATGATCTGTCTTGGTAAGTTACATGTGTGATTGTTCTTTCAACTGGGAAAACTATGAAATGTGGGGAAACAGGATTTGAATAGGATGATCATAAGGATTTTTACCAGTGCTTTCCCCTGGCTTTTAAAGAAAGGAAACTTTGGCAAGGATGCAAAACCCTTGAAGATCAGTCCACTTTCTTTCTCTCTAATCTTATCTACCTCTCCTGCCCTGCAGGCGGAATGCATGGGATTCCACAGGCTGACAGTTCCTCCTTAGTTCTAGGAAAGTATTTAATTAGCTCAATCACTTCATAATTGACTCATTTCCACTACTACAGAGGGAAGCCATACCAAGGAGATAGAGTTGGAGTGCTAAATCCCAAGAAGTATAGCCAGGCAGTGAAAACTTGTCGATTTCTGAAAGTGTGCTTCCCAGGAAACCTATCTGTGTCCACTGCTTGGCTTTTTGACTTTTGTCCCCTCATTACTGACTGCTATTTTTTGGATTAGTGCCCTTCTGAATTGCAGAATTGCTGTCAGCATGCAACTTTGGTTATGTTTCAGATAGTTTATTTTACAAACAAAAAAGTGACATTGGAAATGTGTCCTGTTCAGTGCCATCATTCCTAGAGAGCATCTTGTTTGGATACTTTTTTCCCCTGCTTTCATAGAGCGGCTGCTGTCAACAGGAGCATCACTGGTTGATGACGAGTGAGCTGTCAGCATGTTATCATCCATGTCTGCCAAAACACTTATCTGAAATGAACACAATTCTTGGGCCTCCGGAACTGGGCTGGAGTTGTCATGAGACTGGGATTGCCCATGAGCTCCCCAGCACTTCCGACATCAGGAGGGCTGGACCTGCCCTGACAACAGCCCGTGTCAAAGGATTTGGCACCTCCACCTTAAACCCTGGGCACAGTTACCCATCCAGAGTTGTGCGAACAGTAAAACCAACTTGTAAATCAGCTTAGTGCGATAGGCTCATTCAGACAGTTAGAAAACTACTTCTCAGCACTTTCTGTTTTTTAAATGTTATAGAACAAACCAAAACTTTCATTGCATGTTGGGATTTTTTAGATCAAAGGCAGTTTAGAACTATTTATAAGATGTCAGCTTGTCTAGCAGTAAAATATATGCATGTATTTCAAATAAAAAAGTAATATCTGAATTCTCATTAACAGACATTCTCATTTTTAAGATGACAGTTTTATGAAACCCTAGAAAAAAAGGAATGGATTTACCATCAATTAATCCACAGTATAAAAATATCTAGTCAGTTAGCTGTATCTATATAATTAAGTGTGGTAGGCTATAGCAATTAACCACACCGCTCTGGAAACTATGTATTTTCACCCTAAATTTTTTTAATGATTTCTATAGTTGGCTGGTGGCTGTTCTTTTAACTTTGGCATAGTAATAGGAAGAGATATAATGTAAATTCAAATTTATTTTTATGTGCATGTTGAGATGATTGCGGTAGCTGTTTGAGGAGTCTGCTATTTGCCATGAAGTTCAGTCTGAAATCACCACATTTTCTCTGGTAACGTAGGTAGGAGATAGCAGTGCTGGCCTGGCCTGGTTGTTTTATTCATTCTCTTATTCTGTAATAGCTTTAAGTCCCTCTCTCCTCCAAGCCAAATCCTATTCACAGAGGAAATATCAGAGAGGTAACTAAGGAATGAATTTACACTGCGTTTTCACAGTGAAGCAAACCATCTTGTCCTGATGTCCACTGAGAGTATCCACAAGAAGTAATTAGCCTGAAATAACTTATGCACAGTAAGTGTGCGTTCTTGATTACATCGAAGTTCTTATACAAAGTCTGAGACATGTTTAAAGCAAGCCAATGGCAGAAGTTTTTAAAGGTAATCGCATAATTATCTACAATTTTTTGGTGCTTTCCAGTTTACCCTTGCACTTTGCGATATGATCTCATAAACCAGATCAAAAATGCATTTCCATTAGTGCAAGCTCATTATCAGGGTGACTACAGTGTATATATTAATAGCCTACTGGCTACCAGGGAGATTGACCAACCAATTGTGCCCGTCTGTAGAAAACAGAAGATTTTTTGTGGCCAGCCATTTCTTTTGAAGGAAAGGAAGAAGTCTGAGTCATCTGGATTTCCTTCATCGGTCCATCTCAGTGAGTAGTACAGGGCGAATTTTGTAAAGCTTATGGATTTCATACCCAAAACAGTCTGTGTTAAATAATTATTTTAGACTCCAGATGTTTTGAATTTTCTTTATATGTATAAAAATTAAAAAATCCTTTAATGCTTAATGAGAGTAGATAAAGCTTTCTTAACACTTTTGAAAATGATTAAAAGGCTTTTGGATGCACCCTCCTCTGTTATAGGAAATTAGTGGAATTTACTCAGCTTTTACCCAGATACATCAGAACAAATTCTTGGCTGAAGTTCCACTTGCTTTCCAGGTCAAGATGAAGGGTTTTGCTGTGCCTTTACAAGCTAAATCCCTTTCCCTTAGCTGCTCCCTCTGTCCTCACATGATATCCTAGCAGCTAGAGAGAGGTGAAACACTCAGACCGGCTGCTTCCTGAATTAAACGCTGGCAGGAGAAGGCTTTCAGTGAAGGATTCCTGTCTCTGACAGCTGCTGGACATCCTGATTTATAAGCAAGCCTGCCTACTTGGCCAGTCTCGCCACGAGCAGAGGAGTGTGTAGGGACAGTGGCATGTGTGAGATGGAGATATTGAGTTTCTTGGTCGGAAAACAGGCTCCCTTCTGGATATCTCTGCTCAGTGTTTTAATGCAGCTTTACAGACTGAGAGAAGACTCTGCAGGAGGTTTTGGTGTTCGGTAAGTGGGGTAATGTGAAGGTAGCTCTGTGGATTCTCTTTTGAGAAGGGCCTTGAACCTCATGGCGCTTCATCTGCTGAGGATCACTCTTGCTAAGTGCAACTGAGCTGACATTGGTGGTGCAAAGATGCGACACCTTTCCTTCTTTCTGAACCTAGTGGTAAGGATGGCTGTTGGGGGCCTTGAGGGGGTTTCTGCCAGGAGCAGATGCTGGTGTTGGAGCCAGATATTTGTTTGCTGTAATCCTGTTTGTTTACAAACACCGTGTGAAGCCTTGTTTCCCTGAATGCAGCAAGAATCAAACAGACGATGGTTTCTTTGATGGTGGCTCCAAGCCTCTCTCAGCCCAACCGGTGTTTAAAGCTCTCGTGGGTTTTTAATTTGCGGCACCATGCTATTGCCCCGTCTCCCATAGTTCCTCCTCTGTTGGCTTTGGGCTCCTCTTATTTCAACCCTGAAGGAATTGCCTGCCGTCTTGACATTTATCCCGAACAAAAGGTTACTCCGAAGCTCTTTGTGGAACAAAGCTCCTGACTGCTGGGTTGTGGTGCCCTGGTCGGACCTGCCGCTGCACGGCTTTTCCCTGCTTTCAGCTGGCTGAAGTCAGCTCTAGCTCAGGGAGCCACAGGTCCACGTTAACTGGCCTGGGGCCACATGTCCAACCAAGGGGCTAAGAGTGCCTTTCAAATCCTTCCGGGCTGGAGCAGGTTCATGTCCAGGCTGCCCCGAGCAGGGGCAGAGGAACGGGGTCTGTCTGCATATGGGTCGTGTAGATGTTCTCCTTAGTTATGCCAAAAAGCAAGTGATTTTGCAAACAACTTGTGAAGAGAATTTCTTGAGCAGCAGCGTCTTTTTTGTTTTCACTAAACGGAGTTATTTGCTGGCAATTATTTCAGACCGGAATAGCTGGAGACTGTAGAGTTGTATTTGCATTTTTGTTCGAGTGCCTGCACATGTACTGCACACTGTGTTCCTTGTGAGGCAGTCATTTATTGTCCAAGAAGCTTTGCTTTCCACATCCAAGCACTAGAGCAGGAACCTCACAGGCTGACCTAGGTTTGGAGAGCAAAAACTGAATGGCCACGCTGATGTAGAGCCACACTTTATTATTATTAAATTATTACATTACGCAAACAAGCCCTAAACCTTCTGTGAAGCGCTTGTTTCTTCCCTCTTCTCTATTGCTTTCCCATCAGTTTGCATGCCAGTTAAGCTGAAATCTGGTCTTAGTTAAGCACCAGAAAGCTGCCCCAGTGGTCTCTGAAGAATAATCTCCCCTCCTCACATGTCTGAAGGTGGATCTCCCACCCAGCATTTTGCTGATCTCAGGAGCTTCTGAGCAGCAGTTCATGGAGTCTGTCCAGCATTCAGTCATAATTTACCTTCCAGTTATTCCCTGACATTATCTTTAATAAATGGTCCTTTACAAGCCTGACACTGAACTCATGGTTTGAGCAGGTACTGGGCGTGGATCTCACTGAAACGCCACACAAAATACTTGTTTCTGAAATGCCTAACTAGAGTGCTACCTACTCATTCTCTAGGAAACCCAGAGTAGAAGAGTATCCTAAAGACTGCAGCTATGTTTTTCTCTTCACTAGCACAGAAAATGCAGTGTGATCTATATCCATTAACATTTACTGGTGGCAGCCAGTGCCGGTTTTAAAGGCAGCGAGAAATGACCCAGAAAGAAGGTCTTCAATTAGGGCTCATGCAAGAGACTCTTCCACCGGCTCTGATAGAGATTTGAGACCAGCAAGACCCTAACAAGCTGGAAAGCAAAATCCAAAGCATGGTGCAAGATTAAATCAAAAGCAAAATTCTATCAAAAGTTCATAGTTTTATAAGCAAACCAGAACAGTGACTGCAGCACGTATTAGAATGCAAGCACTCCTTGCTTTGGTTTGGTTTTGATTTGTTTTGGCAGGAGGGTTCAGCAGAAATTTTCAGCTTGCCATTAAAGCAACACATTCTCAGCGAAACTGGGTCCCCAAATCTTTTTTAGATTCATCTCTTTCGAAGAAAGAGAGTGGGGATTCCCTCCTCCGGTGTGGGAGTTTCCAAAGGCAATCCCCCACCTCTTGGTCATCAGCCGGCGATGCACCCGCCAGGCTGGAAGTCAGAACTCGGTATTTTTTTGGAAGGAGTCAGCTCCTAACCTGAGCTCTCACATCTAGAAATAAACATTTATATTGATCTGTATCCAAAGCACATTCCTACAACATCAAATCAGCACCTTCCAGCTCCTCGGCCTGACAAAGCGCGGCATTTACGACTCCCCAGTGAAACGTGGAGAGGGATTGTGGCACGGGGAGCGTCATCTGAGCAGCATCACCTTGTGCAGCTCGGCAGGGTGGCAGTGGGACCGGTGAGAGCAGAGGTGCTCAGTGTCGGCTTGCAAGCACTCATTTTCCAGGAGGATAACCTCAAAACCCATCGGCTAAATCACAGCAACCTCAACCTCCAGCTTTTTCCCCCTGCCCCCTCTCTCTGCAGCTTCCACATTCCCGAGGTTTAACGAAAGTTTTAGAAACTTGTTTTTTTTTTTTTAGAAAAGTTTTGCTTTCAGCGTCACTGTTTTGGGGTGGGTTTTTTTACTGTCCTTTGTCCTTTCCTTTGGGACCCCACAGCAGGACAGCCTTGGGAGCAGCTAAGCCATCCAGCAGGTCCCAGGGGCTGCTGTCCGGCACACCGTGCCATGCCCCGTGAGAAGGCTGCAATCTGAAACAGTAGGGACACGGACTGCAGCCACAGAGCAGACTAAACGGGATTTAATTCAATCTTGAGGCGTTGGTTCAACAAACAAAGACCTGACTGTGCCTGGCCTGGCTCTCCCTCAGCGGGGAGCCTGTGGGACAGCCAGCCCGGACTAAACAAAAATTGCCAGTCTGGCACCGACTGAAGTTCAAAGCCCCAGGAAGGCCAGGAGCAGAGGGCAGGATCACTTTGCTGTAGTGGGGCAGCAGGGCAAATGTGGTGGGACCTCTGCCACTGAGCCTGGTTTACCTGCTGTAGGTGCTGCATGTCAGAAAGCATTAATTCTCTAGGAATAATTGCATCCCTCCCAAACACACTTGACCAGCCAAAAAAGTGGCAAGTAGCTTGCAGCTTACTGCAAGCTATTCCCAGCACAAAAAAGCCCACCCATCATTTATCATCATTTCAACCCACTTGTTTTCACTGCCTTCAGTCTGCCTTACCTGTGACTATCCTCAAAGTAATCCAGGGTTTTACAGGTTTTTAGATTTGTTTTTATTTTATTTTTTTTGAAACACTGTGATTTCTGTCAGCTTGTGGGGTTGGCTGAGCCACTGCAGCCCCTTCTCACACGGTGACTGGCTGTAGTATCTCCCCCACGGCCAGTGTGTGTCCCAGCACTGTCCCTGACAAGGGAACAGAGCAGCACTGGCTGCACCTGAAGGGCACCTCTACATTTCTCTCACTTCTTTCCCCAGGAGAATGGCATTTTTCTCACCCGGGAGTGCTGATCCCAGTTCCTGTGCCCCTGGGCACAAACAGAGCAAAAGGCGATGGGGCACAAGGCAGCTGGTCTGGGAATTTCACACACATCGTATCTACCATTTGCAAGATCCTTCTCTGCATGCCAGGGATAGTGCTGGGTGCAGGGGGTGAATGGAGTCCACACACCTGTGATATGGCCACCCAGGTGTTTGGGACAGTCCTGGTTTTCCCATCTCCCTGGTGCGGGCTGTGATAAGCCTATGCTGGCTTTCCGACCTCTCCCTCTGGATGTGGTGCCCTGAAGGAGTCTTTCCATGGACCAGAGCGGACTTCTGCACAGAGCTTTCTTGTACTTACAAGGTAGCAGAGCAAATAAACTCTGTTGGTACAAAGCTACGCCTGTAAATTTTTCCTCTCTTTAGGCTTTTTCTTCTCTTCCTGCGTTTTTTCCTCCTCCTTTCTATGAATGCATTGTGGCTGCCTCGCAGCAAGCTGGCCAAAAGGGTCCTCCGCAGCCAGGCCTTTTCTACCCAAAATCTGAGGCTCAGTGCCTGCTGCCAGCTGGTAGCCGACATCATTTCAACACAAATACACTCTTGGTTGAAAAGACTAATCAGTGGCGTACAAGTACACATTTCCTTCCCTGCTAATCAGGGTAGCTTTATTCTGTGCATGTATCTTTGCCTCGCACTATGGAATATCCGAAATTTAAGACACTAGCTACCCCCTGTTTAAATGCCGTGCCACTCCACAACATTGGGATGAGTCACCAAACTGGATCCTGAATCCACCCCAGCCAGGCTGCATCACATGTGAGCCTTGTTAAGAGCATTTAAGCAGTCAGTCAGTCACGAGAGAAAATAAAACTAAATGAATGGCAACAACCATGCTGGGGAGAATTATGCACACTAATAACGGTGTCAGCACTTGCTGCCGGAACGCTATTAATGTGCAAAAGTGTTGTCTGTGCTCGATTAGAGAGTAATCCTGTCCCAGCCAGGGGTCCCGGCTGGTGCCGTTGGCAGCGCGTTTGCTGGGGCCCAGATGTGCTGGCCTGGGGCTACGTGGAAGGACCCGCTCCCTCCTGCAGCCCTCCACCGGGATGGGGGGAGGAGGGACAGCAAGCGGCGGGAAGGGGTCATTTTATTTTGGGTGTTGGGGTCAACGGTTAGCAGATCCCATACAATTCCAGTTTGGTATACCCTGTGACTTGTGCCGTGCTCGGGAGGGGATTGCGTCGAGCTGGCTGGGGCTTTGCAGAGCACGTGGTCACGGTGACAGAGGGGACCTTAGCTCCTCCGGAAGCTTGTGCCAAGCTGGTGGTCACCAACAGGGTCCTCCTCGCCACAGCCGAGCAGAGGGGCTGCCCTCAAGGGATGAGTCCTGGGGGCTCTGCGCTGTGCAGCCACCTGTCTGTGGGCATTAATTCTGCTGGCATCGCGCTTTGTCCTCACCTAGCTCTCCAAATCGGGTCCACAGGGTAGATGATGTCTGGTCTAAATAAATACACTGGAGAGGTTGAGTTTCCTGCCTCCTTCTCCCCCTCCTAGCACATCTGTGCCGGAAGAAACCTAATTTAAGCCCTGTGTCTCCGGCACAAATGAACAGGAGCTCCAAGCCCTTGGAAAGAGCAGGCTACTCTTGCTTTCTTAATACCTTCTTAATTCTTGCTCTTCCTTGTAGTTTCGGGTCTCTCTGCATTTGACAAGGCAGGCAGCAATCACGCTTTGAAATTATTTTTACTGGTATGTCAGAGTAGTCTCTGAGTTGAATTCTGCTGTGTGCAGCATAATGTCTGGCCATTTTGTATTTTTTTATTCGTTCAGCAGTAGCGAGAATCCCTCCAGCCCATGCATCCACCAGTGAGCTTGCCGTGGTTTGTAGCGGGTTTATCTCAATCTGCAGAACATATAGCAGTGCGTTGGTGACTCATAAAGGGCTCAGTCCTGCAAAAGCACATGTTTAAGCACATGTTTAACTTTCAGCACGTTATTATATCTTGCACAATTCAATGGGATGACTTCTTAAAGTCAGGCTTGTTCTTAAACACTGTTGAGGGCTGGAGTCAGAGAGCTCAACACCTCACAGGAGCAAACCCATAATGATTTTCTTTTCTTGCCGGCGTAAGTCACGTTCCCGAAAACACGCTCTAAGGGATCAAGTTCTGCTACTGTTGAATAGCACATATTCACAGATAGTCTGGTTTTAATCAATCGGTGGATGACTGAGCAAATAAGATCCCTCTTCCTATAACTCAATTTCCCATGTGTAAAGTAGAGATAATGATACTTGCCTTGTTTGCAGAACACTTAAAGATTTACTGAGAATTCACTCCATAAGAGAAAGGTTCTGTATGTGACTCTGAATAAATCAATATTAACACATTTTTACACCTGTGAATGCAGAATCAGAACTGCGAAGGTATTTTTTGCTTTTTATGCAATTGCCAGCTCCCAGCTGTGGGCAATCCTTTCATGATAAGACTGCAGAGAGATAGACCAAAGTTTTGCAGCATGTCTTTTAGTACAAGAGTCCCAGCCTTAGGGAAATAGGTTCTCATTCTCCCTACGTGCATGCATGTTAAGGCATTTTATTAAGGTTATTACAAGGTGTCTAAGCAGCAGAATTTAGGCTTGGTATAAAAGAGAAACTTTTATGCTTGTGACACACCTCTTCCTAGGAGAATAAAATCTCTAAGGGATAGTGTTCGTGACGCTCCTGGAGAGAGATTTCTGCACAGGATTTCCTGGTGACCTGGAGGTGGTTGACCTTCCCCTGAATGCAGCAGGATTGTTCCAGGTGTCCGCTGCTAGGGTGGAAACACATTGACTTCTCCTAGCTAAGGATCTAACTCTTTACATTTAATTGTAAAGATTTTAAGTAAAAGGAGAAGCTACCTGTGAAGCATATTTTGAAAATGGTGTTGGAAGGATGACATTGCCGCTATGTGGTCTCATGAGTAGGCCATTGACATTCCCCAGCGAAAATCACTTTTGCATCTTTCTAGTGACACCCATATCATACTGTTTAAACTTTTGGCTCTATTTAATACAAAAGTTTCTGACATATTCCCTTTTCACTCTCTATTTTTGAGTCTTCAGTTATTAACATATGGATATTTCTATGTTTCCAACCCTGCAGATGTAACATTGGTTGACTCTTAAACCTGTAAGTCCAGAGTCCAGTTTCTTGCTTTTCCACATTTTTGTATTTTCTTTTCAGTGGAGATTTTGTCTGCCATGTAAAACAAAGTGCTTATTCCATCCAAATCTTTGGAAAATTCTGTTCTTTGGCACAGTGTTGTGTTGTCTGATACTTTTTTTTTTTTTGAGTTTTAAATTTCTGGAAGGGAAACCCTTCCTATGAGGAGATTTAAGTTTCCATCAGTCATGAGAAAAACTGTTCCCTCTGGAATATTAGAGGTAAGGTTGGAAGACAACATTAAACAGAAATAAAATTCCAGATTGCTTCATTTTGATTTTCAGCCCTATTTCTTTGGAGGGGTTATTGTTTCCAGAAAACACCTTGTTTTTTAAATATTCTTGGCCTTTTCAAGTTTAGTGCTTTGACTGTAGTAGCCAAGACTTTTGGATATGCAGCAGACAGGAGAAATGTACAGCATCTGTCAATAGATAAATATACATGTGTGTGTTATATGGGACATAAAATTTTGTGTTGGGCTGCTATAAACACAAAGCAATCTTGAAATGTTGCAACATTGGCTTTCTCTCTCAGTTGTTTTGCTTTGGCCAAGAGAGGTTTGGGGATTCTTGCGGAAAGCTGTTTTGCAGATAACTTGTGATACATATTTAGAAAAGTTTGATGTAAATTCTCTCCCACTTTCATGGTTTTGGATGAGCCTATCTTCTCCCTACAGTTTCTGATCTCTGCTCCTATGTCCATAAGATGTAGTTCAGGCATATCCATTCAGATTTCTTTTCAATCATTCTGCAAATTATGTTCTGATCTTTCTTAAGACTAACCTTAATTCCCTTGATCCCTAAGCTGCAGGCAAAAGTTTCTGTTCTACTAAACAGGCAGTGACGTGTAGCTATCAGTGACTACATGCTGTCTCATTGAACAAATGCCGAAGCTGCATTCTTCTTACAAGGACTGACGGGGTTACAAATTACTCTTGAGGATAGGTGACCCTAAATAAGTATTTCGAATGACACCAGGGTCTCTATTATGTTGCCCATGCGTAGACATCCGGTGCCTTTTGAGATGCCCTGGGGTTTTCCAGATGGCTTCCAGTTGCTGCTAGGCATGGCTCTCCTGTGGCATGGGTACTCCTTGAGTCACTTAGGATGTCTCCTGTCACCAGGTGGACACCCTGGACTCCTTAAGGCATCCCAAAGAACACTAGATACCTAGTGGGGTTATCTGAATCCACTCCTAGTTGTCCAACACAATTATCTCTTCTCAGCCAAAGACTTCTAGAGATACAAGATTCAAAGAAAGAGTTGTCCTAAAATGAAGGAACGTTTCTGTGTTAAATCACCCAAGAACGGGCTTTGTGGAATAGGAAAATGCCAGTCACCCTCACTTCTCCATGTATCATGGGACATTTCCCACTGTTTCAGATCATCTTTGCTCCCCGCAGCTCTGAAGTCGCTGCGAAATATCAAACAATATAGACAGGGCACTGTACGGCTTCCTTTATGCAACTGATTCCTAAATATTTGCTTTGGAAGAAAACAGCCTTGTTGTTTAGTATAAATGAAAATGTAATTTACTTCTCCTTTGATCAAACTGAAGCCAGTCACATGACAGGAGCACCACTAATGCACGCTGCGTATCTGCTTTTGTCTATTCCCACTAGGCAAGCAGAGATTGCTTTCAGTAGCGAGGCATCCTAGCGCTTGGGCGCGGTACAGAGGAGGGTTCAAGTAATGAGCAAGCTCTCATTTCTCTCAGAAGACCTGGCAGAAGGCCCCGTCTGTTCTTTAATTACATTTCAACAGCTGTTTTTTATATATTTGTGTTTCCTTATTCAAACGTGGCTTATGAGAAAAAAGAAGGAAAAAAAAAAAAAAAGCAAATGATGAGCATGCTTTTAACCAAGAAACACAAAACTCTGCAACACAAGAAGCTGTCATGGACTAGCCAAAATCTTTCCAAGAAAAATTATTTCCTTCCCAGACCCACATCAGTGTTGATGCCACTATGGATGAGGTGGAAAGAAAACAGAGCGAGTTGGGACTGGATTAAGAGCAAAGGCTATAATCCATATTGACTTGCAAAGAATCAAACATTGTTAGTTACCAGTCAGTCATCCTTACAGTGAAGTAACAGCCCTGCATGACTGTACCCACAGGGTGAATGGAGAAGAACAGCTTTCCAGGTCATTCCAAGGAGCCTTCATCCTTAAACAGCAGCTCCCAGATCTCAGCTGTAGAGCTGTGCTTGGTTTCAGGGCAGTGATTTGCAGTACTTTCACCCATGCATGCACACACCTTCCCCCAGACATCTGCATCCGGCTCAGGAATGCTGTGGTGGAAAGGGGAGCTACAGCTGTGAACCGTCACCTCTGCCCGCAGGAGCTGTCCCAGCCACCAGAGCCCACGTGCCACTTCCTTTCAAGGCTGATGCCAGCCCATCCGCCAAGAGGTGTGAAGACCCCTCCAGAAGGCTTTTTCAAGATCAGTCACTGGGAGACAAAACTTCTCCCCATTAGTTTAGCTGATGTGAGCTAACGGGAAGGTTTCCCTACTGCCATAAGATGAATGTCTTTGCTCCAGCAAGGGTGAAACTGAGAAAGTTCATGCAAACCCCAATGTGCAGAGGCCAACTTCTTCATTACTGAAAAGGAAAACAAAAGTTTGCCCTCCTTGTGCAAGCTCAGACTCTAAGCTAAAGAGCAAGATTGCTCTTTATAGCTTCACTGATGCATGAGAGGTTGTCTTGTTCTTTGCTGCCCAAGGTTTTAAAACTAGGAATGTGGGGATGACACCAAAGGATCATATTGTCTCCAGCAATGGTCAGTAGCTTATGGTTAAGGAAGGTATGTAGGACTTGGCACTCATGGCCCTTCACAACTTCTAGCAGTCAGCAGGACAGGGACTTCTTGAGCTGGAAATTGCATATAGAATATTTTGCTTAGTAGACAGTAACAGACCTTTAAATCCATGGGTTCATCAAACTTGTTCGTTGTGAATATGTTTAAATCCCTTTGAATTAATTCCAAATTTGGCCTTTACAGCATCCTGTGGTATAACTTCCACAATTTAATTAAAAACCATGTGTAAAAGTCCTTCCTTAGCTTGTTACAAAAATGCCACCTGAAAATTTTTTGTTCTTGTGCAGCAAAAAATAGTGAATAATTGTTGCCTTCACCTTCTCCACTCTATTTCTGATTTTATAGACCTCTTTCATACTTTTTCCACCAACACAAATACATGCTGAATCTTTTCTGGTCACCAAGAGGAGGAGAAAATGGAATGCAAAAACATCTGGAATACGAGTGGCTACATGCCATCTAGTTAAAGCAAGATGGTTGTCCATAATTATTTGTGTACATGTCTGTGTAAGGGGAAATTATAAAAATGAGAAGGCTCTGTTATCTTTGTTGGTCAGTGAAGAAAGAGCAAAGAAACAATATATTTAAACTCCAAGTGAGACTAGGTAGGCAAAACAGGAGGACAAAAAGTCCTAGGCTCTGTTTCCAAAAAGGCTAGCTGTGGAACAAGTTTAGAACCAAGACGGCCAAGTTTGGACTAGATGTTTCCTACTGAGGAATGTGGTGGATAATAATAAAGTCCATTAGAAGTGGCTTTCAGCCCAAAGGGGATAATAAATGCAGGAGTATGGTTGTCTCCTGAAAAAAAAGCTGGTACTGCGCTCAGAAACACAGGTGTTAATGAAATGCATCAAAACTAAAAATATCTTAGAAACAAACATGCCAAAGTGTCAGAATCAGCTGGCAAAAAATAAGTACAGGCATTAAAAATCAAGTGCATTTCTCGCAGGAGGTAAGTGAGTAACCTCATCTTCAGAAGAGCCCAATATAAAAATCTCTCAGAAACATTTGCTTCTGGTTTTGTTTAAAGAGATATGCTTAAGCACAGTTAACTTACAGTTCTTTGCTTTTGTTTGCACAAGTGAAAGCAACATATGTTATTTTATGAACTGCCAGACATCATGGCAGAGCTCTACCCCCACAGTGCAGAGTGGAAGGGGTCCCAGTGCTTACCAGTGTTACCAGAAACACTGCTGAAGAACGATGAAGGCAAAGACAACCACCTTTCAAGGCATCTCCTGTCTCATTCAGTGCACAAATCCCACCCCAACCTTAAAATACCCAGAACCTGACACGCTGCAACCTAGAGAAAGGGTCTCAAGGAGGTGAGGACGCAGGCCTCAGCATTTGTAAGGTATCACAGTGCCATAGCTGCTATAGTTCATTTTGGGTGTTTTCAGATTAATTTCTATAACAGATTGTTCATCCCTGCAAAAATATCCAAATATCCAGAGCAGATTTGGATCTGAACATTGTAAACTGTTCATTCAAAATAACTCTAATGGGTTGCTTTTGCTAACTTAGCATGACACCAACCTTTGGACTTTCTTTCAGTTCTCATTCCTTTTTAGCTTATTTGTGGAAACTTATAATTAGATTTTCCTTTTCCTCCTTCTCCCCCCGCCCCCCCAGCTGATAAAGTGCCATAAATCCTGGACATCATCCATGAGTGCAGTCATTTATGAATTTTGCTATTTTTTGCACATTGCACCATATGTAAGACAAACTAACTTAGAGGCACAGTTTCTTATTCCTGGCATGCAGGAGAGTCACTGAGAGATATCATATGGTCTCCTGGCAAAAGTACAAAGTGGCTCTTGTTGTTTGATCTACTGTCTTAAACTTAAATGCAAAATCTGATAATTGGGTCAGGCAGGAGAAGAACCTTACTAATAAAGCTCTTTTCATTTCCTTTTCCTATATTTCCTCTTTTCATCTTTTCTTTCTCCCTTTCTTGGTTGGTCTGAGGAGCTGGAATCAGCTGTTAGCAAAAGGGTTAGCAGTGGAGCTCGTCTTACGGAATTTCATCTTCTCCCCAAAATCCCTTTATGTCTGTCATCCTTCAGCATACGCCGTTCTCTCGGCTGCCCTGTCAGTGGATTCGCTTGTTCTCTTGGACTTGCTCTGAATGTTTTCTCAGAAATATCTTTCTTTACAAAACCTGAACCGTTGAACGCCTGGTAACCATTCTCCAAAAGCATCACCTCTTTAAAAACAAAAATCATCTAGGAATCTCTTTTTCACCTAGAAATTTCTTTCATGCTATTTTTAACAAAGGCAGAAGTTTGTACTCCCAGGGGTACACAAGCTAAAAGGACACTGGGCTTTCTTTGCAAGCCGAACATCTCCATAACATAAGAAGCTGAGACCTAAACTCTCACTCAGCTGAGTGATTGTTTAAGCAGCAATTGAGCACTTTTGTTCTCTGCTAGGAATAGCACAGCAGGAACACTTCATGGTTGGTTTAATGAATGGAATCGGATACTTGACGGTTGCCTGTGTAATTCGATTGGCTGTACTGATTTTGCCTAAATTTCGTCCAAAAAATAGGACATCTGAATTTTGAAAAATCGGGCTACCCGCTTTAAAAAAGCCCTGGCGCTCCTGAAGCAAGGTGAACACCCGCACCCCCCGCCTCTGCAGCCAGCAGGCATCCCGCACGTGAGGGCTCTGCCTGCCGCTGCCTCTGCTGGGTGGCAGCTGCTGTGGTAGATGTGGCCCTTAGAGACGTGGTTTAGTGGTGGACCTGGTAGAGTAGGGTCAATGGTTGGACCAGATGATCTTAAAGGTCTTTTCCAACCTAAATGCTTCTATGATTCTGTGATCAGCCTGGCACGATTGCTGCAGAAGGGCTTTTAGATCACACGGGAGAGGGTTGCAGGAGCGGGCGGTTGTTGGCTGAGAATGATCTGCGTAAGAGCGTTTTAATTGATCTCTAAGCCCCAGCTGTAGCAGGCTTAGCCCACAGGGAAGCCAGCTGGGTTTCCAGACCTATGAAAATTACCAGTTTTACGATAATACAAATTCTCATTTGACTTACTACGCTCTTCGACCTGTGACTTCCCTCCACATTTCCCCTCTGGGAGGTTTGGGAGCTCTTTTCAAGGCAGAAAACAGATTTGATGTTTGGTGAAGGACCAAAGTAGATATTTTTCTCCTCAAGTGTAGACCACAAACACAGCTCCCCGGCTATGATCAGGAAAAATACTCCAAAAGCTGTTTCTCTCTAGCCAGTTAGGTACAGAGCAGGAGAGGTTTCGTGGGTGTAGCTGTGCCTGCTCTCCAAACTGCATCTTGGCTGGTGTATTTATGGGAGCAACTGTCCAGCCTGAGTCCTTATAAACCCAATTGACTTGTTGGTTAAGAAATCCTGAATAACTCCTTGCACAGGACAAAAACTTAGTTGATAAAAAAAAAATCCACAAAACAAAGCAAAACCATTTAGAAAACACTTACTAAATAATATGTATTAGAAGAGGATATCTTTAGCAAAGATCAACAGTGCTACATTTTCACTGTGCATTCCAAGTTCAGCCTTGAATACTGCATCTTGGTCTGTGGAAGGGACACTCAAGCAGCTGGGCAATTTCATAAAAGAAAACATCAACACCAGCAAGTGCAGAATACATCAGCAGAAAAATAAAATTAAAAAGCTGTAAGGAACCCTCAAGGTATGTGCTGAAAATGGAGCTTGGGAAGCAGATTGTCAGCTTTTGCAATTGTCCAATAGATGGTGGAATCATAATGCAATGGGCACAGGGTAATTTTCACTTGTTCCCAAAGCATTTTTTTCCTTGTATTTCTCATTTGCAGAAGATAAAACAAATTCATACAGTGAGGAGATAAGAACACAAGCAAGGACTGTCAGCGGGGCTTCTGGGTTATTTTTACTTTTGGCAGACATGAGAGGGCTCAGCTCCTGGCCTGTTTTGTGTGGTGACTTAGACCTTTTGCAGGTTTGAATGTTTGAGCTGGGGGCCAGCTTACAGTGTCAACTTTCCTCATGTATCAGCATGACAGGCAGCTGTGTTGATCTACTGTCAAACCTCAGCCTCGCACGCTACTGAACATGGATGGGACGGTCAGGTGTCATGTAAATTACATGTCTTTATTGGCCCCCATTTTCTACCCTAAGTTGTTTCCATTTCCGATTTTATTGTCATTAATTACTTCACATCCCATCTAAAGCAATGTACAATCCAGGTGATGAGCTGTGTGCATATCAATAACAAGCGGCTAACTTGGCGTGTGACTTGTTAGTCATTTTACAGACCGAACATTTCCAAATAGGCTGCTATGAGAAATGAGTGAACTGGTGAGGGCAGGAAAAAATGCTGGTGCTGCTTTGCAAATTCCCGCATCCTTATCTTTGACAATCATCTTGTCCTTTGTCATTTGGGGCTATTGCGCTGTCATTAACCTCTCCTCAGTTTGGAGACAACTACTTAAGGTTAAAATCACTGTAACGTTATTGGCAAGAAGGGCAGCATGTTGCCAAAGCAAAGAGATCTGTAGTAACAGCAGTGCGTGCTTACAGACAAAAGGAGTATCATGGTAAACTCGGGCCAGACCGAGCAGGCAACCTTGGTGAGCCTCAGGCACCAAGGCCAACACTGTAGACTAGAACAACCCTTTTGTGAGGCTGCTTTCCCCAGGACATGCCCCCCTCTCTTTGCAGCACAGCTCCCCAAGAGTTGTGTGGCATGCTCAGAGCCATCCATGCCTGAGCATCAGCTGCTCACTTTTTGTCTCTGGGGCCACACCACGGGGCTTTGTGGCTCAAGGGAGCCTTCGAGGAGACTGTGGGCTGGAGAAGGGCAGTGGCTACTCCCTCTGTCACACGGACGTGGATCGCTTGAGTCCACAGCCTCTCCTGGTGTTCACTGGAATGAAAAGCCCCTCGGCAGGGAGCCAAAAGGGCCAAATGCTGCCGTGGCTCCCCCCACCCAGCAGCAGTCGGCTGGGCTGCAACTGCTGCACTGATGGCTGCGGGGAGAGAAAGAAAGAGAGACAATACAAATTCTTAGCCGCACGAAGCCTGCCAGGAATTGCATGGCTTCAATTATAACCAGTTTGTGTTGTTGAGTTTGTTTTAGTATCTTTTTATTATTATTATTATTATTATTCCAGATTCGCTGGTTCAGTATTTAATTCCACCCAGAACTTCCTTTGTTTGGTTCCTTCTTGCAGACTGGCTGAAGGCTGCCCAAACTCTTCACTTGCTTGTGTTTACGAGCTGACTTTTAAAAGAAAAAGTTTTACTTGAAAGTGCAGAAGCAGTAACAGTGTTGTTTTAGTTCAAAAATAAATGTGAACAAAACTACTCCTGACAGTTAACAAATATGAAATACACTTGACTTCTAAGCTATTAAACCAGAGCAGCAAAATGTTCCCAGCAGTTGCTTAATGCAATTACTTGATTAGGGAAAGGCATTTCATTTCCTAACCGCTACAAGAATAAGCAATATAGCTGTCAATAATTTTGCAGTGAGGGCTGAGGGCTGGTGGTCAGCCTTAGACCACATCTTTGCATGGTCATTAGCGCGTATCCATCAATGCACCCAGCAAAGCCTTAAGATTCTTAAGGGATTTCAGCAGTATGTGAATGACCTTTTCCTTCATCATTTTCCAGGATGTTTTTCATTACTGAATATGCAGCACATCATAATGGTTTACATCAGTCCTCCATTTAAGTCATATCATGTTATTTTGAGACAGCCTACAATCTTGACTGCCTTCTGCATTAAAGAGTTGATGTGTAAACAGGGTGGTTCCCCCTCCAAAAGCACCATCAATGGGCTGCAAGACCTTGTAGGTGGTAGTGCTTGCACAAAATACACATTCTATCAGGAGAAAGAGGGATTTGTCTTCTCTGTGGCTAGTGTTGCAGCAGGCAACCAAGGGAAAGGTGGCGGTGAAGCAGACGCCGTTGTGCTCAGCTCCTGGGGCAACGTCGATCCATTTCTGACTGGTTTATACACTGCTGAGGGCAACACTGACTCCGTCCCAAAAAGACAGCTTTTCATCCTCCGTAATGTCTGCTAGTGGGCAAGGGTGGGCCTTCGTTTTCATTTTCATGTGATCAGGATTGCTCCTCTGAAGAGAGTCTCCCAGCCACCCCCCACCATACTGTGGGGTGTATCATGGAGGGGTCTCAGCGCGCACGATCTGGCTCCCTTTCTGCTGAAATAAAACTCAGAGGCAGCGTCCAGGGGGTCCAGGGACATGCTCTGGCCACTGAAGGCCCCAGGTTAGCCTCCAGCAAATATCTCCCAAACACGAAGAGTGTGGCTGTTGGGTCTACAGCACCAACACTTTCTCTCTACAAGACCTACCCTGGTTGCTCAGCGCCACGTGGACAGTGAATGCAGCCATCGTGTGTGCCTCCCGCATTAAAGAGCTGCTGGAGCAGTGTATGGTGCTGGCCCACAGCAAAAATGTCCATCATTTTTCTTTCTATCACAGCATGTGCAACACAATCCAGCACAAGAGCTAGGTGCTGGTAGCCCATACGGTGAAGGTCCTCTCTGCTGTGAAGAGCCAAAGTCCATGTGCCTACAAACGCATGCACACATGAAAAGAGTGTCATGCCTTTGCTTAAAAATAGGCTTTGTAGGCAACTATGGGGTGGCAGGGCTGAATAGTCCACAGCCAGAAGGGGCTGTTCACGCTTCTGTACTCCCTGGGGCCTGAAAGGCAGAGCATTTGTGTTTCCATAAAAGATGGAATAGTTTCCCTCATTCATCAGTCTTACTTGAGTCATATTTATAAATACATTCTGTCTGTGTTACTAAAGGAGACGTCTTGACCATGTGTTCAAAATTATAAGTGTGAACTCATAGTGTTCTGTTGCACATAAATATTGTCTGCCACGCTGTCATTCCTCAGCTTTATATTGACGCCTTTAAACTCATTTATGCTATAAATAATAATGCTTCCTTTCAGAGGGCTAGTTCCTGAGTTGAGTGATACACCATGCATGGATTTATTGAGAGGATGGGACAGAATTAAAGGCAGGTTTTTCCCCATCCCCTCTCAAACTCCAGGTCACACGATGCAGGAGGAAATAGCTAGATCTGCTGTAAACTCTCCACCTTGCTGAACTCTATCACTACTGAAGTCATTCATCCAAAGCAGCTGTATGAATTACGGATTTTTGGGATAATTTCTGTATGTAAAATAGCAAACAAACAAACAAACAAACAAACAAACACCACCTCCCCACCCCCCCAAAAAAATGAGAGAGAAAAAATATTGTGGAAAAATTAAAACCTTAAAAAAAATCTATTTAAGTTGTTACAAAATATTTTTGCTCACCCTGAATGTAAATGTTTTACTTTGGGTTTGGTTTAGCATTGTTCTATAATTTTTTATTTCTATTTGTTTAATGTAGACCAGTCTTCAGACAAATAAGCAAACAAAAATTACCAAAAATGAACAGTCAAGATATTAATTTTAAAAATACCTTAGTGCAATTTAAAAAAAAAAAAATTAAAAAATTTAGAAAACGTCAGAATGAAATTAACTTCTTCAAAACAATTTCCCCATTTTTCTGGACTGAATCTATATGCAAATTTTATTCAAATTCATGAACTGTAGTTCATGCCCATGAAATACCAACTTTCACTGGGAAAAAAAGTCATCAGCTCTGCTCAGAACTTTTCCATTATGATTTTAGAACTTGGGGTATTTCCTGCATTTCTGCATCCTGCTGCACATCGACCCTGAGAAGATCAATTTTCTTCCCTTTGCTGTCTCTCTCAGGTATTACGAATTTGAGTCAACTCCCCTTTAGATACTTTTCAAGCGGAGCTTGTCTTGGCCGGGCCAACGGAAAGCGATACAGTTTAGCTTTTGATAGGAATTGGGATGTTTTCAATGTTAGAACGACTTTATGCGTTTCAGACAGATGTGAAATTGAGAGGGCATCTGTTCACAGGTTATTAGTAAATACCCTCGCTAACATCGTTTGTGAGCTTGTTAGCGTGCAGCTGCAAGCAGGAAGCCAGCATCCATCAGCAGAGATTTCGCTGTCCTACAGCTGCCTTCTCTGCCCCTGCTTTTCATTCTCCTGCCTCACCCTTATCAGTGACTGAATTATTACAAATTGGGTTCAGATCCATCGTGACACAAGGAAATCGGGAGCAGCTCCGTTGCCTTCAGCGCGCAGACAGAGCGGGTGCTAACGAGCACGGGGAAGGGAGGGAGGGGGGTGGGTTTGCACAACCATTAGACACGGAAAAGCGAAATCCCCTCCGCTGGAACAGAAGGAAAATCCCCATCGTTGTAACAGCTCAGCCCCCAGCCAGCCTCTGGTGTGGCCCAGCGTGCACCCGTTACCTTACCACACACGGGAGTTGCTTTCTAATTTTACTTCAAAAGGAATTTGAGCATATGTATTACCATAGTTGGGGAAAAACAGAATCCAGAAGCGCTTTCCTTGATGTGTTATTCATTCTTCTGCTTGGCGTATCGAGGGCAAAATTCTCTCTCCTTTCTGATCCTAAGCATAGATCAAAAGGATAAAAAGATCCTGTTATTTGCCCTTTGCATTTTCGGGATCCAGCCTTTACACGCACTTACACACCAGTAATGCTGGCAACCTGCAGCTGGGAAAACTTCTGTATGTTTGTAGTAGTTTGCAACTGAATTAACACAGCCCACATTTCTCTAGTAAAGCGACGGTTGCAATTGCAGTTCTGGCTGCAAAATGCTGCTGCGCTGAGCTGAGTGGCCCACTGAGATGGGATAGTTGTGTTTGCGTTTGATATTCCAGAGTCAGGTATTACATGGGTAGCAAAGAGTTGGGTTTTTCACTGGTCCAGTTCCTGGGCCAGCAAGCAATTCACTTGCATGAGCAATTTCTCTGAATTTTCTCTCAGACATAGGGTTTTATGATATCAAACTCCCATCTTGCATTCGTCAATGAGAGCCACACTTTGTATGAAATCAGTGGGGAGTTTAGGCTTGTGAAGTATTTTTTCCTCTTAATCTTTTTCGAAGCTTGGCAGTGTTATCGTAGGCTTCAGTTTCTCTTTTATTGTCTTTCTGGGTGTGTGCATGTCCATACATATGCGTGTGTGTATACATATATATGTGTAATGTGTGCTTGTATAAGCTCGTGTACACAAAACCACCTGTGTGCAACGCAATACATTTTTCATCTGCAATTATAAAACACAACTGCCAGAAAGATTCTTATGTCTCGGAAGAGGAAATCATACCCTCGGAGCCTGAATTCCACGTTTCTACATCTTACGTACTTTCTCAGCCATTTCCATTGCAAATATGAAATGTGCCGTGTCAGCAAACATGAGGAGAGACGCTTACTTTCCAAATCCCATACCTAGATATTGCACATCGCAACAGCACAGTGACAGTGCACTGGAAAGATGACTGTAAGGTGGAAAGCTATTCCTCTTGTGAACAAAAAAAATGCAATTTGCTTTTTTTTTTTTTTTTTTAAAGGTATTCTTCTGAAAGAAAACCCCCTCACTTTCTGAAGCTGGGGGTCTTTTACCCAGTGCCGTTCAGCTCCGTTACATCCTCCCGGTCCCTGGCCCGGGACAGTGGCTGTGTGGAGAGACCTCTCTCCACCCCAAGCAACCCACGGCACGGTGCTTTTGAAGTGCTGTGCCTGGTGCGCCTGCCTGCTCGCCCCTTTCAAGCCCAACCCATTCCAATTTTGGCGGCTTTAATCTCTGCCTTTCAACTGGTGGGTGCGTGGGGGTACCTCCAAACGTGGACCACGGGGCGCGCCGCTACCTCCTCCGGCTGCCCACGCTGCCCGCCCTGACACCCCCGAGAAAACCGGGTGAGGGAGATGGGCACAGCGCTGGCCTCGAGTGTCAGCCCCTTCCTCAGCCTCCCCACCTCCCCTGTAGACCCCCTGAACCTTCTGGCTCCACCAAGGCCACCAGGCTGGGGGAGGCTGGGTGCTCGCTGAGGCTGCTGTACTCTATGTATACATCTAGGAGAGAGATTGCTATTTTGGGAGGAGGAAGGAGGAAAAAAGCTATTTTTTTAGCAATATTAAGTAGAGCGAGTGAGGAGGGGAAGAGTAGGGAGGGGAGAGGGGAGAGAAAACAAACTGGGAAGCTCACGTGAGGCAATGCAATTGGATGTCAGAGCAAGGGCTTTGATGTCGGTGGAGGAGATTAAATGTCCGCGTAAAGGGTTGGACTTGGGTGGTCTGCGCCATTTCCTCTCACGTGCGCGGCGGTGTGACAATTGCTTTTCAAACATTAGAAACTTATCACCTTCTGAACCAGAACTTAAAGAAGGAAGAANGGCAGACATCAAAGAAGGAGGACTTTGGGGCAGGGTCCGAGCATGGCGCAGATTCATGTGTCGCACGGTCCTGTGGCTTCCCCACAACGGGAGCGGTACGGCGCTTTTGGAGATGGAGCGGAAATATAGCTGCACTGTCAGGCAAAAAAATATGCCACTGTCAAAGCTCCCGCTCAGTAATGTGTCCTGAAAGGAAAGGTCACCAGCAGTGAGATATTCTTTCCAAATCCCCTGTGCTGGGCTCCCAGGCTTTCACCAGGGCACGCTCCTGAAATGACAGAGGAGCTGCTAGAAACCAGAGCAGCCGCGGGTAGCATCACGCGTGTACACTCTCGCCTGGGCTCCCCTTCACAGGACAGCACCTTCCAGCACAGCACTTAAGAGCTTTCCAGATTTAAAGCACGTTCTTAAGCCATATCACCTCTGCAAAACCTTAGCACATTATTAATTCCTACATTTAAGTGTTTTGCTAAGTTTCAGCCAGAGCCCCTGCCAGTTTCTCTGCAGGTTTTGAGATGTGAACCACGACCTTATGAACCACTCTCCATAGGAGAGGATTTATTAGACTATTATTATTATTATTCCTGGGCGCAGATAGTTAGGAAAATTAACTTTGTAGATAGAGACGATCAAAAGTCCTTGCTGCTTAATGTTTAATAAAATATAAAGAAATAGAGGGAGCACGTAGTGCTAATGTTTTGCCCCTCCAGTGTCATTCCTACAAGCAATAGCTTAAAACGCAGTCTCCTGCTTCAGTATGCTAAATATGACCTAAAGAAACCCATGGATGTAAACAGGAAAATTTTGATTGATGTTAATGGGCTTTGGATCAAGCCTAAAAATAAGAAAGAATGTGCCACAAGTGACAAACTGCAAACTCTCCTAACAAGGGTACTGGAGGCTGAGGCTTTTGCCAGTGAAATTAAAGTTTGAACTTGCAGTAATTTGGCTAATGTGGTTTCAGGTATTTTCTGCTGCGGTCAGCATTTTTATTCTGCTCTGATTATAGGTGCATTTGCAATTTTTAAAGACTTGGGTAGGGGTTTTCTCACATTGCATAATTACGGAATAGTATTTACTGTTATTCCCTCAAACTTGTTCTGTTCTTTTTTCTTCTGCACAAATTTTATGCAATCTGTAATTTTCAGTAAAGATCTGTAATCTTAACATTGATGTATATTTTCATAAAGACAAAAAGAGGAAGCATTTCCGTTCAGAAAGGTAATGTAATAAAAATCTGGTTGATTTTTGAAGCCAGAAAAAAAACAAAAAAACATCCTACAGATTAAACTGAGCTGTGGAATCCAGCCAGACACCCCAAGCTTTATCAGGAAAATGTATATATACTGAACATGCCACATGCATGGCATTTTAAATGAATATGATGAAATTTTGCCTGAAAGAAATTGCATCGATACATATAGACCTCATCTATTTCAGGTTAATAAACTCATGTGAAACATGCAATATAATACTACTGTAATTTGCTTGTAATAACAGCCCTGGTTACCAGGCTTTCACTCCCTACACGGCTCTAAGCCCCTACTTTCAGTCTCTGCTTTCTCTGCTTAGACATAATTCTTCAATACTGAGGAGTTTCTCCACACTAAAACAGAAAGCAAGTGAATGAGATGGGGAAGGTGAAATTGCTTCATTTATGGTAAAAGCACTAGGGACAAGTGAATGGAGTGTGGTTACTGTGGTAATTAGTTCACATTTTTGCCACTCTTAGAAGGAAAGTTTGCAAATCTCCCCAATAGTGCAAGGAGTGAAGGCTTGGTCATACTTGCAAGGAAAATATTTGACTCCATTTGACGTATGAACTCTAAAGCTTTTCTCTCTCTCATTCTGGTATCTCTAGAATGGATAAGATAATTGTATTGCGTGGTTCAAAATACCGAACATAAATCAAAGGATTTAGCATAGTTTTGTAGAACACAGAGACAGTCTTAGCTTACTAAGCTTAAGTTACAGCATGTGTTTTTCATTAAAGGATTCAATCCCTGATCTTCATAAAAACACACCAAAAATCATTGTCTATAACAAAACATCAAACAATAAAATTATCATTAGCTTTCTAGACCATTACGAAATGAGAATCCCTACATTAATCTTACTGGTTTTTGGTTTTAGTAAAGTGACCTTCAAAAAGAGTTGGGGTGAATAAAGCAGTGAGGCATTTGCAGCGGAGCAGACAGCCTGACATTTAAGAGAATTCTCCAGTTTTACTGTAATCAACATAACATCACACATGCAGAAGCAATGATTTTAAAAGTAAGTCTGGGAGATAAAAAAGGTCTGTTGCTCAGGGGAAAGACCTTAGAAACACTTAAGAAAATGTCCAGACTGTAGCAGAAAACATGCAGGATGATCTTAAGGCAGGGAAGTCACCGAATAAAAGCATATTGGCAAAAGGGTTTTGTGAAGAGCTTACAGGTAGAGGTATGTGTGCTTCGAGGCAGCTCTGTGAATAAAAATAATTCCTTTACAAGTCACCTGCAAGAAACAGGCTCTGAGGATTTTCCCAAATGGAATGTATAAAATAGAAAAAGGAGCTCCTTCTGGCCGGAGGCGCTGCAGGGTGGGGAGGGAGGAATCTTTCCTCGAAGGGCAAAGGGCCAAAGGAGCATGCGGCAGTGGCACTGAGCCTGCACATCAGGCCTTGCCACCCTTCCCGAGAAGCCTGTGGCAACTCCACAGGGGCTCAGGTGCCAAATTTGGATGGCATCTTGCGCTGCCAGAAAAATTGACAGTTTTAAAAAGCCACACGGCTGCTGTGGCGGGGGCTCTTGGCACCCAGGAGGACCAAAGGGTCTGGGTGGGTGGCAGGGAGGATGCCAAGGAGGGCACAGGCATGCTGCCCCCCTGCCCAAGGGCGAGGGGAAAGCCCACAGACCCCAACTAGGGCGTCAGACTGACTTGGCCCCCCTGAAACTCAGTGCTCGTCGGCACCTCTGAACTCAGTGCAAAGAACTTCCACTGGGCTGGGCTGCCCGTGGCTTTATTTCTTTATTATTTGTTGCTTCTGATTATTTGGGGTTACTAATGGGTATATACAATAAAATACAGTTATTTGTGGTGTTTAGATATCTCTAATTCAGAACACATTTAACAAGGACATTCAAGGACAGGCGAATACTTAGCACATGACAGACCACATGTTATTTTTTTTCTTTCATCTGAAGGATTTGGAGCCTAAGCTAGAGTGGATCCCACTATTATTAATTATGTCCCAGATCATTAAAGTCCATTCAGCACCCCCAATTCATCAACTTCTTGGACACCCTTTCCAAGCTCCCATGCTACCCTGGGTGAACCCAGCTATTCAGTGTAGGGGAGACAGCAGCGAAAACCAAGAGGAATCTGCCAGGAGAGACCCCCTGGATGGGAATGCTCTGCTGCCCATCGCCTTGAGCTGAGGGGACACCGTAGAAAATTTTGTGTATGTGAAGGTGACTGAGAAGGTTTAGCATTCACACACCATAGCAGATAGATGATTTTGTTACCCGCAGCTGAGATTTCATCTATTCACATAAGCCTGTCCCCATGGAAGTGTCCTCCGGGTCAGAAGCTGGGCGTGAGATTTTGCTACTGCTTCAGCGTCGGTCTTGAAAAAACCATAATTTTGCAGCAGGGCATTGCACTGGGCTCTCAAGGCTCCTGCCCCTGACTTCTCCCTGCAGGCTGCTGGGTAATTCATTCCTCCCCACGTGCAAAAGCTCTCATGTTCTGCCTCAGATGTGGCAGCACCTATTTGGTGCTTCCAAATCCTCTGTGATCAGAAACACTGAGCAAAATTCTTTGGGATGAAAAGAACAACATAAAGGAAAATTAGTATTGTGTATAGTGCTGAAATAGCAGCCAAAGGATCTTTAAATTTGCAAAGGCAAGTAATGAAGTTTTGAAAATCCTACTTATATCAGCCTAAGCTTTTTCTTTTGATTGCATGTTCATAGGACATAAAGCAATAACATGCTTGCATACCAATATAAAATTTGCATATGGGAAAGAGCAAAGTTGAATAAAATATGCAAGAATTTACAGCATTGTTTTGGAGCCAATATTGTTATAAGATGCAGTTCCAGGGAAGTACAGTTCAGCGCTGTCAGCTTTTTTTAATTTATTCATTAATCTGGGAAAAAAGATGGACATGCACAGCTTCATTCCAGGCTGAGGAAACAAGAGCTCAAACTATGAAGAAATCACTCTTTTTTTTTTTTCTCCATTCAACAAAACTCTGCTGGATCCAAAGTGGAATAGGAGTGCAAAATAGATTATTGCGTCCTGGCTTTTTTTTTTTTCCCCACTCATACAGCTAAATAACAATAATTTTCCAAAGAGAAATTTAATCCTAAAGGACTTAATAATATAATCTAATTGCTTAGATATTAGACAGAACATGAACCAAATTCAGCCTTGGTATGTACAAACTTGCCTTCATTAATTCTACCTACTTGCTGAAAGGGCTGGGTTTGGCTGCATTTTTTTTTCCCCCATCATAATATTAAAGGCTAGTGTCGAGTGAATCGGAAAGGCTCCACTAAGCTGGTGCGAAGCAAATTCCCAATTTTTGTCTCGTTATTCTGCAGGTTTAAATAGGACTGAGAACGGTGCTACGCATAAGCTTCTCAAAAAACATCTCCTAGTCTGAAACCAACACTAGGAGAGTTTCAGCTTTGCAGTATGAACAAATCTTCCCTCCCTCATACACTCGAGAGGTGTTCACTTTCAAAAGTGCCTAAGCTTTCTGTTTGGTTCCTATGCTCTAATCCTATAAAGCATGACAAAATGCTGAACATCTCCTGGAAAAAGCATGACATTTTCCCTCCGCAGAGGTCTCAGGGATTTCTGGGGTAATTGGCTTGGTGCCTGTGGCTCCTTTGCTGTTCCAGGCAGCCAGGTAAATAACGAAAAAGATACCAGCAAGTGTGATAGCACCCAAGAAAGCATCCTGGTCATGTGAATAAGTAAACCAGTCCCTTGAATTAATAATCCTCCACTTAAATTCTGTTCAAAGAAAGTGTCTTTGACTTTTAGGGGTAGTGGGGCTGCTGGGTTTTTTTGCAGCCATTTAGCCAAACAGCATTAAAAGAGAATCCCCCAAAAAAAAGAATAGGAAGGAGGAGAGGAAACTTAACTTCAGTTTAGACTTTGTGAGTGCGACACGCCGTGCAAGCCTGGCAGAGGGGAGCGAAGAGACAGCCCCTGCAGTCAGGAGGGGGCAGGAGCCACCCAGGAGAGAGGTGGGTGTCTGAGCCTTGTCCCCCTCGAGGGGTCCAGCGTCAGACCACGGAAGTGGCATGGGGCTCGGCGTACACCATGGATCCCACGCTGGCTCACAATCCCGAGGAAACTCCTGCTCACCTCGGTGGTGGGAACTGCTTCTTGGCCTGCCCTTAGATACTTCAGCTCTGCTTTTGGGTTTTCCACCTTCCTTTGGTGTCCATTGCAGACGTAATACTTTTATTCAATTTATTATATCTTCTCCAGTTTGAATTGTGAAGGGGAGGGGAGGCGGGAGGAGAGAGGAAACCATATGTCAAGAAGACTGAATCAAAGTGAAAGTGGTGTGTGTGCGCGCATCGGAGGAGGCTAAGTTTGGCCTGATGTTTTCTATTTTGACTATTGGAAAATTTTGGTGAGATGTGGGCTTGGTGTGACATCTGTTTAGCTTTGGGGAACGTGTACGTGTCCGTGTGTGTGCGCGCGCGCGTGTGTGTGTGGCGGGGACTGATGTCTTTCTTTTTACAAAGCTGCACACTATCATATGGTGATATAAAACATGAACACCCACTTAGAAAATTCATGCAGAGTTTGCTGGGGTATTTCATCTCTCTCTATTCTGGTGGGTTTAACTCATGGGGCACATGCACAAAAAGTCTTTTTCACTGTCAATATAGCGTCTAGGAAAGCTCTGTACCAGTGATGTCTTGTGAACCAATGGTCCAAAACTGTGGGATTTTTTTAAAGCTTCTTTATGATGAATCCATCCTAATACATTCATCCAGGCTCTGAACAAATATTACAACAGGCACCAAAGGATGGTGCTCCAGTTAATGTAGCTTCCTATCCCAGTCTGCTCCTTACCCTAAAAGCCATGATATCCGTGACTGGCAGAGGCCCTGCTGTCTTACATCTCCCTGTATGAGTCACCCCTGGAAATCAGGCCACCAATTTTCTCCTGATGAGAAATGAAACAACCACCCAAAGGGTTTGTTGTTGGGATTTTTTCTACTTTCTCCATATTAGCAGTCCCAATATTTGTTTATAAAAGAAGGGGGCAGGGGGCTAAAATACATATTTAAACAGAATTTAAGAGACTGTTGTGTATGGCTTTGCTGAAAACAGAGCCCAATACTTCAAGGGTAATCAAGTGCCTGCAAACCAGCTTTTCCACCACTGCTGGCAATAATTAGCCATTCAGACTGCACTAAAAGCTGCCTGAAGGCGGAGAGACATCGCTAGTTTGGGGAGCTGCTTTAAAAAAAACCCTGTCAATATTCCTTTGCCGCTGTTTTGCTTTAATTTCATTCCATTTTCTGTGGCGTCTCTGTACAACCTGGAAATTTGTGGTGCCCAAAGAGCAACACTCAGTGTTTGTCGGTTTTTCAAGCACTAAAGCATTTGACATTAGTGTAGTTTCTATTTTTGTGTAAAATCCCAAACATCTGTTCCACAGGAGATGGGTTTGCTACCAAGCACTACTGTTAGATTTCTCGCCAACAAGTTTCATTGCTTCATGTGGTTTGTGTTTTGTTCTTTAAACAGTTAATTATGTTTTATTCTTTCTTCCATAAAAGCTAAATTTAGCCAAGATCTTCTCTAATCTGAAACATTTTATGGAAATGACAGTGTTGTTAAAAAAAGCATTCTGGGTAGAGATTACAAATGTATAAAATAAGTGAGCACAGTGTCCTTTACATCATATCTCTGTTCACCACTCCATCTTTGATGCTATGGGCAAAGGCTGTTACGGATGGAGATCAAGTAGCCTGCTACACATGCACATGTGTATACTAGTACGCTCACACACACGAAGGGATGCGCAGGCACACACACACCGTGGTTTATACGCTGCTGTCAGCAGCCGGTCCCCGGGTCCATGAGCTCAAAGAGGGGGATCACAACCCAGCTGATGGGATTTATGAGCAACTTTTGCAGTCTTAGAAGAGCAGGGCTGGAAGGGACCTCAAGAGGTCACTCCATCCATTCACTGTCCCTAGAAAGATCAGCTTCCTCTGTATTATTTTTGGGTGTTTTTATAACTAGCCCGCGGAGACATCCCATACAGGAGACTGCACAGCTGACCTCTGCCATAGCGAGGGTTTGCTGCTGCCAACAGCCCCCCGCAGGCTTTGTGAGCACCCTTGGGTGCATCCCGGTAGCTGCTGGGCACGGAGTGGTGCTAGCGGGATGGGAGCCACCAGTCTGAGTGGGCAGAGCGGTCCTGAGCTTGTACAACACGTCTCTGATGCCAGAGGATCAACTAAGGGAGGGAGGAGTTTTGCTATTCATTCAAGTGGCGTCAGGATTTCAGCCAAAACATGAACCACAGGGACAAGTTCATAAAATATTGCCAAGAACCCTAGCAGTCTTACTTATCTGCCCCTCAACTTTTATCAAACCAGAAGATAAAGTCTGTTTTAAAGACTGCTGAGAAATCAGTCTCTAGTGGGTGTGCTTAAAACAGGTCACCCGCTTTTCCAAACATTCAGCATCTGTATCTTAAGCTGACTCCTACATGTTTTATGTGTTTTCATTTTTCCTTCTATGTATGGGTACAATTTGATGCCCCCACCATCTCCAGGACGATGAAATAGACGGCAACCACTTTTGGCAAATGAAATGTGGGTCCCTGTAGTTCAGCTCCACCAGTGTGCCAGTTCCTCCTCTGTACGCTCCCTGTGACCGAACTGCTGCCTCCTTGGTCAGACCACACAGCGCTAGGTTCAAGAAGCAGAGGCTCAAGTGCTCTCATTACGAATCTTCAAGTACTTCTCATGCTTGGCCTCCAGCAAAAAGCAAACAGGAAATATTCGCGTGGAAAACTGTGAGGAAGCTCATGGCTATGTATAACCTGAAAACCCTGTGTGGTGGGGGAGCTGTGCCTGGCCAGTGTGCATCCTTCTGCTGCTGTCCCATGCGTGATGGCCTGGCAATTGTGTCTGACTAGCCAATTTCGTAGCCATAGATTTCTGGACTGCTCTGCCTCTCACTGAGCACGGGGGTACTTCCCTGTGAGGGAAACCAAGCAATCTCCCGGTGAGATTTGCATGGCAGAGCAGCGGCCAGTTACCTGCTGCTGCTTCACAGGGTGCCCCACCACCTCCCAGCAAGGAAGAGGCTCAGGAAATTTGCATGGCATTTGCATGGACTAGCAGAGAAAGGGGCACCTCTCGGGCACAGAGCCCCATGAACAAGGCCTGCCCTTGTTTGCTGGAGAAAGCAAAGTCCCTCCGGTGGTCGCAGCAAGAGCAAAACGGAGGAGGCGAAAAGCCAGCAGGGTCGTGCTGGATCTTGGCACGGTGTTTTCCCACCCGCGCTGGGTTTTTGCGCTAACGTTCCCAGCAAGCTCGTGAGGAGAGGTAGGGAAAACTCATCCAAGTGGCGGCTGACCTTTTGTCTGCCTCCCGTGACTCGTGGTGGGACCCAGCCGTGCTGGTGGTCCCTCTGAGAGGTGGCTCAGGGGTGACCCAACTCAGCAACAGGACTGCCCCTGATGTCCCTGCACAGCAGGCAGCCCATGGCGACGGGGGAACCATGCCCGAACACGGGCCCTCTTAGTCATTCAGGCGAGTTTCAGGAGGCTCCAGCCCCAGAGGCGTGTTTCTGGGGCCTGTGAAACTCTGTGCTGCCACTGGTTGACTCTCCTGGTGACAATTTTTTTTTAAATACCATCATTACTCTTTTGACAGGAAAGAATAGTGTAGTCTGTGCACTTGTAGCCTGCACAACTTTTTTTTTTTTTTTTTAACTCTTTGACCCGTTCTTCGGGGATTCAGCAGCTTTAACCATTTGCCTTCAGCTCCGTGGTCTTCAACTATCACTTAGACTTTGATGAAAGACTCCAAGATTTCAGGGGCAAGGGCTTTTAATGCAGGGGAGTCATCTTCGGCCTCCTTTAGCAGGCAGCCTTCAAACATCTAGCAATGCTAATTGTTGTTCTGCGTGGAACACCGCCTGTATTGCTGAGTGCCAGCTGCCTAATGAAGAATTACCATCAAAACGGGCACCAGCTTCTGAACAAGGGCTGCACTGCCTGCCTCTAGTGCAGCAGGGAAAGGAGAGGGGCTAAAGGCAGGGAGATATTTTTTTCGGATCTGTATATAGCTTTCCTAACACTTTGTTGCTCTGTGTGGTTACACCTGTGTAGCAGGTACCAGACAACGATGATGTCTGGAGGTAGAATTCAGGTCCGCGGTGAACTTGACACCAGAGCCCATCCTCCGGTGTGCTTGTGCGCGACTGTCCTTGCGTTAGGCAGCAGGACATCCTCTACACCAACTGGTTCCCTTACTTGAAAAGAGATGTCAGTGCAATTCTGGGCAACTGTGGGTATCATGGTGTGTTTCACCGTTACAGAGGTAGCCAAGCAATTTGAAACATGGATCTTTCACATCCAGGGATTAGGTTTTCCCTGCATCCTTTCTGCATTTGTGCAATACCTATTTATGTCCGGGTTACGCCTTGTACTGGGGAAATGAAAATGGGCAGAAATGCTATGGAAATATACAGCAGCAGCATGTGTTTTCTCTAGCGCTACAATATTCCTCTGTGCTCCTCCCTTCATTACTTTGCATGTGTTTGCAGACTTCCAGCCTCCGTCTTCCTGGGAATTGTGTGACACATCCTTCTGAATTTTCTGTTCAGCACTATCAAACTTTAGCCTCAGAAATACCTGTCACTTCCTGGATGTAATTTTGTTTTGGCTATAAAGTAGACCACCCAATTGGAGAAGGAAATACTGTTATCTCCATGCTAATTGTCAAATGACTTTTTTCAGTGCTCAGGCTCCACTGGAAAGCAGCCAGATGTGTGGTGGGATACAAACCACTAAGAACTGAACAAAGACCACCAAATACACTCTTCTACAGGCAACTCATCGGCAACATAGAAAAACACAAAGCAGGCTGCCTTTCCTGCAATATGAAACTGTTGCTGGAATTCAGCAGCACAATTTGAACAGTTCTGCGCCACGTTCCTCATCTTTCGCTCAGTGCTAAGGTACCTATGATTGCCTTGCTCCTATACAGCAGATTTCCTTGTAAAATTGGCATTAATCGATCCTTCCAACGTGCTCTAAACTTTTATTGACCATCTCTTCACATCACCTTTTATTGCCAGGCTCTGCCTTGCTTTTATCTGCCATCACAACTGTGCTGGTCGTTGGCTTTCTGTGTTGCTGATAAGCTCATCATTGTTTTAAATCCCTGTCCCAGTGCCTGGCTCTGCAAATCCCTTTTTACACAGAGAGGTCAGCATCGTCCCTGCTCGAGGCTTTGCAGCAGGGAGCCCCAGAGAAAAAGGTTGGGCTGAGAAAAGGCTTCCTGGGGGAACCTTCCCAGCATGGGCAGGGATCTTGGCTGCAGGAGCTGGTGCCTCACCTTCCCATCACCAGCTGGTGCGTGCTGCCACCTCGCATCCCTGTTTTCTTCTCACCATTGCTGGCAAACAAACTTACCAACTTTGTGGATCCTTCTTCACCAAGCCTGCAGTGCTGAGAAGCTACTGTTATAGCATATGCCCTTGTATAATTTTCTACTTCCCACCCTTTGGATGAAAGGAAAGCAGTAACCGGTCCTCAAGGGAAATGGCAGCATAAGCAAAGGAATGCTATTCCTTGTTGCACTCACCTGATCTAATCCAGGGCAAATTACAATGGTGGTTTGCACCACCTAATGCCAGGAACCATGTGAACACAATTCCGAAGGCAGTCAAGATGTTTAGGGCACAGCTGGGTGAAAAGATCTTCCTCCCCACGCACATGCATAGGCACGCAGTTTCCACTGAGACAAAATTCCCAGTGAAATATTTCATAAAACAAAAATAAATACAGAATGCCACTCATACTTACGTGCTGAGTCTAACCTTAAACCACAGAAAATACCGTTGTGAACTTAATCTCAAAATATTTCAAACCAGAAAGCATTCTTTTCCCTTGAGAAATAAGGAAACATGGTGTCAACTATTAAAACAAAATTTCAGACTATTTTCAAAATATTTTCAAGGAAAATTGTCTGAAGCAGGTCCTTTTTGTCATGAAAAGATCAAACTCGATCAATCAGCATGTGAAAAAAAATGCTGCCTTGAAAAATTGACATCTGACTCCAGTACGGATCCTCATTCCCACTGTATCAAATAAAAGTTGGTAACTTCAGACATTACTGAATCATAAAATGGAAGATCACCAAGAAGATGACAAATTATAAGGTTTTTTAAAAGAAGTCACTTATGAAACCGAAGTCATTCAAATATGAATGTGTTGACTCCAGAATGCTGTCTGTTACCTTAAATCTGACATCGTTCAGCAAATTTCCAATGTTTTTTGTAATCTCTTCACCTTCCGCTTTACAGCATAATATGTTCAAAAATCCATGAAGGACAGACTTCTACTTTTCCTTCTTGCCGCGCTGGGCTCCAAAGGCTGACGCGGGGGTTTATCACTGCAGTTCTCTGGCAGAAAATAGGTTTCATTTTCCTGCTTTGGGCAAGTGATTTGTGAGCAGGGAGAGGGCAGCAGTCACATAAAGGCTAAAGGTGGCTTGCTCTTCTCAAGAGCCTACCATCACTTCCAGAAAGAAATATGCCTTTTTTTCTCCAATCAAAAGTGACATAACAGAAAAGCACCCAGGCCTTTTCTAGCTACGCAGATCTGGAGTAATAGCATTTCTGTGTGTCCTTCTGTGAACTTAGGGGTTGAAATAATAAACTGAGGTAAAGGCTTGAAGTATGCTCAGTTTTCATTCTGATTTTTGGTTAGGCTGGTGAGGAAGCCCTTCAGTTTATGCTGTTCCTTCCACAACTACATTTATAATTTAAAAGGAGAGAATAAAGTGACACGTGCAAAGGGCGTGACCAGTGGTGTCCAACATCCATGTTCTGGCTGACAGGAATGGTGAGAGAGACGTAGAAAAGCAGGTATTTCAGAAAGGTGAACTGTTTCTAGATACCATGACTGTAGCTGTTCTGCCAGTCTTAGCTGTGTTAAAAAAAACCAAAAACGTAGAAAACCTCAGAAAATACTCTTATTTTGAATTGACTCAAAGCAAATCATTAAGAATTTTGGCAAACTACTTTAAAAATTAATCTAGAACCAAGAAAAATCCCTAAGAATAATGGTTTCAGCTGCCAAGGCTCCTAGAACATTTTCAAAATAAAATTAAAGGCAAATTATTATTTCCAGTAAAAATATTTGATTAAAAACTTGATTTTGAAAACAGTTGTAAAGTACTTCATTTTTATGTTTTTCACTGCTCCTTGAGCAAAATAACTTAAAAAATGGGCATAAGTTCATGAAATGTCATTTTGGCCTAAATCTACTTTACTTTGGTGGGGAAAAAGAAGTTTGGCCATAAGATTTTATCCAGCTCTATAAAGCAGGATTTCTTTAGTCTGTTTTCTTTTACTCACCTATCAGCCCTACAATTTGTTGCCTACTTTTCCCACCCTTTCTTCCCTGTAAGTATTATTGTGGGCTATATAATATGGTGTAATCAATGGCGCATGAGCAGTGCTGGTAAGTGAGAGGAGGAATCCCATTTACCGATGGATCGTATATCTGACACTGCCATCCAAGTGGCTGCTTTCACGTCTTTTCAATTGTTGTGTCAGAAAATCAATCCGTGACTTCAGCAAAATCTTGACACTTTCTCCCATCTACAGAGGGGACCATTAATAATTCATGACCTCTCTTCTTTTTCAAAACTCATTTATTCTCAAGCTAAACACCCCAGAAAAATGCTCATTGCTGAATCCACTGCCGTTCTTCTATCGCTCTTCTTCTGAAGTTAAAATAAGTCATAACAGGATTACAGGTATTTTTCATGGACAAGTCTCAGGAGAGGATTGGTGATAAATAATTCTGAGGGTGGAGATTGTTTCACAGTGTGGGGCTCTGTTCTGCGCTGTGTATGCAAAGTCAAGTCAGCTAATATTGTAATTGCATAAACAGGATGGTCTTGGTGAAGTTAATTTCCTGTAGTGGCTTCTAGATTTTGTGACAAAGCTGAGTGTTTATAAGCAATGTTCTCATATTCTTCACACAAGAAAGATAAAAATGGCAGGCTTTCTTGAGGTAAATACAGAAATAAATAGCTGAAGAAAGGCTTGTTCACCAGAAAGCTTCTTCGTTTCCACCATTTTTACAGCTGATACAATAAAAGTACTTACTTCTCCCCACAAATGCTATATCATGAAATATCCATAAAATATCTATTAAAAGAACACTTTTAGAGTAGAATTGGCCTGTTCCTCAATTTATGTTTCTGTGGTGTTTCGTAGCAAGGGAAGGAAGGAGAAAAAAGACTCTTTGAGAACAGAAGCAAAGCAGTGTTCAACATGTGAAGTATTCTGGAACACATAAAAGTTAGGGATTTGACCTCCTAAGTTATCCATGATGGGATTACCTATATCAAAGCAGAGATCACAAGCAAGTACGCTCATATCCTCTATAATGAATGAAAATATTTCCAGTAGTGTCCCCCACGCACTATCTATCCAGGTCAGGGTTTTCAAGCCTAAGTAATTAAACAGTAGATTTCTGAATTTGTGATTGCAGAGCATAATAAATGCTCTTAAGTTCCTGATATAATTTCATGAAAGCCAGAAAAGCTGGTCTTCTTTTATTTAGTTATCTAGCAGACTATGGTTGGTTTGAACATTTTGACCACAGTAAATTACTTAACCTGCTGTTGCCACCCAGCCCTGGAGTTTATTAGAACTGGAGACTTACTGTAAAGATAAAAAGCTGTATAAACCACCCATAATCTCCAGAAACAGGTTCTGTCTTTGTCTTCCTGCTTCAGACTCATCCATATATATGTCCTGCGTTTCAAACAGAAAAGGCAACTTATTATGGAGAAAGGAGATGCTCCAGCAATCTCTCCCAGTTCGGCTATATATACACACAAAAAGCCCTTCTCCAGGCTCCTTTCTTTCTGCAGTCCAACATGTGCTATTGTCTCCAGCTGACAGAAACTGTGTTTTCCTACCTACCGGATGTTCTAAATTTAAATACTATCGGTCTACTGTAAATAACAATGAAATACTTTACTCTGACAGCATTGAAGGCAGCATATGGATTCAAGTTTTAGTCAACACTACATGTAAAATGCCTTTCCTTTTATAGCAGAATATATTTAGAGTCTTTTAAGCCCAGCTCCTGAACCGAGTATGATGCATCTAGTCATCCAGCCCAATCAACAGCAGAATCACAACTTCATGTCAGTGCAATACATTGTTAACTGATATGTCAGAAAATCAATTAATTACTTTTAAGTAGCAGTTAAGAGTATCCACACAATACTGCCATGTGAATTATTAAAGAAAGCAAGGTTGAGTTTTCTCCGCAATTGAAACCCTGTCTTAGAAGAAAGTGCAAAATGCTGCTTCTGCCCTGAAGCCTAATCAACATTATTGGGCAGGCAACAGGAACCAAGAGTGGTGGAGGGTACAGAACGGGAAGGATGCTGCCTCCCAAAGCAGAGGCACCATCAATTGGTAATGGCTACAGCTGTTAAGAAGCCTGAACGATAAACCCTCCCTTCTTCAGAGGTACAGCAACCTCCAAATGGGAATAATGGCAGACACGGCTCTGAGAAACTAGCGACCACAGCAGCATGAGGAGGGCAGAAAGGACCTTCTGTGTCCTTCTGTAGCTTCACCAAGGGACCTGCTCAGACTTTGTGCGCTCTCTGTCACTGTCTGTTATAGATTTTCGCCTGGGACTCTCCCCTGGCATGCTGAAGGGGAACATAGCCTTAGTAGGACATCATCATCATGAAGCTTTCTGCTTTCCTCATGTCTTGGTCTGTTGAAGATGCTACATGGGTGAATAAATCAGTGGAGGTGGAGAGGTGACTGTGAGGTGGGATTTGACTTGGGCTTCTGATTTTCTCTCTTCTTCTTCCTGACTTCTTCCTGACTTCTGAAGTCAGGAAAGCTTCACAGAGTAGAGTCCAGAGGGTTCAAGTAGGTCTTGTTAGAGTGAGCATGTCTGGAAGGTTATCCCATCAGTGCCACCACCAGTGAGGCTGGGCAGGCTGTGTCGTGGTCCCTGCTCTGCAGGGTGGGAGCGTGCCCTGGGGTAATGGAAAGCTGTCAGTATTTGTTGTGGCATTCCTTTCCCATCTGGAAAAAGCATGATGCTTTTGGTTCAGCTTGGTCACAAGCAAAAGTATCCCATCCAAAACTGTGAAAGTTGGCCCTCGCTCTTCTCCCTCCCACCCTTCTCTTCTCACTCTTCCTTCTTCCAGGAGCTCTGGGAAGGATCGGAGCAGGGGCAAAGAGCAATCCCGTGCTTGGCCCAGGTTTTCTGGGCTTTGTCCTCTCCATCACCATAGCCAGGGAGCTCCCGTTGGATGGCATGCTGGAGGGGAGGATGCAGCAATGTGTCTGTAGCACTGGAGTGTCTGGGGTGCTACCATTACCCAAATACCTCAGCACACAGTGGGTTCAGGTTCCGTGTCACGGCAGCAGCAGCAGCACAGACAGTGTGGTTTGCTTCCTGGGGGTTTCAGTCCTACCTCTAAACTACTTACCAAATCTCCAACAGTTCTTGAAGCCCAACAGATTGTTAAATGGAGATCTGGGAAAGATTGTGCTCCAAAAGCTAATGAGTCCTGGTGTATCTGTGGTGTTTGTTTCTCCTTGTCTACACGGCCTGTAGGAATTCTGGCTTTGCAGGGTTCGGGTACAGAGGTCCCAGGTTTGGTGCTTTCCAGGCAGCTGCCTGGCACTGGAGAAGTCTAATAAATGACCCAAATTTGTGTTCCATACTTGTCAGGGCCCTCTCTGATGGTGCTTCTTTTGCTCCCTAGATCACATCTGTCCTTCTGACTAAGATAAGAAATGATAGGTAATTTTACCTACCTACCACACATGCACTTGTTGTTGTTGTTGTTGTTGTTGTTGTTGTTGTTGTTGTAAAATGTCAATTCATCAAAACTAAAGCTTTTCACAAAAACATATGTACTGGTTTTGACCTGAAAACATCTTTCAGCTTCTGGGGTGGGATGTCAAGTCAAATTAGAGACTGCTTCTGCAACCCTGCCTGGATGTGGGAGGCCCCCCAGTCCTGTCCCTGCTCCAGTTGTACTCAGCTACTCCTGAAGACAGAACCCGCTCCAACAGGAGAAGCTGGAAGAGCCAGCCGCTTGGTGGCTAGCGCTCTGCAACCTTCACCTTCTGGGTATGGCTCATCCTGGCCACCCAGGCAAGCCCCCTACCCACCGGGAAGGTTTGAGGGTTTGAAGCCCCACACAGGAGGAAAACTTTCTGAAGTATCACAGTCAGACAGCTCTCAGCTAGTCCTGCATGAGGTCTCTTGGCAAACCTCAAGCAACCAAGAGGTGCAAGGTCTTCAAGACTGTGACAGACATGTTGGTGGCTTGTTGAAATCTGCATGGGAACAGCTCTGCCAGGCTTGTAGGTGTGGTTTCATTTGGCATTTTAGTATTTTAGCTGTACTGTGGCACATATGCCCAATGTTGCTTCCAGTCCTGTATTTCCAGCCACGTTAGTCTACATCAGTCTGAGTCCATGGGCTAGTTTCTGTGCTGGTACAAAGCCAGGGAGAGGAGGGAAGCTGAGCTGATGGAAAATGTGTCAGTTCTGCAGTGATTCTGGCTGAGTCTGGCCGAGAAAGTCGCATGTGATGAACTTAAGTTTTGTCTAAAGCACGGTGGTGGGTGGCTTGGGGTGGGGGAGGTAATGGACACTCCCACCTCTTCCCCATGGCCACATAATTGCAGCCTGGGGTAGCCCTCAGCAGAGCAGAGAGAGATGAAAACTGCTCCTGAGTGCAGATACAGCTGTGGCAGACGTAGTAGGTCAGAGACCCTGGCACTCAGGGTGGATGAGGAGTTGGCAATTGCCTACGGCACGGGCTAGACAGGTTGGCATCGTGGCTTGGCCAGGTCATTGCAAAGCTCCCTCTCCTGGCCAGCACTGACCCGAGGCTTTGTGCTTCCCTGAGCCTGCAAAGCTCAACACGGGGATGGCCACGCAACGCAGAAAACCACCAAGCGCCACGTAGAGTGTGCGCGGCTGCTGGCGCCGCTGAGGCTGCCGCCGCCGGCTGGTGCCGCGGTAGGTTCTGGAAAAGAGAGGTGGCTGTCTGATGGCTGTGCCCCCCGGGCAGCAAGGCAGCAAACGTATTCCCAGTCGCAAGGCTCCACCTTCTTCTGAAAGTATGCATTTGACAACTCTTTGACTTTATTCGAAGAGGACAGTGATGGAAGGACAGCTCGTGACAAAAAAAAAAAAAAAAAAAAAAAAAAAAAGAAAAAGAAAAAAAGGATAAACATACTTTTGATCACTTTCAAATGTCTAGCAGGCAGCTCCAAAACAAATGAAATTTTAGCTGTTGTTCCAAATGTCTCACAGAGTTTGGTTTCACTGGAGAACGCCATCCAGCTTCAGCATGGCATAAGAGCACATAAATATTATCCCTGTGCAAAAAAAGCCCTGGCATTTAAATTTTCCCAGTAACCAGGTGTATTTTTCAGTGAAATCCACCCTCGTCCACAAGTTTGGCAATCCCCTTAGAGATGTGGGCAAATGCCCCCGACATCCCGCTTCCAGAAAAACAAGCTGCTTCAGAAGGGGGGTTGCTAAACGCTCTGCAAAGAGGATGTAGTGCTTCAAAGCTAGTTAGAGATGGTGTTGCATGTTGAAAACAGGACGTGTGCTCCATCCTGTTTCATTCTTACTTGCCTCTTTGGGTTTTTTTGCTCTGCATTATGCTTTTTAAAAATATGTCAGTCATTTAGCTCAGTTCAGAGAACCCTAAAAATACTTCTGTTCATAAAGTGAAACTCGCTGTGCTTTATTGGGTAATCTCTCTGCACAGTGTTAAAAAAAAAGAGATTGACAGAGGCTGGATTTTAAGACTGGAAAGGCACATCAGATTCCGTTCTTATCCTTGCATGTTATTTTGTATAGCACAGGCCACAGAAGCCTGTCATTTCTATATGGAGCCCAGACCCTGGCGTTTGAGAAATATAAGTTCATTAAAGGATTACAAGGTATATAAAAGGGTATGTGTGAGAACCCAGTCATTTCACAGGGTTCCAGTCTTACATGTTCAGTGACATAAAGGCTTGAGCAGGTGTCCTGCAGGCTGTGTGAGGATGTTAAGGCCAATATATAAGAAGACAAAATGCTGCATAACTTTGGGAAAGCTGCTTTTGTTAACAGGGCTTTTTTTTCAGTTTTGGAAAACTGAAAACTGTATGGCTAACGTCCCCTCAGTCTGAAAAGAGAAGCCATTAAACTGCTTTCACTTTTCATATTACCTGCTAATGGGACACCATCAAATGGCACAATGTTCCCAGCTACTTCTATTTTATTTCAGACTGATGTTTACTTTTGCTTTACAAAACAGATTATAAAGCGTCCCAAGGATTAATTTTAAAATTTGTCCATTTGCAATGCTCCAGATTACTGAGTTTAAAAAGTCATCACAGTCCTGACTTCCAGATGATCTGAACACCAATAGCTTCACTGATAGCCCATGAGATTTGGAGGTCTTTAGCACCTCCAGAAAAACAGATTTCCATTTTTTAAGCTAATGACTTACCAAAATGTATGTCTGCCTTAAACAAGCATTGGGTCAGAACTTACTGCTGGAGCAATGCTTGCAGTATATGTGTACAAATTAAGAATACCTCTTTTCTTGGCTCTTATAACCTCCTCTCTGCCCCCTACCACCTCCAGGCTAACACTGTAACATACAGCTGAAAAGTGACCAGTGGGACAGTGAGTGCAGTTGATGTAATAAAAATTTAGTTGCGGTTTCACTTGCGTGTTCATTTGACCACTGTTGAATACACACACACACTATGAGTAAAAAACATTAATCTGAAAGGACTGATAGCTTTTTTCGTAGAATACCAAAATAACCAAACTAAGTGGTAAAGAAAGTCTTTTACAATCTCCATCATTCTCTGTCAGCTAAGGTATTATATTAAGGAAGAAAAGTATGAAATCCAAATCCATCCTGGGTTGTAGTTCAATTTTCCCTGGAGATCCATGCTCTCTGATGTCAACATACATGTATTGTGCATAGCCCCAGCATTCCTTATCTATATGTAAATGTCCACAAGGTGCTCACACTCTGATAGATGGGCAACAAGCAATAGGAAAAGGAAGGTGAAAACTGATAATAAAAAAACCGATGAGAGCGCCGAGGACTAAAGGTCTGTACATTTCAAAAGCTCAAACCTAACACTATATGGAGGGGTGGAAAGAAGGAACCTTTTCTGTAGAGTTAGCATCTGAAGATAGCAGCTAGCGGAGGGTGCTTTATCTGCCCTGTAACAGAGGGGCTATTGCATCTTTGCCGAACCACTGCCAGCAAAGCCCAGGAAACATCTTGCTGTGCAGTTGATGAAACATTTGCCTGAGGTCTCTCACAGTCCTCCTGTGGCAGTTGAATAATGTCATAACCCAGCATTGTGTAAGAGTTGCTAGAGTGGTAGAGATTCTGCCATTTCGTTTCATGTCACTGGGATTTCTGTGGGGTGTTCTTTTTTTTCCTCTTTCCATTCTTTTTCTTGGGAAAAGGAATATGTTTCTTGTGCAGGTCTCTCCTTTACTCAGGCAGTATTAAGACAAAGTTCAAAAGAAAGGAAAACAACCCAGAAGTACATTTTATGCCATCATCCCTTTTATACCAACTGTGGTGCAAGAATTCCTGTGATTCCCGAGGAATTGGAACTTGCTCTTGTGGACCAATGTCTTTGGCCATTCCTGGAATAGCTTAAGCACACATGCAATTTTCCTCGTAGGCAATGTTGCATGTGTTGAAGTGTTTGTAGGGCCTATAGATTTGTGGCCATATGCTGACAAGTGAGATTTTAGTATTTTTATAGAGTATAATATTTAAAATGCTAACAGTGGTCTCTACTTGAAATGTGAAATTTGGCCAGCAGCAAATCCCTAGTAAATCTCACAGCCTTTTGTTTCCACATACATTACCTGATATCATTAGAAACATCCTATGCTGGAACCTAGAAAACACAAACCAAAGAAACAAAAAGAAACCCTAACCCCACACCTCATATCAGCTATGCATTTGGCAACATTTCTTATTGTCTACCCAGATATAACTGCTCCTACTTGATTTTGTTTCTTCTTATCACCATCTATGACCATGTCTTGATTTCCTAGGAGGAGAAATGGATTACAAAAGATGAGGTGAAAAAGTACAGGGCATACATTTGGCATCCTAGCTAAACCCCCTCCTTAAATTTAAAAAAAAAAAAAAAACAAAAAAAACCCAAAAAAAACCAAAAAAAACCACCACCAAAAAGAGAGGGAGGAGATCACTGTGTGGGCCATGAAGAGTGCAGGGTTTTTACACTGCTGTTTACAAGAGATGCTCTGTAAATCTCCATAGCAAGCTAGGTTCTGGTTGTGCTCCAACTGCCTTTTGCACTTTTTCAGTGACTGCAGCATTTTGGCATGCTTTGCAAAACAGCTGGACTAAATTTTGGAGTCTGGTTTAACACTTTTGAAAATCTCTCCACCTGTCTATCCATCCTTTCTTCCATTCATCCATATATCTATTCGTCTATGAATTCTTATAAAATTGCTGAATCTCGCACTTGGTGACAAATGTGACAGCTTTGTGTATGTATATAGCACTTGTACGCTTCTAGGAAGGATAATTTCCTCTTAAACTCCCGAGAACTGAGGTGTATATCACTTTGCCTGCAGAAGAAATTTCAAGTTTTGGACATACTGACTTATGTTTATGGATTTATCAGAACACAGTGGCCGACTTCTGTTACCGTTTCTCATACAAAATTCCCATCCCAGGAATATCACTGGAATTATTCCCATGTACAGGGGGAAAGAGGTTGGGCTTAAACTGTCCTGTGTATATACTGGAAAAAAAAAAAAAAAATTCCTCTTCATAGTCAGAGGCATTCTCATGATACCACTGTCTGGTGTTAGTGACTATAAAATACTCTGAGCAGGGGAAGTCTTCAGAAAGAATCATTATTCGTGTCATTACTTTATTTACTGTTAGTAGACCCTTGCACCTTTGAAAGACAACAGCAGCCGAAACAACAGGAACGGTCCCAACCTGGTTTCTGACAGCAAAACTCTGAACTTAAATCTTCATCCACTTCCACTCTAATTGGGCAAAGGGAAATCATCTGAGAAGCTAAATGAAAATTACTAGCCTATAAATGCCTGAGGCAAAAAAAAAAAAAAAAGAAAAGAAAAGAGAGGGAGGGAGGGAGGGAGGGAGGGAGGGAGAGGAGAGAAAGATGGGAAGTCTCATGTGAGTTTGGTTAGTGGAAAAAAAAACCCAACACATACTAAGTATGGCTGCATGTCATTTTTCAATTTGCTCATGTTAAATAATGATCTCTAGGGCAGAGAAAGAGTGGAGTGAAAAGCAGGAGCTCTCCCCTCATCTTGTTTAGATTCTGCTGGTCTTTTGCAGTGTCTGGCCACTGCCTGGCTATCATATAAACTTAACCATGAACCACAGGCAGTTTGGTATTTCTTCTTCTCTATCCTGGACCATGTACCTGATGAGGAAAAACAGACCAGCCACTGGCTTTTTTGGTAAAGACTTCTTTATCTTCCTTTCAAAAAGCTTTTCTTTGCATTGTTATTAAATAGAAATCTTGATTGTCAAGTGATAGAAAGTATTGGGAGAAAAAAATCTTTAAAGTAATGTAATTTCTGTTGGAGCAAAATAAGGAAATCTTTCACTGTGTGCATGTGTGTGCATTAACTTCCACAGGACAGTTGAATGCGTATGGGGGCTTTCGCTCGTCTGTTAAGCGTGTTGCAAGCGTTTTTAACTGAATCAGTTTCTTCAGAGGAAACACTTCAAAATAGTTTTTATTTCAAATGCCTGGCACAGGGGTGCCACCGAAGCTGGAGGGAATTGTGCTGCTGAGCGGGGCGGTGGAAGGTGATGCCCATCCGATGGCATTTAATGACCAGTGGTTTTGGAACTTTGCAATAGCGAAGTGATCACGGAGGAGCAGGTAGTGCAAATGGTCGTTGTCAATTGATTTGAGTCTCGCGGTTATAATCACTAGTGATGCTCTTTTATACAAACTAAAGGGTCAGCCTGTATGCTTGATGAGTTTGTGATCCCTCAAAAATGATAATGGAGTAATAATTTTCCTGTCAGAGGGACAAAGATAACTTTTTGTCACAGGGATATTTTAGGTAAAATAATAGAAATTTTAACAAAACATTGATGAATTGTATAGACCCTGCCACGGTCCATTTTGCTGTGTATATGTAGAGAGTAAGATTGCCTTTTCCAGCATCACTGGTACCTCTTGCACAAACAGTGTGCCAGAGAGAAACACGTCATACATTTTTTAAAATATTTGGCACACTGTGAAATTTGTTTCTTTTCTGTAATCCCAGGACTAGCTTTGTTCTTAGTGACTCTTCTTCTGCTAAATATTTACTGAACTGGAAAAATTGAGATCTGTATGTATAAGGGTTTTATGGAAAGGTTTTAAGTATTTTTATGGGTTTGATTTTAAAAGATCCAATGAAGACAAAAAAATGAAAGTTGCGAATGAAGGAAGGAAGATCTACTATTTTTTATTCCTGATTGAACATTTCTTCAGTTTTCCTCTCCCACCCCATGTTTTAGCAAGTCTATATGGCATCTTCCTCAGGACACTGCTGTTAATACTAACTGTAGCAAAGTTTCCATTTGCGGTTAGACAAGGGGACAAATTTTCTTCTTATTTGTAGTCCATGAATCCCTTGAAATCTGAATTCCACTCGTCCTAAATCGGTGCCGAACTGAGAGGATGACCATTTGTTTCTGTTGCAGAGCGCTTGGGAAGATGGCGTTGAATCCTTTTGCAATATACCCAAGTGCTAGATAAAGCCTGACACGAAGGACTTTTACCATCCCAGCGCTAAGAGGTGATGCGCCGGCTGCGGCCGCCAGAGGAGCCGTGCCCCTGGGACAAGCCTGGCCTTTCCCTGGTTTGCTTCCGCAGGGCTTCACACACAGTGCAAGCGCTGAAAAAGCCTGCCACGCAGCTGGGTGATTTATTAGGCTCTCAAAAAGCAGGCAAAACAGTGAGATGTTATTTTTCTGACATGTCTGGGGTGTTATGGCCTGTGCCTAGAATTAATCTTAGTGTTTGCGGGATGCTTTCTGCTTTGTAAGGTACAGGGATTCTTGGTGGTTGTCTTTTTCATGGCATCTGAGCAATTAGCCTCTTAATTTCATGAGCATGGAATAAAAAGAAATTTACAGGAGGATCACAGGATTCCAGAAGGGCTGAAGTTCGAAGGGACCTCTGGAGGGCATCTGGTCCAGCCCCTCTGCTCAAGAAGGGCCACCTAGGGCTGGTTGCCTGGGACAAATGTGAGTGGCAAGTTAGAAACATTTGTTGTATTTAGGGTTCTGTTTTTAACAGATGCACACAATTCTCGCTCTGCAAGACACTGAAAGATACTGTTGGTAAATAAAATCTTAAGTGGATGTCATGGCAGATGGTTTGCGTAGCGCATAAACCAAATGAGCAACTATCTTTGTTTAATATTGTCCTGTGTAGGTTTGATTTAGCAGTGATAATTCACATGTGAAAATCATGCAAGAATGCTTTGTGTTGGCTAAGAACGGCTAAAACACATTGCTACATATGTCTATTGCATAACCAAGCTAAAACTAAGGCATTTACAGTCCCTAATTTCATAACTGTGCAAAAGAGATAGAGGAAAAACAGATTAAAATATCCTGTTGTCTTTTAAAATGAATTTGGCAATTTATAGATGGCACATTGTGCCATTGGGTATCATGTGTGACATCTGTAACTGGAAAGCAGTATATGAATATGATCTTAAGCTAATCTTGCTAAGCTTTGTTCACTCTACAGCAAATTTCCTTTTAAAAGAGTTGTGTATTGTAGTTGGTGTTCAGGGAGCCATTAATTATGACTCGCTGCCAAGAATATTTCATGCTTTTGAATATTCTATAATGTTAGGGTATATTTCAGGGCAGATTTGTAGCAAGACTGAAGTTAAAGGTCTGGGATTACAGCTTCTCCTCTCACCTACCCTGACACAAATCAGGGCCTCGCAGCTACAATCAAATAAGCAGAGAACCAGGCTCCTGGAGGACTTTGTAGCTCAGGGGAGATGAGAGGCATCGGGTTTTGTTCATCCCTGCTAGATGGTCATCCTACTGCACGGCACTTCCAGGCCACGGGAGGACAGCCCTAACGTGGTCCAAGCCCAGCATCACTGTCTGGGGCCAAGGAGGCATCAGGGAGGAAGAGGCAAGGGATGGCACGCTGCCTCAGCATCCCCACTCGGGACGTGCGGGGGAACCTGCCTCACCTCGGCTGCTCCCTGCCTCTCCCTGAACCACGCTCTGTTCCCTCGATGGTGCGCAGGTCTTATCTTGGACAAACGGGAGTGGAGGCTTTGATATGAATTTGCACCTCATTATGACCTGGGGGAGATCTGTGGTTCAGATCAAAGGTGGTAGATGGCATACCTAGTAAATAAAAAAAGCCTAAGAAAAAAAAAAACCACACAGCCAAGAGGAGTAGTGATGATTTCCATTAAAACAAACAGTTTTGTAACAGTTACAACAGTTTTGTAACAATTACTTACACGTATTTTCAGTCCAACTACTGGTGGTGAAGGATGCCAGACTGACAGTTCTGGAAGTGCTACCTTCTGCCTCCGTGGGAGCAGCAGCCTGCTCCAGGAGCGCCCGCAGGTCCTGCAGCCGGGCAGCCCCAGGAGCTCCAGCCTTGCCCAACCTGATGCTGGTGGCAGACCGGCTCCCGGGTCACGCAGGCGGCTGGGCCTCTCAAAGCGCCCTGCTGACCTCCCTCCCTGCGCTTGCACCCTCGTTTTCTTCCAAGGGAAGGCAAAGCACAGGGAGGGAGGTGGTTCATGCCCTGTCACACACCTGCAGCGCCCGCAGGTCACCCTGTTCAGGGGTGGCCTCTGGCGTCCCCTCTGTTTTAGTGGCTGCCAGGGGGAAGATCTCTACCATTGATGAACAGAGGCCATTCCTCCATGTCCAGCAAAGCCCAATATCCCACACCAGCCATGCAAGAGATCAGCCCAGTCACGTCCTAGGACTTGCAAGCTTCTCCAGGAAGCCTCTCCCCACTCTCCTGCCCTCACCAGTGGAGAGTTATCTTTTTTTTCCTCTACAAGTTAAGCAGTCATTTTGCCCTGACCGCCAAACGCTGTGAACCTCCGGTGTCCCACAAAAGGTGCCCACACAGAGTGAAGTCTTGGCATAGTATTGATCGACGCTGGACACAGGCTGGGGTTTGCCCAGTGTGAACTGGTGTGGGCCCACCCATGTGAGCAGAGGCGTGCTGTCATACCTCGCCTGAAGGCTATTTTTTAAAGTAGAAATTTGCACTGGAGTTAAATGAGGCTTTGGGCTATGGAGAGCTGAAGGAATTGTCGCAGATTAAACAGAGACAGTGCTGAAAACAGGTAACTCTACAGTCTCAGTGAGGGTGACTCTGAGAGCGAGAGTGACACCAAGAATGACACTGAGACTAAAGAATTTGCTGGCTTTCCTAAAAATTAAAAATGAGCCCATATGTAGTACTGCTGTACTAGATTATCCAGACTTGCTTCCTCAGGCATTGAGGGCAGGTCTGATATCACCAGAAGATCCCCAAATTGGCCTGTGCAAGGGCAAAATTGAAGAGCTCAGAATAGCCTGTCTTGGACATGAATGTCTTGGAAAGTCCTTATTTAACCAGCTGACACAAACAGTTCCTAAAAACATTTGCATCAGCCCAGGAGTCCCCTAAAATAATCAAATCATGGAAGTCCCCTAAAAGAATCAATTTGTAAAACAGTTTTATGGGGTTAAACTGTAATTGTAGCACCAGAAGAAAGTAACATTGGGGAAAAAAAACCAAAAAAATCAAAAAAACCCAAGATATAAAAAGGAAAGAAACGATTTAGAAAAATAAACTTTTCCTTAGACTAATAAAAATAACACTCAGGGGAAAGTGACTTTCCATGAAGATTATCTCGAAGAGTAAATCTGCTGAGAAATTTCGGTGCCTTTTGGCTCTAGGGAGGGCACATTTTGAAAGCGTAGAATTCGGCCTGCGGACTTACTGCTTCCCCTGCTTGTGCCACTGTGGGATCAGTCATGTAAGATTTTAGTGAAGGGCAATATATCTAGCTGTGCCTGTCGTTTACAAATCCCAGGGCAACCCAGGGAAGACACACACAGAAAGATCCCAAGACAGAGCTTCATCTGTTATACACAGGCATCGCCGTCCCTTGGTCGGCACAGGCATTGCTTTGCCAACGAGACCAGCTGAGCATCAGGTCCTTTCACCACAGGATCATTAAAAGCAAGTAACATTCAGCATCTGCATGCAGTCCTGAGCCGCTGATACGGCAGCATCATTAACACGGAGAGGTCTTACAACACTGGATGAGTGCATCCTATTTAAAGTGTGTTACACACACACACCTGTAGTAGATTTTTCTAGTAAATTCTTATTATTAAACCAAAAGAAGAATTATAACCTTACACGGAGATAAGACTAGTCCTAGTACAACCTGCTCTTTCTGAGGCCTTGTCCCATAAGCGCGTGCTCAGCCTAAAATTGCAAATGCATCTCACTGGGTGAAGTTCAGCAGAAGACTATATGTGCCTATGTGGCAAATGCTGATGCTACCGTGGAAGTAAGTGGAAGTAAATTTATTACTAGTCACAGTCAAATTTATCCACATATTTTTTCCCTTCATATTACTGACATTAAGGTCTATATCTAGAGAGTTTGACAACATGTCTTCCTGAAACTTTTCTAAGTGCTAGCCCATGCATCCCCCAGCTGACGAGCTGGCCCCTGGGTAGAGCGTGGCCAGCACTGGGCTGACACCGGCATACCCAGGCTCAGACCTGCAAAGCACAGGCAGAGTCGAGGCACAGGTGGGATGTTAAGTGGAGAAGAAACAATTTAGGAGATTAACTTGTGGCTTTGTCTGTGGCTGTGAGAATGCATTAGTGGTGCGAAGTGTGGTTAATAGTGCCTTCACATCTCAGTCCGGCTTTTCTTCCTCCATCCCTTGTTTGATGAAGGGATGTTGCAATGAAAGTCCCAAGCATGATTCCCCTAAACGCTTAGAAGCAGGACCCTTTTCTGCATGAAGTCATTACTGTGTGCATGAAGTCATTGCTGTACTGAGGAGGGTTAAATATAAAGTATTCCAGCCAGTGAAGGGTAGACTGATGTGGAACAGGCTCAGCTGGGGGCTGAGGGCACTCATGTGGCTGTGACCAGCCCCATCATCCGAGACAGATGCTCGGAGAAACCTAGTTTAGAGCAAGGAACAGCTTCTAGCCAAATTGCTCTCTGTGCCTCCTACAGAAATGTGGTATCTGGGATTTACGACTCCTAATCACACGGAGATTCACACCGGGAGAAGTTTCATGTGAGTTATGGGTAAGGGGGCTCTCTGTTCCAGGACAGCAGTGTCTGTCCCACTGACAATCCCTCTCTACCCACGGTAGCTCCTTCTGAGGCTCACACAACAAGGGTACTCCTTGCCTTTCCTGGAGGGCTGTGAAAACAGTGAAGGAAACTGATTCCTTCTGCACCTGCTATATTTCAAGTAGGAAACTGGATTTGAGACTGAAAGCCAGTTTCTGTCTCATGCAGTCAAATTAAACCTGAAGCTCGAGCTGCGATAAATAGCCTCTCACTGCATCTCCTCTGCAGCCTCCCTGGGAAAGAGACCCCAGTCATTTCGTTGCTGCCACTTCGTTGGGCAGCTACTGGAAACGCTCTGCAAACTCACTGCATGGAGCATCCCCACACGGGCAATGAACGAGCTACCAGCATTTACCCCATCACCCTTGAATGGGTCATGGAACAAGGGGAAATGGAGGGAGAGAAATAAAACCCATCCTGAGCCTTTAAAACAGGAGATGAAGGGCAGAGAGGGATGGGAGGAGCAGAGAAGCCATTCCTTCACTGTGTGCCTTTACTAATAATACCACCTGCTGATACAAGCATCACAATGTCATACTGGGAATAATGGCATCATTTTCTTTGCAAGACTTCCTGTTTCATCATTCTAGTCTGTCACATTTTCTAAATGGTGAAAGTAGTGTAGGAGGGAGAAGAAGGATGCAGTTAACAGTCTTATTTCTCCTAGCTGCTAACTGCAGTCCAAAGTGTTGCAAGATCACAACTTTCCTTCTGGCAAGACTGGGTGGGAGGGAGCCTCCTCTGGAAACCATCTTTCTTCCTTTCTGTTATGCTGTCAGGAGCTCCTTTTCCTGAGGACTGAAGCGTCTCTGCACCTTGTTGACCTGAACAACAAGTCCCTTATTTAGAGGGATAATGGAAGGACATTTTGGATTTAAAAGTCTTTCTGTCTTAATTTCATTGTCTCAAATTTGGGTCGAAGTTAGCAGTAATTTAGGTTTCTGCACAAAGTTTTGGTATCACTTATTTATTTCCTGAAAAACAATGTTTATGTCATAAAACTCCCCTGTAATTGACTTCTTTACTGGCAGAGTCAGAGCCTCCCAGTAAAGAGGCCATGGGTGATGTCCCAGAACTTCCCAGGTCAGCAGTAAAGCGCAGTGGGGATGCCTAGGGAAGGAGTTTTGTCACAAGAAGACACTGAGGCTTTCAATCTCCTGCTTACAATCCTACAGGAACTTTTGCAATCAATTGTAATTCGTAATTAATTTTGACTGGAAATCAAGCAAACTGACTGTGAGAAAGGCAAACCCATACCAAGTAATTTGGATCAGATGCAGCTTGAATGCTACCATTACGTTTTGCCTGTTAGCACCATGGCTATAGTGAATTATTTTTCCTAGACTGAATACATTCAGTGGCCTGATTCTCTGTCTAGTCAGTCACCGCTAACTGCAGGAGCAAAGTCTGGGGCACAAGATGAAATCTACCTGCACAGCTCCTAGCATAAATCAAAATATCATCAGGGCTTCTCCAACATGATTTGAGCAGCCCGGAGCACTCGGGGCCATCTGACAGATGAGCTGCGGTTCCTGGTCCACTGGGATGCCCTCACCCTCAGAGGGGCTGGAGAAGGGAATAAAGTAGTTATATCAATTCCGTGCCAGAATACTCCTTATGCCAGAGTTGCTCCCTGCTCTGTGGGGGTCAGATTTACCAAATGGGTCAGATTTACTGCTCCTTTTAAATGTCGTGGAACAAAAGGAACTGGACTCTTTTTCTTTTTTCTTTTTTTTATTTTTTTTTATTTTTTCCCCCATTTGCTAGTACAAGGCATCTGTAGTGTTCCTACCAGAGAAGAAGAACAAAAGCCGAAATGATACAATTAGTGCTGGATGTTGTTATGATGTGAACCTGCATATATAAAATGGCACAGAAACTACTAGGTGTGGGTGATGTTATCTGCATTAATCTAGGCATGTAATGAGCATAGTATAATGGCACACAATGTGTATTCTTTAAGTCTCCAAACCAGCGAGTACTTATACCAGATGGCAGCTTTTCAACAATTTCCATTCCCTTCTCCACCCCATACTTCCAAGTATTTCAAGTAATTGGCTTCTCCTGTAGGGATTAGCCACAGTGGAATCATATTAAATGACTAATTTTCCTCGCTTAGCCTTCCCCCTCCCCTCCCCCTGACTTTTGATTTTGAACTGTGCGGAGGAAGAAATAATCCAAAACCTCTGAGTGTCTGTGCGTGTGTGTTTTGCGCAGCCCTCTAGAATGGCCTTGAAATCATCTGGGCTTCTAGGTCATGCAGTACATCCTGGTGCTTTTTGGCTTTGCTTCTACTATTTCTTAAACTTTCCCCTCCAAGGTGCTTGTCAAGCTCTGACTTGAAAAGTTCAAGTGATGTTGAATCTGCAGCTTCCCTGGGAGCGTGTTCTGCCTATTTGATCTTAGGATCAACGTTGCCCCTGCTCTTAAAACTGAACTCATTTTACTTCAGTTGGCATCTGTTATTTCTTGTCTTATCATTTTTCACTAATGAAAACAGTTCCGCCCCTTCCTCTTTATAGTTGTCTTTCATGTAGTTGTAAACCACAGTCACGCTGTCCCCTTGGCTTCCCTTTTGCCCCAAATTATATGTATGTATTTAATTCCTTTAATCTTTCCTTATAGGTAGTTCCTTCCAGACCTTTAATCACTGTAGTTGCCCTTCTCTGTAATCTCTCTGCTTCACTGATATACAGCCAGTAACACAGTGGCCAGGACTAAACCCGTTGCTCTCCCTGGGATTTGAGTGCTGGGAAGATAAGGCTGGATGTTCCCTTAGCTCTGGACAGGACCCCTCTGCTTCTGCACCTTTGGGTGCTTATGGAGCACCAAGCCCTCAAATTTTACTTTGAGGACGGCAAAATGCATTGCATCCGAACTGCACAGGGATGCATTTCACACGTCTAGCGCGCAGGTATGAGGAGCATACACAAGACAAACCGCCAAATGGTATTTTTGCAGTGGAAACTTCAACCCAGTCTCCACTCCTCCTCACAGGTTCATCAACAAGCCGCCTAAGACCAAGGAGAAAACTGTCTCATTGGTGATACTCATTTTTAAATTGGTAAAATTCATTGTAAGTGGTATTTTTAAACCCAGAGTGGGGTGCTTCTCGTGACGTAGAGGAGGCGAGAGGCACCCCCTGCCCTCTGCCTGGCTCCACAGCCGCTGGCTCTGGGCACTAGCAGCAAGCACACGCGGCACATGGGCAGGCTGGCACACGCGGGCAGCAGGTGAGCACAGGAATAAGCCCAGCCTCGGCTTTGGCCCTTAACAAACCTCCCAGCAAAGCTGAGCCAGAATGACAAAGCGGGATATAAGGGAGGGGGAACACCGACAGAGGCTGCTGCTGCAGTAACTTCACGTGTATTAAATCTCCCCCTTGAGGAAATGGGGAGGAAGAGTGCTATGGAGAAATGTCTCCGGGGTGGTGGCACGGTTGAGGTGCTTAACATTGGTCATGCAACTGGGTGCACTGCATTGCTGGGCGTTGAGATTGCATCCATGCCGGTAGGGAGAGTCAGCCGAATCGCGCTTCACCACCCATCCTTTGGCAGCCCTGCCCAGTCTGAGCTCCTCCTTTGGCTGTTGGTTTGACTCACTCCTTCACCCACCAAAACCCTAGGAGGACCTGCAAAGCCTGGGCTAACGCTGGCCACAAATTCTCAGTTTAGCCGCTCCTGAAAACTGTCCTTCCCCGGGTGTACCCCGCTCCCTGCCCATTGCTGCCACCAGTTGATATTTTCAGTCAAGAGAGGTGCAACTCTCTGAGTTGCAGCTTCCGAATGGTGAGGGAGGTGAAACAGTAAAAGGTGGCTGCCTTCGTATGTAGGTCCGTGTCCTTGCCAGCCATGTCTCTGATAACATGCTGAGTATTCAGGCAAATCATTCTCCACGCCCTCAACACAGGAGTCATGTCTACCTCCTAAAATATTTTGAGTGGCAAGAGCATGGCTAGGTCTGCCGTATTTGAAAAGAAAATGGCTCACAGCTTCTGCCCAGGAAGAACAAGAAAGGCTTTTGACCACCGTTACCACCTGGAGGTCCTAAAGAGAGTGGAGAGTACCTGGGAACTTTTCCAGTCGTAAACTCGGGTCATAAGTAATTAGATGCCCAGGTTAAAGGTATTGAACAAATATGTGTTATTTCATCTTTCCTCGCAACCCCTCTGCTTTGCATAAACTGAGCTGCAGCCAGTTTCCCTGCTTCCAGAGTAAATAACCTCATATCAGTTAACAGAGATCAAAGATGAGATCCCTGGAGGGGTTTAGGCACTCCTCCCTCCCTGAAACAGAGGGAAGCTAGACGCTATACACCTGTGTAGTCCTGGCCACATTTCCCCTGTACCACGCTGGCCATTGAACATCTCATTCTTGGTGTCATCATGCGTGCACTTTACATGCCGGGACGAAATATGAGTATTTCATTGTGTGCGAGAGATCGCTGCAGGAAATAAGGAGCATCTTGTCTTTTTCTTTACTGTTTTTCCCTGTGCAACGTTTCATTATTCCAGTAGCCCCAAAATAATTTTATATATATCACTATAGCAATTTTTTTTTAAGGTTAGTCAGTGGAATTACCCATAATGGTTACTGCTACGCAATAAATACTTGCAGGGGCAATTCAGAAGCCTGATCCTACAAATTTCATTCACAGGCATTAACCCACTGATTCATCACTAGCAGAAGCAAGGCACGCTTACACCACTATAACCAACTTTAAGATGGCCTTAATACATTAAATGAATTCAGGTGCAAGAGGTAGGAGCTGACCCACTGAATAATGCCACGTTAAAGCCCAGATGCTCTAGACAATTAAGTGCATGCGTAATCGCGTTTGTTGCCCAAAGAGATTCCTATTGCGTTCAGCAGAAACGCTGCTAAGAATGAGGTTGGCCGTGTTTCTAAGTGTTGGAAAGATCAGGGTCTGCAGCCAGTTGTCTCAGTTTGTGCTCATATCGTACCTATGCCAGCTCAGTTAAGGTCTGCAATTTTTCCTCCTTTAACAAAATGTTTTGTTGCCTGCCTTCTGCAAGTTTTCTCCTGTCCCGCACAAATCCAAACCCTTGCAAATAATTGTCTGTTGCTGCCTGCTCGGCCAGGGAATATTCACCTGTGCAGTGGGAACTTGTATTGCGTCCAGGCTCTAATTCATCCTTTACAATTCAGGCTGTTTAAAATTCATCCCTAAATTGTTGCTCCCTCTCTCATATTTCTGAAGCTTTTGCTTAACTATATTATGTAAAAAGCTCGGTGCTTTGTGGTCGAGTAATCCTGTACGACAGAGGCAAGGCATGGTAGATAGAGATTCACTTGTGGTTTGTTTATAGCTGTAATAAATTGATGTCAAAATACAAACGTAAGCAGTGCTGAATGTGAATTGGTAAAGTTATAACACCAGTTGTGATTCCCACTTCAAAAGGATTCCTGCACAAAAGACTGACTGTCCGAGTGCAAGTCTTAGCATCAGGGATGCTAAAAAGTCCTACCATGTGAGAAGAAACATCAGCTTTAAATAGCCTGCATCGTTTCCTTACTTTGGCTTATCACTGATATTCCCGCAAGCTGCTTAACTCATTAATTCCTATTTTCCCAGAGTACCTGCACAAGGTACAGTAAGGGAACGGTCAATTGCTATGAGAGTTCCTCTCTTTATCATGCAAAAATCAAATTATAAGGAAAACGATAAAATGAATTAGCTAAACAAACTAACAAAAAAAAGCCAAACAACAACAAAAAAAAAAACAAACCACCCACGTGTAGTTAGTGTTAATGGGCATGTAAAATATATAGCTCGATCTGTATTAAAATATCCTCACCACCGTATTTTCCCTATCTACCCAGCCTTACTTAACTCCTTAACTTACCTTGCAAAAGCTTGGCTTCTGTGCAGTTAAAAAAGAATACCGTGAATACTGTCACCTTTAGTCTACATTAACGTCCTTCATCTCAGTGTTGATAGTGCTGCTAAGTTATAGAAAACTGTAAGCATGTAGTATTTTCTGCGTCTCCTGTTAAATTTTGTATCTTTCTGACCATTGACGTGTAATAGATCGGGTTTGTTTTGTATTTATAATAAGGAGTTCAGATTAAGACGGGATGCAAAGCAGCGGGTGAAATGGAGCTCAACATATTCATTAATTTAAATACAAAATACTCCCTACCTTTTGGCTAAAACAGGAGAGGGGGAAAAAGAGGGGGAAAACCCACAAACACTACATGCGTATTTTCACGTTTTAGGGGATGTATGTAGATGTATGTACATCAGTAAAATAACTCTTCTTATCTCTACAATGCCCGTAAAAAGTTAGCAGCCACTAATATACGCCAGATGGCTTTTAAGCTGTAGTTTGTAACGGCCGTTTGCCTGTATATTTTCTTTTCTTTAAAACAGAAGGAAACCTCTTCCCTAACAATTGAAATTCGGGATAATTTCATACAAGAAAGAAGTAACCGTGTAAGAGAGGGAATTTAAAAAAATTAAAAAAAAAAAGAAAAAAAAGAAAAAACCACACACAAACCATTGACTCTGGGTGTGAAACAGAGCTTTCCGCACCAAACTGGCCAGCTTAAAACACGGACCTGTTGCGAGGGCGGGATGAGCCGCGCTCCGCCGCCCCCGCGGAGCCCCCCGCCCCGGTCTGCGCTCCCACGGCAGCGCTTGGGGAAGGGGAGCGCACAGAAAACCGGCCCCGCGTCTTTTGGCGGAGGGGAAGGAGGCAAGGTGGCAGGTCACGCGAAGGTGAAGCTGTAACCCCCCGGGATGGGCAGCCCCGGGCCCGGCGCCGCCCCACCGGTTCCCCCGCAAAGGGCCGGCGAGGCAGAGGGGGGGCGGCCGGAGCCTTGCACCCCGCCTCACAGAAGGGGGGGAGCGCTCCTGACCCGCCGTGGAGGGGTGCGAGGAAACCTACACCTGGCGCTGGTACCGTGAATTTGGCGGCGGGCGGCTGCGCCGCTTCCTCAACTCAGTTGGGCTGTGCGGGTTTCCCCGCAGGGCATCCGCGCATCCCACGCATCCCGCTGCCCGGCCGCAGGCTGCGGGGAGGCAAAAGCCGATTTCTCTCGCCCAGGGCGCTCAGCCCGCCTCCGGTTTAATTGCCTGTAACCCAGGGAGCGCAGAGGGCAGGAGCCCGCTGTCGGCTCCCGTCCCCGCGGGTCGCTGCGTGCCTAGACGCGTACCGGCAGTGACGGTCCCAACTCCGCGGCGCTTCCAGAGCGGGTGCGGCAACACCGAGGGTCCCCTCAGCCCTGTCCTCCCCCCTCCCCGAGCGCCCCGGGGTGGAGGAAAGCCGCCGCCGCCGCCGGCGGGGGGTGGGTGGGTGCCGGGGGCTCCCGCCCAGCCGTCGGGGAAGGCGGCTCTCCCCGCGGGACCGCAGCCCCCCGTGGGCTCTGGCGGGCACGGGCGGTGCTGGCCGAGCGGGCAGCGGCCGCCCTCTCCGGGGGGTCGCCTCGCTGCCACCCCCCACCCCCTCCCCGCGGCTCCCCTCCGCCGGGCCGACG
>VZSF01005981.1:689163-752966 GCA_013398295.1 Chionis minor | reverse complement strand
GGCAAGGCAGGCTGCGCGCCCCGCGCCTGGCGGGACACGGGGTGCCGACCCCCGCGCCCCCGGACCCGCACCCAGGCGGGACGGCTTGCCACGGCGGGGCCGGTGGTGGGACGCAGCCGGCCCCGCGTCTCCTTCCTTCCATCCTTCTTTCCTTCCTTCCATCATCTTTCCTTCCTTCCTTCCGTCTTTCCATCCCTCCTTCCTTGCGCGGTCGCTGCCACTCGCGACAGCGTGGGAAGGCGTCGGGCGGGCGAGCGCTCGCCCGNTTTTTTTTTTTTTTTTTTGCCTACGGGAGACGCTGATGTTTTTGTTTTCTCTTGGGACTGTAGAGAAATCACCTGGAAGAAACCGATAGGCAACTGACTGCCTGGGAAGCCCAGGCTTTGCGTGTGCTCCTGACCGCGCCTCGCAGTTGCCTCGCATAAGTTTTTCCACGGTGCTCGGGAGCCGGGCAGGAGCTTTCCCTCCGGTAACTTTTTGCCTCACGGCCGCCGACTAGATGCACGGGCGTCGCGGCAAAGCCCCCCACGGACGACCCCTTGGCTTATCGGATTAACGTGATCTGTTCCGCAGCGCCAGGACGCCAAGAGTTAAGTCTCGGCGTGCTCGCTATCTCAGCCGCCTTCAGCAAAAAATTAACTTTGGGGACTGGCGTAGAAACAAGTTTCCCCCCCGGGGTCCTCCGCCCGTATCCGTTTATGTTGGTCCCCCGAGAGCAGATCGCTGAAGAGTTACGCTCGTTTCGCTGTTTTGTAAAAACTCTGCGGAGGTCTTTCACTCAAAAGGCTTGTTGTGATGCGTATCCCCGTAGATACCAGCACCAGCCGCCGCTTCACGCCGCCCTCCACCACGCTGAGCCCGGGGAAGATGACCGAGCCGCTGCCGCTGCCCGGCGCCGACCACAGCGGCGCCTTGCCGGGGAAGCTGCGCAGCGCCGACCGCAGCATGGTGGAGGTCCTGGCCGATCACCCCGGGGAGCTGGTGCGCACCGACAGCCCCAACTTCCTCTGCTCCGTGCTGCCCACCCACTGGCGCTGCAACAAGACGCTGCCCATCGCCTTCAAGGTACGTCTTGCCAGCTCCCCAAAAACGCGCTCCTCGGGGGGGNNCGGATGGATGGATGGATGGATGGATGGATGGATGGATGGATGGATGGAGGAGTCCGGGAACTGAAGGAGCCCCGGGCTCCCCCTAGGACGGTGGCGGGTCCCCGCTGCCGGCAGCCCCGGCGGAGCGCCCTACGGGGCTGTCACCGGCGGGGGACACCCGCCCCGCACCCAGCGCCCGGCCGGCCCTGCTCCGGGGGTGCCGCGTTTCTCCCCGCCAGGCTGCCATTCCTCTTCGAGGGAAAAAAAAAACCCAAACAAATCCATATATTTCCTTTTTTTTTAAGCTGCTTTTTATAATAGTAAATGTCGGGGCCTACCCTGCGCTCTCCTCCCTTGCCCGGCCTGCTTTCCCGTTAACCGGGTTCAAGTAAAATTCATTCCCCCCCCCCCTCCCTTTTCCCTTGGGCACCCTGTTTTTTGACTTGGGTCTGTCGCTAACTTCTTGAATGCGCTGGTTTTCTTCCTGCTGCTGTAGATACGCTGCCGAGCAGGGAGAGGAAAAGGTAATTATTCTCGTTATCCTTTTCTGCCAGGCGGGAGGCGCGGAGGCACGCAGCTCCCTAGGAGCCCCGGGGTTAGATTTAGGATGGGGATTTGTAAAGTTCGTGCTTTCTTTTGCGGTCACTGCTGAACACCCACCGCCTCGGTACAACTTTTTTTTGAAAAAGCGACCGGAGCCGAGTCTTTCCGATAGCTTTTGGAAGGGTTGAGAGGGGGAGGACAAACGAGGGAGAAGGGAATCAGTTCAGCTCCCAGAGCTTTGGGAAATCCTGCTGAGGAGGCGGCTTCAGGGAAAAGTTTTATTATGTCTGCAGAGTCTTCTTGGTTTACGCATATACGAGTCTGGGGAAAGGGAGGAACTCGTCGACAGGGTCAGTTCCTAAATTCACACATTTAGATTAATTATTATACTGTCACCCACGCACTAGGCATCTGCTGCTAATTACTCGGGAAGCTCTCCTCCTGGAAGGCAGAGTTACGGCGTGGAACAGGCGTGAAAACCCGCTCCGCCCCGCCGGGAAGGGAGATAAGGGAAGTCCCCAAAGGCCGCCGGTGTTTCTCCCGGGGGAATTTCCTTGCGGCCGGGGCACCGGGAACCGCGGGGTCCGGCAGCTACCGGCGCGCCGCTCCCCCTCCTCGCCTTCCCGAGCAGGGGGGGCTTCTGGCGGCAGGCGGCTGCCCCGGTTATATGAAAATTGGAAAACAAATCCCGGAGGGGAGGTGAGGGGGGGATGTCTGGTTTAGAGAGGTCGCTGTCGTTCCTCGTTCCACACTCTCCCCACCCCCCCCCTGCATCCGCAAACCCTCCGTTTTAACTAGCGAACCGGCTCCCAACTTCTGCAAACAGAGTAAAGGGTCAGGTTCTCCAAACAGACGAAAGCAAGCGTTTGTAACACTGGCAGAGTTTAACTTAGAAATACGCAAGGGGGGGGGGAAGGGGGGAAAAAAAAAGGAAAACAAAAAAAAACCACCAAAAAAACCCAACCCCACCCCAAAATCAAACAAACGAGAAAAAACCAGGAGAAGGTTTTTCTTCTGAGCTCCCAAAATGTCGCGCTGGGAGGCACCTGCTTGCCGTGGGACGCTCGGTGCTGCTCGAACCTCCCGCTGGGGACCGCCGAGAAATGAGTCCTGAAACAGTTTGCCACGTATAAAACAAGCCCGTGGGTTTTTGTATTAAATACTGAATATTTGCAAAGGCTTTTTTTCTTTTTAAGTCGTAATTTTTAAGATCGTTTGGAACAGGAACTAGAAAATTCGGTTCAGATCATTCCTATGCTGCCAATATCTTATTTGCACCTGACAAAAAAGCACCGAGTTTTATCAAGTGTTTGCTAACAACAATTACATCAATAAAAAGAGAGTTTTCTCTTCGCGTTTCCTTAGGGAAAAAAAAAATCACTTACTTGATCTTTAGGATCAGGATGTTATTTCAAACTAAAATGATCATTTCCATGCACATTTTTCTTTCTAAAATAAAGAATGATTCTGAGAAACTTGGAAAATAATGCATAATAACTCTAATAAGATACCATATAGACTCATTGTCCAAACGCTGTTAAGAAAGAATCTGTATCTTAAATTTAAAAGGCCAGTTTTGTTTGATTGATGCAGCAGAAGTAGGTAATTTAGATACCTGGCACCATTGAAACTTTGATACTCTTCTTGCTTCTCTGGAAATGCGTATTTTTAAGAGCTAAAGAGTAGAACAAAGTACTAGATAACTCCAGTCAGCAAGTCCCAACTTATCTGTTTAGTCTTTTTTCTAATGTAAATGTTTGTATTTCTGTTTCTATTGTCTGTGACTTTTAACTCTAGTTTCTGTTCTGCACTGTGTAATTTTTATACTTGTTTCTAATATTTTCTTCGCGTGTCTTATTGCTGAGGTTGCCTTCAGCGTAATTTGAAAACGGTGGCTTAAACTGTTTGTTGGGTACGAGACACCTGACCCTGGATTCACAAAGGTTTTTCATCCCTTAAAGTGCTAGCATTCATTTCCTTAAACGAACAGGCAAACATTTGCATCCCAGGGAGCTGAGGGTGATGCCCCGATTTTCCTCCTTCCCTTTCTTGTGTCTTTAATACATGTGCATGCATTAGGGGTTTAACGTAACTTTTTAAGAACTGGGTGAGCGCGTTGGGTTTGCAGTTGCTGACCTTGTTCGTGAGCCCGCGTACCTCACGACACAACACTCCGCGAGGAGGAGAAAACTCACCAGCTTCAACGTTTCGAGCAGGGACTATTTTATACCAAGATGAGGGAAATGGGAAAAGCGCAACGCTGAGCGTAGCACCGGCCACAGAAACGCATTACGGCACACAGAGGAGAACAAAAAACCAAAAGCCTGGGCCGCAGAGGAATGGGGAAGAGGAAGTTGAAACAGATACGTAAAGAGGGAATTTTGACACAGTGATTTTAACTTTGCATGTGGAAGTGAAAATAAGGGTTATTGGTGACAAGTGGGAGAGCGCTGAAGTGAGAAGCGCAGCCTCCTGTAGAAGGAAAGGCCGAGAAATACCTGAGATTGGAAACCTCTCTCGTAGCAGCAGGTAGCTGTGGCTGGGGAACAGGCATCAGAGAGAGATCAAGTAAAGGAGCTGCTGATCCTGTTTGGAAAGAACAAGTGTGATTAGAAACGAATAGAAATAAGACGGGGCCGTGACACGTTTCAGCCGATTATAACTGCATGGACGTAAGCTAGAAAACACAAAGAGGAAGGAAAAATATCGAGCTGCAACTCAGAGGACATGATGCAGGACTACTTCCTCTTAGAATGTGTAAAAGAGGAAATAAAAACTAGCTAGTGGGTTTTTTTCTCCTTTTTCTTTTTTTTTTGGTAGTAGTCCTGAGGTCACTACTGTAGACTTAATTGGGGGAACAGCAACGGGATCTTAAAAAAGTATGATAGGGGACCTAATTCAAGCTCTTACATTTGCCAGAGTAAATGAAGAGACACACCAGACATCCATTCGATTATAGCAGGGTAAATTCAGTCCTGCTCAAGAAGATAAGATAGAATTAATTTTTTCATCGCTTTACCAGTGTGAACATTGTAGGTACAAGTCAGAAAATTTAAGGTTGAGAATCTGTGTATCTCTCCACACATTGCATTAAAAATGCAGCAAATCCTGTGGTCCTAAATATTTGTTTGATAGATGCTGGCACCAAGGAACTACAGTGCAAACATTTCGGACGAGGTGAAAGACTTTGTGTGAGAAATTGCAGGTTTCATTAGTACAGATCACAATTTCCATCAGGTCACGGTTTAGGTCTTAAGTCAATGGTTTGATTTCGTACTTCTAAAGGAAAAAAAGGAAATTGTTCAGTAAGTTGTGGTTAAACATTCGATTGAGGCCTGCTTTTCCATGGACTTACTCTGAATTTATCCTGGGACAGCTCTCTTCAGAGCGGTGGGAGGAAAAGATTGGGGACTGGTGCGGCTGTGAGGACTCTGACCCTCTGCATCCATGAGATGATTGGCTTGGTTCTGTTTTCTCTTGAATTTTATATTTCCATTGTTGTGGTGACATTGCTGTAGCTTAAAAGTAATGCCACTGATGTAAATCAGACCAGAATTGGTTCCTGTTGCTTGAATTTATTTCTTGGCAGTTAGAGAAGTATATTTTGGAATGCTTATGTCACGTATTTTTTGTGTCAGAGCATACATTACACTGCGTATCTCAGATGTGCATCAATGTAAGAACTTTTCTACAGCTCTACAAACTAGGAATGGAAGCAGTTCCTTAGGAATGGAAGCGATTCCTGTTTTCCCCAAGCAGCTTCTTAGCCTACCGAGATTTTTGCTGTTGCTGCTTTTTCCTATTTTATCATGTTACTTGCTGATACTGTGCGGTTGAAAATAAATGTCGCATAAGGAAGCTGAGGATTCGGCTCTGATTTTGTAGGTGGTGGCCCTGGGAGATGTGCCCGATGGGACGCTGGTAACGGTGATGGCTGGAAACGATGAAAACTACTCTGCAGAACTCAGAAACGCCACAGCTGCCATGAAAAACCAAGTCGCAAGGTTCAACGACCTCCGATTCGTGGGTAGGAGTGGAAGAGGTATGTGTTTGTTTTCAACTACGCTTTGGTCATGTTCATCAGTTAAGACAAGTTCTGGTTACCTGGAGGGAATTTGAAGGCAGGGTCTATCGAGTTTTCTGCGGCAGGGAATGCTGCAAGACCTTTTGTAGGCCTATTCCAAAGGCACAGAACTAGCTATACGGTTTTCTTGCTTTATCCTAACCCCTCTTCCGTGTCACTTCAATTTATAAACAGTGACATCTCATTTGGGGAAAAAAAAAAATCACATAGACGGCAAGTCACATTTTGACTCCAGAAGCCATCCTGTCTAATTTAGAACAGCCCACCCATGTTTAAGTTGAAATATTGTATTTTGAATTTAAAATGAGAATTTTCACATTGTGTAAAGACTCGTGACCATCTGCAGTCTCCCAGGCACTCTCTGCAAAAGCTGGTCTCTGTAACAGAGCGAGTCAACCTAAAATTACAAGCAATGCCTGCACAGTTCTAAAAACTTTCTGGCTTCATCATGGCCTGATGAAGGCACAGGGACCTTTTTCTGACCTTTTTTCCTCTGAAATAGGTATAGAACAATATGCAGTAGTCCTGTTGTTTAATGTGCTCCTGCAGCGTGTGTAGGTTAGAACAGATGAGCTTAATATCTGACTTGCTGTATCTCCGTGATAACCAGTAATTACTAGTACATAATAAATGAAAAGGTCTTATGAGCATAAGCAACAAGTAAAAGTTGAAGCTGGCTTAGACTAGAACTACAGAAAAATGTTGTTAGGAAGCTGCAAATAGTATCTGACACGTGCGGCTCACGTCGCATGTGGGTGGGCAGGTGTACAAAACTCAATCCAAAAGCCCATAAAATCAACAGAAGGACCCTTTGCAGCTTCAGTCTTTGGCTCTGGTCCCTAATCTTAAGTCCTATAAATTCCAAGCGATCATGTTTACCTTTCTATTACAAGATTATTTTAAGCGCCCCTCTTGCATTACTGCCCTTGTTGCTGTGAGTGGAGTCCCTTTGCGTGGGTCGGGGTGGTTCAGTCAAACCCACAGAAGAGAAGCTGGTGAGCTGTTGCTCAGAAAAAGGCTCGGAGAAAAGATCAGCCTCTGTCTTTCAAGGTCAAGAATTAAAAGCTGTCACATCTTCCATGTGATTTCATACAATATTTACTTATGCGTTTTGCTTCTGTTTCACTCGTAAAGTTAAGGAAAATCGAAATGTAACACTATGGTGTTCCAAGCACAGCAGTGTTATTTAGAGGCGATTCAATGCTGTAACACTCACAAATCAAAATTATAGTGTCTACGGCACTTAAGTAGGCTTCTGTACACTACCTTTTTGACCAATTTGTGCGCTGGTGTCTCTCCAAACCGGGTGAAGTACTCGGGGCTTGCTGAGCCCCCGTCACCATTTTCCCCTCCCTCTCTCCCCGTGTGAGTGCCCGAGCCATCTCCCGCTGCGTGGTGGCACGCGTGGTGCTTGCGAACACGGACGGAATTGCGAGCGTGCTTCGGGAGAGTTACAGAGGTGACTCACTTCTACTCACTTGCTCTCAAAATGTTTCATTCCAAATGGGAGATGGGTCAGGCTTCAGACTGAGGAAGTTGTCCTGATTATACACAAGAGCCTTTATTTGCCTTTGAAGTGAAATGCATCTGTAGATATTCTTCCAAACCACCGGAATATCTTCCAATATCTTCCAATAAACACAGTCATGGAAGAGCATGGCCCTGTTGAAACGTAGGCGCAAGGAGTAAATGCATTTTAAGAATAAAATACCGATCCAGTCCCTCTGTGTCCTGCAGCATTTTTAGCTGAGGGTACGGAGGTAGATGTCTTTTAGAGTGTGTTGTTTGGGCTGTCTTCAAAATGCACTTGGTGGAAAACACCCGCAGCTGAGAACGTAGCTTCATAATGCTAGCAAAGAATAATAATAGGGTAATGCAGAGAAAATTATATCCATTTACTGAAAACATGAGAGATGCTGTAATGTCTAAAAGTATCAGTCATTAAACATGTTCATTTGTTATATTAAAGGTACCACCTTTTCGGTAAATGGAATTTGCATTATGATTCAGAGATGACTGTTTAGAAGATTCAAATGAATAGCTGGCAAAGTGGTGGAGAAGCTAATAAAAACAAACCTGTAGTTCGGTTCCTGGCCATGGTAATGAAGCTAGAAATCATAACAGTGAACTGTGTGAGTTTCAAGGTCAAAATCCAGCGGCTGGGAGAGAACAGTCGCTATTCATACAGCAAAGCCCGGCGGGGAGCGTCGTTGAGCCCCTTACCCGAGCAGCCGGTCACTTGCGCGCGGACATAAGCCTTGTATGTTGTGTGACATTCAGGTGCTCGGGATCCTTTAAGCGCGGGAGCGATTTGGGAACGCTGCATGCCATTAGTCAGTCTTGGAGGTTAAATCTCATCACCTCCATTGGCTGCCCATCTTTGGAGTGAGTGACTAATGTATGCTTTTGTTTACTCCTCCAACAGGGGATTGTTTTCCAAAGGTGGGGATTGTTTGCATTTGGTACAGGATTTCTGAGGTGCTGTTCTGTTGAATTTGTATAAAGCCTAAAGCACAAGGTAGCTGCTTCAAAGGGCATTGCTTCCTTTGATACTTCGCTAGAGGAAAATTAACCGAAACTTTGTTTGCTGTGTAATATTTGAGTTTGAATAAGTTCAGTTGCCACCAGTGATAATGCGATGCCAGGAGTATTATGTGAACAATGATTGAAAGTTCACGTCGGTTATGGCCAGAGCGGACGCTCTTTGCGTACCTCGGGTGATTTAAAATCCCTGCCGGAGCTTAGGGAACGGCTTCCACCGGTGACAGTTCCCTGTGCGTCAGTTATCGCCCAGGTGTAACCATCCCCATGGAAAGCCTTGTGGCACCGATGGCCAGCCACTGCACTCTCCCTGCTAAGAGAGTAGGAAATTGTCGGTCTTGACATTCTTAATAAATAGTTTAAGTTTTCTTCCGTGGGCTTTAAACAAAATCTAGCCAGACAGTCCGACAGCTGTTTGAGACGTAAGACTGTTGTCCACGTTTTCCTGTCAGTGAATAAGCGGCTCTGTGCTGACTGTGGGAGAGTTGCAGCGACTCCCCCCATTCGGGGGGCCTGATCCTGCGTGTTGGTCAGAGCAGATGTGCCAGCCAAATATTGGCCAAAGCTTAAAGAACCAAACTGCCTTTCAGCGTTCCTTTCATATCTAGCAGGAAATGGTCGCCCTGTGTGGCTCTGCCTGTGCCTGTCGTTCAGAATTACAAAAAAAAAAAAAAAAAAAGCACTTGATTTTCTTGACACCCAGAATGGGAGCTGAGAATATTGCAGGTCGCCTGAAACATTGAGGTGTTGTATAAAAGCAATTTGGCTCACTTTCCCGAACAAAACAGATTTACATTGGAATTGGCTGGGCTCCAGAGTTACTATTCCTCACCCTAGTTTGAGAATGCTACTGGGAAAACCTGCCCGTCTGGCTCGTAAGCCCGAGTAAGTAATTTCTGAAAGAAAAATGTAGTTTAAAACTTCAGCCAATCTCAGCCCCCCTTGCCTGATTACCTGGTTAAAAAAAAAATTAATCTTTATTTTTCTCTCTCCGTTCATAAACACTTCCAACTTCAAAATGCTACTACTGCAAAGTACCCTGTTTTCTTAATGTATAATGAACCGGTTTAGGTTACTATGATGAAATAAATCTGATGCAAAAAGCCTGACACCATCGAAGTTCATTGGATAAAATTAAAAATAAATAGTTATTTTGGAGAGGGAAAGCTTCGTGGCTCAGTGAGCATTACATATTTTCCTCATGGAATCATTAATCCCAGTAACCATCTTCTTTGTAGAGCGTAACATTAAAAAAAACCCCAACAAATAAACATGTTTTCCAGATGAAAATAATTATTAATAGGTTATCATAATAGTAGCTAATGGGGAAGTGTCTTGGCTTGCTGCAGAAGATCTCAATCTAAAGCTGAGAGCTGGAGCTTTGCGATAGATTTCCAGCAAGGCCTTTTTAAAAACTGTGCCTTGGAAAGGACTGCGAATTAAGCCTACGTATGTATTTCCTATTAGCTATTGGGATTAGAGTCACAAATAAGTTTTGTGATAGTTTTCAGTTTCCACAGAGCCAAAGAAGTACTTTTTCACAGGTATAGGTGGTAGGAGAACAAACACGAGAGCGCGATATTACCAAGCGTAATCAGAAGTTTCTGCTATCAGGACTCTTCCTTCTGGATATAATTTTGGGGAGGAAAAATCAGTTTAAGCTGGAATCTCAAAAATACTTAAACCCCAGAAATTACTTGCCTGGAATCTGAATCCAATTATTTTTATTGGTCTTCTGAAGTCAGAATTTTGCTCCTTCTGTGCAGCTTCAGCTTGTGGTTGCATTACTTGAGCACTTTGTTAAAATTTGTTTTATTTTTTCCTCAAGCACATTCAAAATTATAAAAGTATGTGCAAAACAGAGGAGGATCCTATTCAACAGGGTCGTAAAATCAATATTAAGCAGCCGGCCGGGTCCCGGTCCAAGCCATTGGAATGCTTCAGGGGACGTGGTATCAGATACTGGAGTAACAATGAGCCGTGCTTCCCAGACGGGACAAAAATAGAAGGAATCCAACAGCAATCAAAGCTGAAAAAAGTAGTCAATTGATAGACTTCGAAAACAACCGCTTATTTATACTTCGGATTGATAAGTATGCGGGGCTAGCAGGATGGGAGGCTGGTTTGGCCGGAGAGAATGGGGCAGCATGGGCGAGGCTGGTGTGGCCCCTGGAGTGGGAAAGCTGGGAAGGTGGGCATCGGCAGCGCCACTTGCCCGGAGCTGCTGCTGCCGGTCCGGCGGCCGGTGGCCAAAGGAAGGGGCCGCGCCGCTGGTGCTCGCCCCAGGTGTGTGTTCGAGGGTCGGTGTTTTACCACAGGACGCTTCTCCCCACCCCAGTCCGGTCTGAATGGTGAATTTCTCTCTGAAAGGCAGAGGCCAGAAGCAGCGATTTTTTATTACTATTTTTTTTAAAGTGGCTTAGGGTTGCTTAGTTGTGTCATTAATTTGGATGGAGATCTCTGTGGAAACCGAGTAGCTGAGGAAGACTTCAGCGTGCAGACTCCCCGCACGGGTGCAGAGGAGCCGATGTGGCTACGTCGAGCCAAACAGCCGTGGGTCAGGGCGAGATGGATCGGGAACCCCAGCCCCTGCGAGACGACGGCCGCCTCCATGCTGGCCTTGGGCAGGGACGCAGTGGCAGGAGGAGGGGAAGGGAGAAGACTTTCTCGTTACGGCAGTGCCGTCCGCCTCATCTTCGGCGCACGCTCTCGCGACGTGCGGCCGGGTTCGCATGAATCGCTGATTGTGTAAGAAAGTGTACGGGTGATGCGGCTCCGCGCGGGGGTTTGACTCAAAAAACATCATGTGGTCCGTGCGGCTGAGCATGACTGCGGCTGGCTTTGCCAGCTCCCAAACGCTCTCTGCCGGGTTACTTCAAATTTCGTCTGGGCGAAAAAACTCTTGATCAGAAAGCGTCAACAGGCGAAAAATAATGGCAGAGCGATTTGGAGAACTTCCTGTCTCCGGGAGCATTACTGCTGTAAACAGTGGCCATGCCAAGTGCTGAACCACTGCCCTCAGTCCAATAACAATAAATCTATTTTTTGGTTCCGCAGAGCTCTGCTTGTACATTTTTGAAACTCAGGCTAAGGATGAGGATGAGGCAGATGCTATCCTCTGAGCACTTTTTTTTTTTTTTTGCCATGATAAAAGGAGTTGGGCTTACCAGGATACTGCTTAGGGAAAACAAAGTACCTCTCTAGATGAAAAGGTTTCAAGAGATTCTCTAGTTTCAAGAGATCTGTTTGCCCTTCAGTTTTTTCTTTTCTTTGTTTTTATTTTGCTTTTTATTTTAGTGTGCCCTTCTTCAGAGGCTGCTTGATTTCTGGTAAAAAAAAAAATATTATTTTTGTGTGTACCCATGTACACACATGTTTGTACCTGTATTGCAACTCAATAACAGCTGCTACCTTGTTATCAAAATAAATTCATTTCGAGTGATGAATTAGGATCCTGGCTTCAGGGCTGGCTAGTGAACTTCACCTGACTATCCTACGGCATGCAGTTCTTGTCAGCTCACTCGGGATTAGCAGCAGTGAGGATGCTCCAAATCCGTGGCTTACAATTGCTGTCAGGAGAGTCTTTTCCAGCATAGTCATGTGCATAAACCCTCACTGGCCTGAATCAGTCTCTATTCCCTTCTAAAAGACCTTTAGCAGCAGTAAAAAAAAAATAGACTTTTTTTTTCTATTAAGACTCTGTAACTCTCCACCTCTTTTGCTCCCATCCTACTTCTCCCGTTTTTCCCATCATATTATTTCAACACAGTTTTCTTAGCCTCTCCAAATCAGCCTTATTCCCTTCATCTCTGTCCCACATCAATCTCTGTCTCTTTTCCTCCTTCCTCTACTGATGTTCTTCCTGCCTGTCCCTTTGGGGAGCTGCTGCCTCTCAGCACAGGCTGGGATTCCTGTGCGAGCCTTTGTCACAGGAGCAGGTTCTGGCCTCAAAGTGGGATGCTAGGAACTATCCTCAATTCCTTCTGCCCTTTCCTACCATTCCTTCTGAGGACGAAGAGCTACCTGCCTCTGTGTGTGTAGGGAGTGGGCAGTGCTTGGGGCAGAGAGAGGAGGCTCTGGAGGCCGAGACGAGAGGCGAGGAGGAGGGAAGCAGCTGCTTTGGAGGCCTGATGCCATAAGAGCTCTTCAGCAGGGCGGTGCTTGGAGCAGCGTGTGTGCACATCAGTTCCCTGAAGTTTAGGGAGGAACTGAAGGAAACGCTTTGGCAAGGCCACAAAGTTTCCACAGGCTAGACTTCATCCACCGCAACTCTAACAAAGCTGCCCCCATATCTGAGGCCACGGAGGTTGCTCTGTGTTTGAAGATTGTCTCTAGTGGAACTTGGCAGGTTCCAGGTTCGTAATGGCAGCGTTATCTCCCCCATCACTGGCTGCATGAATATCCATCGAGTGACCCCGGACCTCCTCCGAGCTCTGAAATCAATGCGCATTGCATTAGTGTAATGACAGCGTGGAGGAGTCCTTCCTCTAAGAAAATAAACTCAGAGTAAACAGTCCCAGTGCACACTCCCACGCTCAGCTCGCTACTGAAGAAGTGACTTGTCAGGTTGTCTCCTGGCGTTCACCTGCTTCAGGCCACTGCAGGCGGAAGTCCCTCGCTTGCTAAAATGGCCCTCGTGATCACAAAAGTGCTCCTTGCCTTTCATATTCAGAGCAGCGCATTGCTCTTCCAGTGAACCCGCACCTTCCTTGTTCCCTGTACCTGGTGCCTCTTCCCGCAGCCATGCCAAGAGGTCATCGTCTCCATCACTCTGTCGGGCAAGGAGCAAGCTCAGCGAGCCCAGCTCCAGCTCTGTGTCAGAGCGCTAAGGTGTGCCAGCATCTTGCTGGACAGGTAGCCAGCCTGGGGCTGGTCCCAAATGAAAGCCAGCACTGGAAAAAAGAGAGAGGGACTGAGACGAAATCCAGGTCTCAAGGGGCTTCCTCTAGATGTACAAGGACAATGCACCACAACATGAAGATGCCTTAGAACAGGATCTGCCAAAAACCACAAGACTCGTTACACCAAGGTTTTCCCGGTCTCACGATTAGGCAAGGGATGAGAACAAGGCTTTAAGGGGTGAAGAAATCATGGGTTCAAACACAAAAGCAGTCCTTGGGGAAGAGACTGGAATGAGGCACTCCCTTCACCCTAAAGGCTGCAGCCACCAGCCTCGAGGGCCAGGCGTATGCTGCCCCCCTGCCCAAGGGACCTCCAGCCAGGGAACCATGAGGACTCTTGAGGACTCTGACAGCCCACCGCAGCCATCTAGCCAGGGTGCACTTCGGGGAGGTGCAAAGCGTACGTCTGGAGCACGTCCTGCAGAGCAGAGAGCTTCCCTGGGAGAGGGGGCCACCATGAGAGGCTGAGTCAGCAGGTGAGCCCCGAGCAGCTCCCAGACCAAACCACCCCAGGAGAGGGGCAAGGGAGGGCTCAGGGCTTGGGGATGCTGAGCTGCTCCCTCCGAAAGGGTGAGCTGGTGGCCTCGAAGGCACAGGGCTGTTTGGCAGGGGAAGCCCCCTCAGATATCCTCTGCGTCTGCTGCTAGGCACCACCTGGAGAGAGGGAGGGTGGGAGGGGTGAGGGGTGTAATTTTGGACTTAGGCTTTTAAATCAGACCTGAATCCCACTTCAGGCAGCTAAATCCTCTTGTGGATTTGGGCCTTAACCTTTTCATGTCTCTCTCATCATCTATAAAGTGCGGGTGATAATTTCGACCTCAAAAAGCTTATTAATGGTTTGAAATTATAGCTGGGTTAAGGACTATTATTAGGCTTAAGGATCCCAAGGCATTTTCTGTAAGAAGGTGGTAGTTTTGCATTTAAGTAATTTCATTTTGAACTGCCCTTTCCATCTGGTGTTCTTTTTGCTGTTTTTCGCTTTCCCTGAACCATTCAGCGGTGACACAGCAGTCTGCTGAATGATCGTTCCTTCGTTCCGCCCTAGAGCTGGATGCACTTCGCATAAGCTAATTCATTTCCGAACGCTTATTCACAAACAACCCAAGCTTTGGTATAGAGAAGCACTTCATTTAAAACTAAAACTAAAATGATATAGCAGTGAGAAAAAAAAATCAAAATTCCCTAATATGTAGTAGGTCACAGCTTGAAAGCAGAGGTTTGTTTTTTGGGTAGCCCACCCTTGGGAGCATAAAAGATTTCCCTTAGAGTTATCTCTGGTGGAAAATAATTCCACCCTCTCAAAATCTGTGTTCAAACATTAGTGACAGGCACATTTGTATAAATTGCATATATACACTTCAAGTCTTAAAAATACCTTAACAGTAAGCATTGCATTTTAAGACTCAAACTGTGATCTCCTTGTGCTGCCACTCTGCTGCAGAGACCAAGCACCCCATAGCATCTCGTTCTTCCTGTGCTGTAATTATTGCCTCCACCCAAGTCCGTAAGAATTTTATAGTGGTTACTGCAGCAACTCCACTTAGACTTAGAGGCTGCTTGGCTTTTCCATTGCAAGGTCTTCCCCCCCTATCGCAGACTTTTAATGCTTTAATCCATTTGGCAAACTTGATCTGCAGGCTTTCAGTCTAAGAAGGCATCCCACTCCCAAAATTCAGTTAAAACAGGTCACTTTTTTTTTTTTTTAATATTGTCAAACATTGTTGTTACTCTGATGCCCGTACTCACACAAAAACATACACTTCCATCGCAAAGCCTAAAAAGCTGGTATTTGCGTAGGATGTAAACCTAAGGATGTTGAAGTACAAATAATGTTCCTGCTAGCCAAATTCCTACCACAACTTGAAAGAGCTTCTCTTCTGAAATTAGACAACATCACAAAATAGAGGGGGATTCCTGATGGGTTTCTGTGTTTGTGGGTTGTTGATGTTGGCATACAGAAGTGACTACTGTCTAAGTTAACAACTGGGTGTCACCCTAAGTGGACTATTGTAGGGCACCCTGTCTTCAGAGACCTCCTTCTTGCCACCCCGGTCCCAAACCTCTTGACCCTCTGCCTTTTTTCCTCACTTAGTTCATTTATGTCCTGAAGCTGAGCGACATCCTCCTACCCATCTTCTGCTGCAGCTCCCTTCCTGATAAATGACAGGATTTATGGCCGTGGCTGTTTAGTACCCATACCTGTCATCTCCTGCTACTCAACCGCCATAAGTTTTTCTCTGAACAAAAGTAATCATCCTTTTGTGGCATCTCTGCTGAAGCACATTCACAGGATTTGTGTGACGGAAAAATGACAGGAAGGTAGTAGAAGGAGTAAGCCCAGGGAAGGAACCTGAAAGAATCCAGTGGAGACCGATGCCTCGCGTCTAACATTTTAGACATGAACATTTCAAACGAGTGCATTTCAAATCCAGGTTTCTTAAGCAGAGAAAGGCCGTCAGGTGCCTCGCAGGCAAGCAGTGGAGCAGCCACAGCAGCGGCTGCACTTTTCCACACATTGTCAGGCTGTCAGGGAAGGGATTAGCACAGAGGCCCCTGCAAGGCTGGGGGAGGCGGTGGACGGTATCATCATGACAGCACATGGGACTGGGAAGTGAAACCACTCATCAGTGCAGAAGTGAAACTGGCTGCACGCAAACTCTTGTCAAATGAAAATGTAAACAACTGGCCAAAAAAAAAAAAAAAAAAAGAGAGAAAAATCATAGCTGTTCTAGTGAGCCGAGTCCCACCCTGGCGACACTTGAGAATGTGAGTGATCCCTATTCTGCAACAGAGACTCAATCTTTTGAGGGCTTCAGATCAAATGCTAAAGGTGTTGTTTGCCCCGGTAATGGACAAAAAGCAGCATTCAGGCAAAGATGTATTTTTTAAGTTGATGGTGACGTGTTTCTGGGATGCTGGGTGCTGGCATTTTTTTGTTTATTCCGGCAGGAAGAGGTTGTTCTTTTTCCTGAGGAAAGGGATTTGAACGTTGGTACCATTGTAGCAGAGCAAAGTGGGGGAAAAGTGACTTTAGGACCTGCTGCCCCTGTGGCCATTCTCCAGTGCAAAGGGACATGTGTAGTGTAGGGGACAGGTCTTGCAGCACGCCTGGTACACCTGATGACAAAAGGCATGCAGAAAAACATTGCTGTGCATCACCAATATGTGTCAGCTGGAAGAGCAGCTGAGGGCCTGAGTCAGCCTTATTTTAACAGCTGTAAGTTATGCCAAGTATAGAACCAGCCTCTGCATCTGTGTGTTTAAATAGTTCATGTTCAGGGTATGCAGGCTTGGGGTCATGTTTTTGACTTATGAAATAAGAAGATTGTCAGGGACAATTTCCGGGAGAGTGTCAGGGACTGTCGTTATCGCCCACAGAATAGTTTTAAGGTAAAATTCAATCTTAGTGCCTACTTGGGTTGACAGCAAGTCTGTTAATGTTACTTAGTTTCAGTTATGTAATTTTGGTTGCTTAATAGATTTCCTGTGTTGCCTTAGGTTAAATGTACATACACTTCACCAAAATAACGCCTCGAAACGATTCCACCCCGACACAACCTTCTCGCCTTCTAGCTCCGGGAATCCCCAGAGCCATGGCAGGAGAGGCAGGCTGCTCTGCTGCTCTCCACCACAGCACTTGACTCGTTAGCAGGAAAAAAAGTTTGGAGAATGGGCAGGGAGGAAAAGAGAGTGGTATGGACCTCTCGGTTACGCACTCACTAGGACTGCAGGGAGCTGGGAAGGAAAGGGAAGGGGAGAAGCCGGCGCCAGCCACGCAGCCGCAGCAGCAAGTTGCTTTTCTACAACTTATTGCAAAGCAAATTTGATAATTCATAGCTGGGTCCAAGTTTGCAGCAGGGCCACTTTTGGCCATTTGCATGACAACTTGGCCCCACATAAATCCAGAACAAAACACCTATTGATTTAATGCGATGGAGATTTCATTCTGGGTAAGTAGATGCTATGTAAACACAGATATAAGAACTTCCTGGAGTGAGACACTCAACAGAAATGTTCAAAAGTATACCTTTCTGCTGACCCAGGCTGGTTTGGCAGGAGGCAAGCGGGTGTATTTCCCAGATCTCCACCTTGACACACACTTACACCTGCAAAACATCCATATAAATACACAAACAGATCTGTTGCCCATGCAACTGATTTGCATGGGCAGTTCATGTGTTTCTTTGGGCAATCACCCCGATTTGCTGAAATCTCCCTATGTTCGCATTTATCTGTTTGGACCGTTGGTCTGTGGCGGTCAGAATTTGTAAACCGTTTACAGCACGGTAGCAGATGAGGTGAATAACAGTTTTTTTCTCTTATTTAAATTCAGTGGTATCTGTGGTGTTGATGGTAAACAAATGGTGGTGGGGTTTTTTATGCCACTTATTTCTGCTGCAGCTTTTTTCTGATGAAATAGCCACTGGACCAAACAGGTAAAGTTATATTCTGACTGTGTGAAACTGTCACCAGGGGCAGGAGAAAAGAGTTGCCATTTGAGCACAGAATTTGGACTTGTGCAGGTTTTTTGCAATTGGGCATGCCACTTGAACACCTACAAAAATATTTCGCTCATATGATGAGCAGCAGTTCACTAATGAAGGGTCAAATTATGCTGGTCCTTCTTGTCCTATTGATTATATTTGGAGTGTTCAGCAGCTTAAGTGGTAAGAATGGCAAAATTTGGCCCTGGTGTATAATAGTCGAAAGTTGAGAATGAATATGAGAGCCTGTGTATATTGCATCCTGCCCAGAGATACAGCCAGATATGTTATTAAAATGCAGTATGGCAGATACCCAGCAAGATGTTGTGAGAAATTGTAAAGATGTATAAAATTGATCATTTAGCATGCTTTAATAAAAGTAAGTACGTAAGCACTAAAAAGTAGAAGCTGGATAAAAAAAAAAAATCATAATCTTTCTTACTAGAACCTGGAAGTCTCACACTAATATAATAGAAATGTCTGTAATATAATTTGTATTGCATTTATGTATTACATTTCATATTTTTCCATCTATACCTTTTGTCCTTGTCAGCACAAGCATTCTTGGCTCCTTTCCCTTTTTTCTTCTTTTTATCTAATAATTTACTGTAACAATTTAAAAAAAAAAACAACCCACAGCTCTAATGACACATCTGTGATCATCAGAATAAATCCCAAAAGCAAAAGATAGTAATTGTAACCACATCATCTGTTGTCCTCCTTTTCCTGCCCTCCACCCCCCTACACGCCCCAGGCAAACTTGTGAATCTTTAACTCCATCTTTTTCTGTCCTCATTTGGATGGACTTTCATCAATGGAATCAACAGCTCTTTTTGCCTGAGAAAGAGGTGGAATAAAATGAATTGATAGGTTTAAGATATGGCCTCTCTTCCCTAAAGCGTGTCTGTTCTCATTCTCCTTCGCATCTGCCCATGCAGCCAGCTGTATTTTAAGAGTGGCTTCCCAACCCCATACCCATCTGGTCATGACACTGCTCAGGGATGACTAAAGCATCACACAGGAGCTTCATGTGACCATGTTGTCACTCGGGATTCATTTTTTCTCCCTTGGTTCCTCTCAAACATTCCCAGGGGCTGTAGCTTACAAGCCTATTGCTCCCTCTAGAGCTCTTCGGTGCTGTTCCAGGGGACTTAACACCTCTCATCATGCTAGATGCGAGCCTGCTGCTTCCAGCCTCTGTTGGATGGCATGCGGACTGAATGCAGACTTCAAGTTCTCGTATCGCAGTGTAGAGCATGGACACAACACCTTCAGATGTTTGGGTCTTGGAGGCTGATATTCACCTTTTGCTTGTCCAAGAACAGTATTGCTGAGCCGGCACTGGCGGACAGTATTATGCTTTGTGCTTCCTCATAAGTGCCTGCAGCTTTGCACAGCGTTGGGCGATCTCACGAGCAATCCTCTAAAACCACGAGCTGGGGACAACTGGTTTAAGCCATCTGACTTCTGCTGTCAAATCAGGAGTGACTCTTGAGGGCGCTTTTGATAGCACAGTCTCTAGCAAACCCATCCACTGAGTCTCTGAGTATCCTTTGTAAAGTCAGTATTGTGTTTGGGCCAGAAATGCTACTGTTCCCGTTATTCTTTTTTAGAGGGGCTCTGACCTTAATGCTCTTGCAAAAATAAATGTCACCAAGCAATTTTTGCTACCCTAGTTGTGAGGTAACACTTGATGGAAGCAGCGAGTCTTGTGCTCTGCCTTTATGCATATGAGGGTATGCTTGATGTCTGAGGGAAGGGCTTCCAAAGGCAGAGCCCTGTCCCACGTCTGGAGAATTTAATCCTTGTGCTCATGAGATGCTATGTGCCTAATATTAGGACCTGCCGGCGATAGTTACAGAAAGAACAACAGTCTCTGAAATGACTCTTGCATCCCAACGAGGCACAGCTTGACATTGACATCACCCATCAGCCTTTCCACCATCGGCAAAGATTCCCACGATGACATAGTAATGGTTGGCTTCAGTATACTGAGGCATGGATCACAGACGGAAGCTAATTTATGTATGCTTTTCTGTAGATTTATGGGACTGTTTAACCCACACATCTCAGATTTTGATGTTAGCTAATGGAGGGCTACGTGCGGGCTTGCTGTGACTGCTAGGACGTCAGCAAATCGTCAGCATGACTACTGGAGGCATCCAAACTAGGCCACTGTTTCAGAATGCCTTCTTGGGTGTTTGGTCCCTCTTTACAGTCACTGGAGAGGTCAGTCCATCACTTAGGCTGTCTGACTTAATTTTGGTGGCATCCACCCCTTTCTGAGTTGAGCAGAGCCACTAAGTGCTCAGTGTAGGTCTTCTACTGATAGTTAGGAGGTCCACTTACTTGGGCATCAGAAATCATGGCATCTCCAGTGCTAAGAAGTCTGACTACAGACTCCACTGACTAATCTGGTTATTATTTCCACTGGTTTGGTTTGCTGCATGTTGCATATGTATGTGTGTGTGCGTGCATGCGCTTGTTTGTAAGTGTATTGTGCAAGTGTATGTTGAAAATAAAAGTCTGTATCATAATACATAAAAGCAAGAAAGAGAGGTTTATAGTCCTGCTGTCATCCCAAAACAGATTTCACTAACAATACCTCTAATCTAAATCTACCTTTGTCAACCAGACACATAAATGATGAATAATGTAGAAGCTATGAATAAAAGTGATAAAACCACTTAATAAAGCTAAATGTAAATGAAACAGAATAACCAGAGAAAAAACACAGCCAGAATTATTGGTAAGCAGCAATGAGTGACATGTACGTTTATGGTTATATAGTCCTGTGGTTAACCAGTATGTGGTTAATGAATAGTCTTCTGTCAACACGAAGTAAGCTAAGTATCTTCCTGCTTTTGCCAACTTGTGTCACAACCTTATACAGGCTCTGAGATCTAGTTTGTTCTGTAGAAAATCTTGAAAGTAACTTCACCTCCCTCGTCTTCTTTATTCTGGTCTTGTAAACTCGTAACGTGGCCACATTTTACTACATTTCACTATTGTTATAATTTTTTTCTGTGGGTTTTTTTTTTTTCTTCTGTCTGGAAAATCCGCAAGAGCCTTCTAAAGAAATACATGCACTACGTGTTCTAGCAGAACAGCAGGAGCACCTCACGTAATGCATCAGCAGTTGTCAAGAAAAACCCCAAACAAACAGGAAGCAAGATAGAAATACTGCAGATTAGCAGAGAGAATAAAGTATATTTTCGAAGTGTCTTTCAGTATTAGTGATCTAGGTTTTGTATATAATAATACAAGGAAGCCATTTTTGGAAAGAGGTCTACAGGTGCCTCTCTGATATTTGTTAGGTCTAATGCTATGGGTGATAAAGATTTTGGAAGGAAGTTTATTGAACTTTATTACTGATGCCCCAAAGAAAGATCTGTTGTGCTGGCAGAGAAAGTAACAAAGCTGTAAAGCTTTATCATGTAATTTGGTATTTAAAGAATGGCAAGAACACAGCCATCCTTGGTGTGGGTAGATGAAGGACCCAAGAGTTGAGGACGAAAGGCCCTGAGACAGGGATTTGAAATGACTTTTACTTCTGTTGCAATCCTTTCGATCTCAGGGACTGCTTTCTGGTGAGGATGTGGAGGTGGGGAGGCACCAGGCTGGGATTTGGAGGCTTGTGTTTCAGCTTCTGTTTTGTCGGGGCTGTGATTCAGGTTTATAGTCGGATTTAATTGCAGCAGCCAAAGTGGTTAGCATCGCTGGCCACAGGCTTCCTGTGAGATTGTGGCCAAGACACTTTATCTCCCCACAGTTCCTCATCCATAGAGTGGGGAGAATACCTCCCTAATTCACAAGGATGTGATGAGGACAGTTTCCAGTAACAGCTATGTGCGTGTGCTCGCTGTGATGTTGATGCAGACCATTAGCACCAAAGTAGGAACTGCATTAAGAGAAGTATTGAATTGCAAGTGAACGTGCATGGGGGGGAGGAGGGGGGAATATTGCTGCTAGGGGCAGGCATTTATATTTACATTTATATTTACATTTATATTTACATTTATATTTACATTTATATTTAAATTTATATTTATTTATATAGATAAATGAAGCAAACAATAAAAATGGAAAGGCTTAGAAGGGAAGAAACTCAGCACTCGGGAGGGCTGGAGCCAAGCGGTAAAATGAAGCAGGCAGACCTGTATGGGAAAGCTCACACAGCATGTGCCCAAAGGAGGAGAACCTCCATTTTCTTAAAATAGTTCCTGGTTATCTAACTTGGGGTGATGTCCCTTGATGTCTCTTACTGATAACGAAGACTCCTGTCAGTATCCGAGTCCTCCGTGATGCTGAGATAACTATGCTAAACCTGCTGATGGGCAATGTTTTTATTGTTGTCCAGGCCAAAGCCATAATGAATGTATAAATGAGGTCTTATCAAAGATGCAGAATGTTACTTTTGTTGTTTAAAAAATGCCTGAAGTAAATGCTGGCATTGGCCAAAAGCAAATCTGAAGGCATTGCAGTCACAAGGGGATACGAAACCCTCCCCAGCAGCCATCAAAATGAGTACTTTTCCCAACTTAGAGCCGTGGCGTTCACATAACAGTTTTGAAAAGGCCTTCACAGTTTTCTTATTGAATAATAGAGAAACTAAGCATAATGCTCTGCTATGTCTTCATAAAATGTTTTCAATTCTCTGTGGAAAAACTGTAGGGTTTGTTTTTTTTTTTTCCATTCTCTTGTTTCTTGGCATTGCAGTAGCAGATTATTTTTAAAGGGTTCTGGTTCGCAATATGGAATTGATCTAATGCTAGCTTCAACCACAAAGCGTGGGATTTTACGATCTGCCTAGGGAATCTGAGCACCCAGTACTCTTTAATGTTAGCAAGCGCTGTTGATCGGATTCCTGTGGCAGTTTTGGAAGAGTCAGCCACAATTTCTAAGCCTCTCTGAACTAACACCCTTTACAAAGTACAGATAACGTACCAGCAGCCATGTAGATCAGATAAACTCTAACTGTTAGGGGTTACCTCCTTTTTTTACAAACAAAGTGTAGATCATTTAAATATAAATTAATTTTTTTCCCCCAAGCTTTGAGCAGTTGCCACAGAGGGAATGCACCCAGCACCAGGCAGTTGTGAGCTTATACACCCCGCTCTCTGGGTACATACCGCTCTTCAGATATGGGCAGCTAAAGCGTTTTAGTGCCATTTGGTGTGTTCGCATGCTATCTGAAACAGGGAGTACACCTTTCCTCAACACGTACGCTGAGTAACATTTTTTTTCCTGTTGCAGGGAAAAGCTTCACGCTGACTATCACGGTCTTCACAAATCCGCCACAAGTAGCCACGTACCACAGAGCCATCAAGATAACAGTGGACGGACCCCGCGAACCCAGAAGTAAGTGAGCTAACGGCAGCATTTGCGGGCCGAGTTGACAGTTCAGTATAGGGGTTCATCACCAGCCTCATGAAACGCAGCAAAACCCAATGTACGTGGAGCAGCGGGTATGTTTTAAGCCAAGGCTGTCCCATGAATGGTTTTAATTATGTCTTCCCGAAGCCTTATTTTTCACGGGTGTCCAGCTGATGTAGAATATGACTTGCATTGCATTTCTAAAGTATCTGCCAGGGGATGACTTGGATCATACCCAAAAGCTGACAGAAGGGATGCTGGTAAAAGGTGGGCAGCGTATACGTTGCGCATCATTTCTTGCTAGTCTTGCCTTTCAGATGTTAAGAGGATTTTAAAGCATTGGAAACCAATATGCCATTGATCTAATTTTTCAAGCTCAGCCACCCTGCAAAAACAAATAAATGCCTGGGAGAGGAGACCTGGTTTGCTGCCTGGTGGAGTTTGCTGTACCTCATGCTGTCGTTATAGCCTAGGAGCACCCATTTTCACAGGCAGCCAATCTTTCCTCCTTTTTTCTCCCTTTTTTTTAAAGAATTAAAGACAAGGAGGAGACGAATGGTTTGGTATCTTCAGGGGAATACCGGCACCTTTGACACAGGCGGTTGTTGTGTTCGGGAGGTGAGGGCGGGCTGTTTTGTCTGCGGGGTGCAGCGAAGCAAGGGTGGAGCGCGTCCGCAGGTACCAATGCTTCTGCAGCACATGCGCTGCCTCTTACCAGAGGCAGTCGTTAACCTCAGCCACTAGCCCGAATGGGGCATTTTCATGTTTTGATCAAAACCCCCTGATGGAAACTGAGGTTTGCGGTTGGTTTCTCGCACTCCTCCCGCACGCTTGGCAGTAGTTCTGGCTGTTGCTTAAGTGGAGTCGTCCTGGGAGAAGAGAGCAGCAGGGTTCAAACACCCACCAGAGAATGAGACTCGCAGCTCAGGATTGCTTAACTGAGGCGGGGGAGAAGAAAAGAAAGGGTCAAAACTTCAACTAAAATAGCTTAGAAAACTCAGGTCTTGCCTGTGTGTTTTCTTCTCGAGCCTTCATTTGTTTGAGTTGCATCATGATGCTGTGTCCACTTAGTGGAAAAATCTGACCTATATTTTTTTGATTTGAGGCCAGACTTTAAAAGAAATACTGCTGTCAGGGTAAGGCTTCTTATTTAGTTTACATGGCGCTTTTTTTTTTTTTTTTGAAAATTGTGGTTAAATTGTCCCTGAAAAATATCCCCAGTGAACCAGGCAGCTGTGCTCATAAAGAAGATATTTGTATATGCAAGTTCCAGATTTGCATATGCAATTACCTAGGCATGTTCATAGTTTGCAGACAACAAATAAGCTTTAGTTTTTTGAATATGAGTCTGCTAGAACAGTAAGAAACAAAATCATCCTGCAGGCATACCTACTGTTTTAAATCAATTCTTCAGTTAGTATAATAGTTAATATTTAATAAGATTCTACATTTTAAAAAGGAAGTAGAGTTATAGTACATACTGAAGCAACACACGTATCTCCCCCACTCAAATGTATGTAAAAGCTTCCTTGTAAATAATTTCACTTTGTCGTAGGCAAATCAGCTGCATAGTAGAGGAGGCTTTATACACGGCACGAGAAGAGGTCAATCCTACTGATTCCCTCAGTAGGAACGCACAGCTCCCTTTATCACAAAGTCATTCGTGACACAGCGCAGAAGGGATTACGCTCCTTTCGTTTGTCACTGGCCTGCAAAGTCCCTCGGCTTGACTTCTCACCGAGGGTTTCTGAATCGCAGCAGCCGGTGCCATCAGTCTCTGGTCGCTCCTCTCTATACGTCTAACTGAGATGTGGACTGGCCTGAAGAGACACACCACGGGCTGTGAAGCAAAAAAAGCAGCAGTGTCCAGTGCGCTCTCCGTTCTGAGACAGTTCTGTTGGGTTTGGGCTGTACGCTTATTTTTCTATACTCTCGCTTTGTGGGTGTATCCAGCTTTGCTTTACTTCAGTTAGATCAGTTACATGCGTAGCCTGTACAAGAAGAGATTGCAGGGCTGTTACCCGCACACACTCACATGCAGGATTTGTGGGTAGACATATCAAAACATGCATGCTGTGTACTGAAGGGCTTTAAAATGATATCAGCCTTCCAGTATTGAGGCTAAAATCAAAGTAAAAACGGCTTGATCAGAGTGTTTTTAGTCTCAGTAATCGGTATTTGGGAACGTTCATGCTTACAGATCCATGACTCGCTTGCTCATTTGAGCTAAAGGAATTAGAGAAATACTGAGATGTATTTGCTAATGTCCCGATTCAAAAGAAATCTGTGGAAGATAGTAATGGGAACAAAATTAGATGCTGCTGTCTTACAGAGATCTAGAAAAAACATGCTGAAGTCCAAAACCAACTCCAGCCACAGCTTTTGATTCATTTACTTCATGTTTATAATGGTTCTCAGTCTGAATTCTAGTGAGTGCCTTCATTCTCTGTGAAAAATGCTGGAAGGTGAAGGGGTATTTCTGAGGATGGAAGCCATCTGAGACAAAAGTCAGAACTTCATACCAGGGTGATTTTTAGTGAACTTTACAAGACATAGAAATAAGTTTTTTTAAACCTTTAAGATTATTTAACTTAAGAAATAATAGAAATGTTTTCTTTTGTTGTCAGAGAATGTCAGATCAAGAGCAGTTTCTGAGCCAGAATTAGATGTGTTCTCAAAGTGGTTTTTTTCAATGCAAAAGGACAGCCTCTTCAACTAGGCATGCTTGGGGAAAAAGCTTCAAAAAGTAATACAAAGCAGGATTTGAAAGCATTTTTGGAAAACAGGAAGATACTTGAACCAAGGGCTCCAAAAGCAAATATGCAAAGCACAGAGTTTTTGGCTCATGGAGATGTGCGGAGATGTCACAATAGGTGCCAGTAACATGGTTCATATCATCACATGTGCCGCCTTCACTGCGCAAAGGCCTGCAGACTTTGAGTTCTTGCACATCCCATTGTACATTTGGTCGCGGTTATCGTGATGGCCAGGTCTTTGCCTAGCAGCATATTTGCCTGTGTAACTACCGGATTTGCATTTACAACTATGATAATTACTCGTGCACAGGACTTACACCGTTGTCCTTATTTTGCTGTTGAATTTCTGGCTGTGCCTACCTATGCGATACTTCTCATCAAATTGTCATGGCTTGTAAAAAGAGCCAAGGTACTTAAGAATCTGTCTCTTCCTCCACTGTTTTCATTATGTATTTTTAAAATCTCCTTTGAACTTAGCATTTTCATTCTCCAGATCTGAATAAATGCTTATTTTCAAAAAATTTTTATGAAAAGAAATAATACTGCACTGTCAGGGAGAAGGGCAAGATGACCTAACCCATCATTTTCTTCTCCAACTTCTATGATTCTATGATTCATAAAGCAATTTATGTTTTTATGAGCTAAATCCATGGGGAAAATCATTAGCAGTAACCAGATCAAGAGTAGTGCTCCTGATGAAAATACTTTTGGTTAGGAAACTTGGTAGAAATAGCATGACTCTTAAATTAAATATTTCCCTTAGGCCATTTGACCTAGTGTTTACATCTGCTGAAAAATTAGGTTTTTCTTCTTTTGTCTGCTTCTTTCTGTTTTTCTCATTGAATTGTTTTAACCTACATAGCTCTGAAAAATTCACTAATGGAGCAGGTGCCTGCAAATGGCGCAAAATGAAAAAGCTACATAGATTTAGCTCCAGTGGGCCTGAGATGTCCAAGCTTCAGCTGGGCATTAAATGTGATTATCCCGTGTTGGATATGTGATTTTCCCAAATACTTTCTTGGCATCCTTATACCAAAGGGCAGGATGCTGACTAGCGGAGAGAGAGAGGATAATATTGCTGAGCAGGATTTGAGAAGGCGCTTAGAAAGCTGCTGGCCCAAGAAATGCCTTTTTAGAAATGGAAATTTTCTTTTGCCTCCTGGCAAAGCTAGCTGGGGCCAGGATGGATGCACCTTTGGTCAAGGGAACCTTCAGACCCCGATCTGAAGAGATCCCATCTCACTTGTAAGGTTCAATGAAAGACCATGGCCTGTAGCTGTTCTGAATGAAATCTTCAAATGCCCCCTTGCTCAGCCTGAGGTCTTTTTTAGGGAATTCCCAAGGGCTGGTGGTGGTGAGTTCACCTGATCTGCTTATCCCTTCCCCTGCCCCATCCAGCGTTTTCACACAGACCTTGGACTCCCAGAGCAGCTTCTGGGAGGAGAGTCAGCAGTGCCTGCGAGGGGCCAGCATTGCCCGTCCCGCAGCAGAAGCGAGGGAGACTCTGCACATGAGGCTGGGGAGGGATGATTCCTCTGAGGGTTTCACATCACTTCCACCTTCAGCCTTTCATGCAAGGAAAGGCCAAAACATTCCTCAAAAAACCTTTTCGTCTCAGTGAGTTGAAATAATATTGAATGCCCTCGTTTCTTGCTTGCCTTCTGCTGCGAATGCCTCCAACTGTTGGAAACTGAGACTAACATGTACCAACAAACAGTTTAGAAACCATGGAAAAATGAAGCATCATGTCATTGGAATAAAACCACCACTCAGATTTCAGTCATGGCTTGTCAGATCCTTCCATTCACCTGGAGACTTAGAGTACCTAAAGTTACTGAGCAGAAAATGTGTAGAGGAAAAGGTGGTGCTTACACGTTGATTGTCCATGTAAAAGAAATGAAGCTGGGACTCTTTCTTCCTTTGCTAGCACGAGCTGCGTGCTCTGCAGCACACCACCCTCTCAGTATCACAACCCAACTTTGCTAATCGCTTTTTAAAAAGTCTTGGCTAAGGTACTTGCCCCTGAGAGCTTCCAACCTAAATAGACCGAGTACAGACAAAAGAAAGGGATGGGCTGCAAGAAAAGCCGAAGGTTGCGCGCTGCTGGGTCTGTGCCCGTGTGTTTGTGTCCCCGCGTCCTATTGTCTGGCCGGCACTGATGTGGGCGGACTAGTGCTTAAATTATGGGTGCACTCTGGGGACGTTTGTAGTTGGCTTGTGCAATGGTTATGTGCAAGTGTGCGGCAGCTGGGGGAAGAAGTTACAAAACATGGCTAGCTCAAAGTCGCACAACGTGACTTGATGCGTTGCTGTCTCTAAATGGGTACGGGTAGGTAGGGGATCGCTGTTGGTTTCTTTTCTGTGTGTGTCTTATCGAAGGATGGATGAAGAAGAGTGATTGAATGAATACATTTAAATATAATAAAGCGGTGTGTTGTTGCAAGGCCATGCTTGCAGGCTGAAGGAGCTGTTTATGAGCAGGCAGAACAGTCCTAGCAACCCCCCAGGCGGCCAAACCGGCTCCCCAGTCCCCCCCAGAGCAGCAAGGGAGCAGCAGCCTAAAATGTACGTCCTGCGGTTGGGCACGTCTCCCCCCGCTGTGGAAGCTGTGCCTGCCACCAGCCCATTTTTCATAATGAAAGTACACAAAGAGCGAAAGAGCAGAGAGCAGTTTGTGCCTTTGTGACTTGTGTTTTCTGAAGAAAAGTGAAGAGTGAGGGGGAAATCGGCCTGTTTCCATTATGCACGCGCTTTCACACAACCACCCCGCATTGCTCCAGTGAGACGGCACTGGACCTTCAGGCTTAGCACAGGAGCATCACACAGCACAGGACCACCTGACACTGGATGTTAGAAGTCTGGCTGCAGAGCAGGACCAGAGGTCCCATGTCTGGGTGCTGTCACCTCTGCAGAGCATCCAGGGGCACCTCCGCAGCTCTTGGGTCCCCTGTGTCCCAGAAAGACCTCTCTGTGCCCTACGTCCCGGCTGCTTGGCAAGCCCCTTCTCCTCCACGAGGAGATGACGGAGCAGCTCCCTCAGGGCAGGGGTAGCTCCAGGCTGGGGTTGTCCCCTCGCCGCGGCTGGCAGGGCTGGCACAGCACCAGCCTGTTGTCTGAGGTCTTAGAGTCCCCTCGCCCGGCCACTCTTGGGGGGAGAGTTCACTGGCAGCAGGAACTTGAAGCAAATCCCATGCTTTCAAGCAGTCAGTTTCAGACTGGAAATCATAGAGATTTACCAGCAGGCTCGATACCCATGAGCTCAAAAGACCAGTAAAAGCAATGTGTAGCTGCTGTAACTACCCCGGCGCAAAGACCCCTCAGTGCAGTCAAGGTCCCGGCAAGACGTGCCTCGTATGAACTTTAACCACTAGGAGCTAGCCACAACTCCTAAAAGCAGTGCTGATTGATTGCGCTCCATCAGATGTGCAAAGGATTATGAGACTTGTATGAATGCTGGGCACTCCCCAGCATAACACTGGTAGGGGGGTCAATAGGTAGGACCTCAATAGGTTTTTAATGCGAGCATCCTTGAGGTTTCATGGTGCAGATGATTCTTTTCCATATGTGAGAAATGGAACAGGATTATTTTCCCTGGCATTTATCAGTCTCACTGCTGAGACTGATAAATGCCAGGGAAAGCTGATGGAGAGCTGATGTTGGGTGATGTGAGGCACAGGCTTTGTCATTGTAGTTCCATAAAATTGTCAAATGTGTGCAATATGAAATCTTGTGTCAAGACTGCTTTTCTGGGAATGTGGTAGCTCATATACATTTGCTTGCCCAGTTGGTTGTCTGTTTTTTTAAAGATACACAGAAGTGTTGACAGGACAAGCTCCTTCCTTGCATAAAGCAGGTAAACAGGAAACCAGAGTTGCTGCGGTGTGGGCTAGGAATGGCGCTAAGACTGGCCCAGTCCTATAGAAATTATTTCAACTCCTTTTTTGAGTCACTTAATCCCACACAGCTCTTTTCCCTTCCACCTTGAATTAGTATGATTTTAAATTGAGAACAGGTAGGTAGTTATTTTTCACTTCTTTCACTTTTTTTGTCTTTGTCAATCTTTTCCTTTTTGCACTTAAGATTCATTAGTCTATGGCCTAGAAACACCTAGAAAGACTGTGGTGAATATTTTTGAGTGTTTGCCTATATTTACATGGTGGGATTTTCAAGGGCTATACAGCCTCAGTCCAGCTCCCCTGAAATTAGCGGGCAAGTACTCTGCAACTGTGACAAAAGCAGAATTAGGTATTCTGTATTTTGCATGTGTGTGTATGTAAAGAAAAGCATTGATCTGCAGCACCCTGGCAAGCAAGTTGACCATAGGGGATGTGACTATACGTCAGTGCCCACCAAAGACCCCCATTCACGGACATGCCAAGTATGTGTCTTTCCAGCGAAGTTAGTTGGTGGTGCTCTGAATCAAAGATTTCTGAATCTGGTCCTTCATCCATCAAGTTTCTTCGGCAAGGACAGACTTTTGAATGGCAGTGATTAAACGTGAGGGAACAAAAGGTCTGTAGTGGCTGCTGGGGCTTTGCATGAGATGGGGAAGGATGGACTTGTAGCTCAAACCCCATGTTGCACCTGCCTACTGTGGTTTTAAGGGTGTCATATAGCCCCTACCCTTCCTAAAAGGAGGTTAGCTAGCAAAGCCAGGCTGTTGGAGCACCCGTCAGCAATCCTGCTGTCCCCTCCAGGGTTCACCACCCAATACCTACTGCACTGCTGGCAGGCAAGAAAGTTTCCTACAGGGATGGGCTGGAGGGCAGCAGGACCTGATTACGCACAACCTCTGCAACCCACTTCCTTCAGCCTACACTCCACAGGAGGTGGGAGAGAGGGCCTTCTTTTCCTCAGTCTCCTAAGGGGTGTGGAAGAAGGGGGAAGGAAACTTTCACCCTGCGTGGAGCGGTCAGACACTCCCGTTCACCAAACAAGCTTTTGGCAGTGCAGGGCCTCTTCTGGAGCCTGTGTTTTTGAGGAGTTGCTTTGCTTATGGGTTTACCAAAACAACACGTGTCTAAGAGTCAGGCTGGATGAAGCTGGGTGGCACTTTCGGTGAACAGCCTTATTTTCTTCTCAGAGTATAACTGGAAGGGGTGAAAATCCATCTGCGCTGCGGTCCCTCCCAGCTTCATCTGCCTTGCCCTGGGTTATCAGGAGGTGCAGCAGTTTCCTGCTCGCAGGTCCATCCGAAAAACACTGCAGGCTTTTGCCTCACCCTCTGTCACCCGCTGTGAAGAATGCACAAAAGGACTTTTGCTCTGCCTCTCCATTTGTGCCCTTGCTCTTTGCTCATCCGCTGCAACTGGGAATTGTAATGAGTAAATGCATTTTCTATTAGTGTTAATGATAAATCTTGGTCAGACTGTTCCTATGTCAGTGCTGCGCGGGTCTGTGCGAAGCATGAGGGAGAGCAATGCTTGGGAGAGGCCATCTCGACTCTTCTTCTGAATCGTAAGAAAAAGAGTCTGTTGTATGAGAACATGATGTGCTTGTTAATACCTGAAACATGTCCTCAAAAGAGGGAAGGATGGAAACATCTTCCTTGCCTTCTATAATCGTGGAACAGATAAGGAACTGCCTGCACAAATGGGAGGAGACACAAGAAAGAATTTAACAGCCAGAAATGTAAAGTTTATGTATTTTATGTTTTTTCATAGCACCCGACCTTTATTCTTGCCTTGCAGAGTGTTGTAGTTTGAGTCCATTAAGCACGATGCGCACCAGACCATCTTCTCAAGGCTGACCAGTCCAGAAAAGCCAGGCTGTGTCATAACTTTAGCACATAAAGCTGCAGAAAAATTTAGGCGACAGTGTTGATTTAATTATTAAGGATTCTGTTTGTCTGAGTCTGTCTGCCTCTCCTACCTACACCCTGCATTACGGGCTGTTCTTCATTACCTGCTCTACCTATCTTCGCAATCTAGCCGCAAACAGTTTTGGTTGACCACACCACTTCCCTCTTGAAAGTTAATACTGTTTGACTCATTCTGTACTGCTAACACCAAGCCAAAGAAAACAAGCCAAAGAATAACCTGCTTGTATGCAGTTTGGAAACTTCTCAGAGGCCCCGCTTTCAAAATGCTATACAGTAGCTTACTATATCTCTCTGCAGCTGCAAAGAAAATGAGGAAAGCAAAAAATGGTTCAAGAACCTAAAATAAAGACTAGGCAGAACCACATGAAATTTATGAGCTTTCAGTGAACTGCAGTCCTGTGTGGGCACAATGGAGCATTAGTGCAGAGGAGGGACTGCTTAGTAACCTGCAGATCAAAATAACCAAACTCCTTTCTTTGGAAAAACAGGTATTTTCAGCTATTGTGTGGAAACACCAGTCACCAGTTTTGGTAAACGCAAAGGTCTTTAGTTCAAGGGAAGCGTGTAGCCCCTCTATATACTTTTTTTGGACAGGAGCAAAGTTTTTTATAGGTCATCAAAGTCTGAATGGTCAGTATCCATTGGGAGTAAATTTACTTTTGTGTTGCCAAATTCCCCTGGCTTTCATAAACAGTGAGCCACAGGACTTGACCTTTAAGTTGCAGGTCCCTTGTTCAACTGTCTGAGGCTGAACGATGGAGACCTTTTACAGTCTAGAGATATTTCGGTGGACTGATGAAATGGGTTTCTGTCTAAGCTATTTCTCTGACCTCCTATGCCGTGCTGTTTGTGCACCCCACTTTCCCGTTTGTTCGTCCTCTCAGAGGCACTGCAAAGGTTGTAAATGCAGTCATCCCTTGCTTCCCCCACTTGGGCTGAGGGACGGGGTCCAGATTCATCCCACCTCAGCTTAGGCATTTCATTAAGGTGCCTGAATTAGGAGCCTGGTCCCCTGTATTCATCAGAGAGACAACCATCTCCCAAGGGCTGCTCCAACGGCAGCTCAGTCCTTGCTGCCTGAGCCTTGTGTTTCTGCAGCTCTTCTTTGGACAGAGGTGTCTTTTTGTGCCTGTATTTTTCTTGGTTGCTCGTTGAGCTGTTGGTTGGCTGGTCGTGCCTCATTCTGCACCTAGTGTCTCTCATACATATCTTCAGCGATGATGTCTCAGCCCATGGCTGGAGGGTATTCTTACGGCGGTTTGTACGTGTGGGAAGATGCAAACTATAAAGAAACTAAAGAGGCTTTTGGCAATGCGATGCTTAAGTTGGGAGTCATTCAAACTTTGTCAAGGAGTTGGCATTTTTAAAGTATGTACATTGACATGGGGGAAAGGGAAAAGAAAGCGAAGGGTATAATTTTGCAGACTAATTTAACTTTCATGAACAACTTCTTCCCTCCAAACTCCTAGCACTCTATTCCCTTACTTTTACTTCGCTGCAGTGACCTAATTCCTGGGGTGAACCTGCAGAATAATTCCACTTCCGTGACAGAAATAGAGGACACATACATGTCAGATTCATCAGAAGTTTTGGTGGATCCGTGGCAAGCAAAATAATTGTGTTTTAAGCAGAAACATGTTTGTGCATTGCTATTTGTTAGTACAGCGCAAGCCTCACCAGCAGAGCTGCGGGGAGAGGAAGCATATTTCCTGCCTTGCAAAAATTGTCAAGATTGCTTTTTCTGGCTGTGGTACCTCAGGGTAGACGTGAGGCTTTTCATACGTTCGTCAGGAGGCACGGAGAGAGCTGGAGGGACCCGGCCTGGAGGAGCCCGCAGTCTCGCAGTCAGCATGCCGGCTGGAGCAAAGGAGACCGGCAGCCTCCACTTGTCCCTTTTCCTGGGGACATTCCCTGCTGGAGCTCTTCTGATGCAGCTGGATAGTGAATCACTGATAGAAAGGGCTCTCGGCCCGCAATCAGGACATTCACCTGAAAAATAGGAAAGCGAAGTTTGTCTAGTGTAGACCAGGCAAGAGGGGCTTGATCCAAACTCTCCCGCCTGCTCTCATTAGTTCCAGGGTAGGACTCTCTCTCATGGCAAGTTTTCCTCTACCTACAGCGTCTGTTTGTGTGTGCTTTTTTTTTTAAAAAGCACTGATTTAAAAAAGAAGAGGTGAGAAAAAAAAATATCGCCAAAATATTGTTTAACTACTGTTAAAACACATAGGGAAAAACAAATGCACCAGCTGCTCAGGGTGCCTGTCGTTACAGTAAGGCGACTGGCCCTGCAACGGAGGCGCAAGGAGGTACAAGAGTGTTACCTGGGGTTTCCCCCAGGCGAAGTGGGGAGTTACTGGAGAGCAGGGAACCTACCACATGAATCTTTGTTCACCTTGTTGGTATCAGTGGACGCTTGTTCAACACACAGCCAGATTGGATGACCAGGTGGAAAAATGAACTGCTCAGCAAAGGATCGTGCTTCAAACATCTAGTCCGTCTGCAGATACTCAGAATAACAAGCAGGTTTTGCCACAGAGACACAGAAAGGGTGAGGTTTGCCAGGAAGCTGATAGGAGAAGCACATCTGGAAGGGCTTCCCAGTGTCAGTCTGTCCGTGCTTGGTGTTGCTTGGCATTGGGCTTCTGAAGGGTGGCGGGATGTCAGCCTGGCCACGGAGTCGCATATTATCCAGCCTCATTCACACGTTTCCCAGCACCTGGTGCCTATGGTCAGGTCAGGTCTGATGACAAACACTGATTCTGCTGGTAATTGCAGACACAGCACAAAAACATTTAGTATAATATCCTGTCTACCATGATGTTCCTTCTGTCTGGAAAGAAGGCTTGCATTGTATAGTCCTGAAGAAAAACAGCAAAAAATATAATTGCTGATGAGTCTACTCAAAGCTCTGACTACCATCACCATTATTTTTCCTCACCACAGCAATAATATTTTTAACTGCAGAAAGAGAAAACGTCCTACAGTGTGTCCAATTCCTTTTTTAGGAACTTTTTACATTATATTTTTAACACTGTACAAGAGGTCGGTGAGCTCTGACGCTGTCCCGTACTGATCCTTCTAATGCTTAAGTGCAGTATGAGTCTTTTCCAAGTTTTGGAGGCTAGAAGGGAAACCACTCTACAGGTTGTTTTCATTTTCAAGTGTGATTTCCTAGAGCTCTATGGGCTGGTGTGTAACAATGGTTACTGCCTTATGCTAAGCATGTGCATACATCTCTGCAGGATCAGGTCAGGTCTGTTTGAGAACACAGCAAAGGGTGTCCTAGAAAAGTTATACTACTTGGTCTTTCTGTGCAGATTGGAAATCAGTGAAAAAGAGTGTGCAAAGTATTTCATATCTGGGATATCTGGCACGTAGAAAAATATTACTAGTTTATGCACTTAGGGCACTATTTCTATTGTTAGCAAAATAAAAATGCTTTTTTTGTGAGCAGGATAGCTGATTTTCAAGCATTTGCATTTCCCAGCTTGGTAGTAATATAGAAGCACTACACTTTATTTCACTTTTTGTTTGCAAGAATATATCATTTGTATCATTCTTTGCACTAAAGATAGTGTGCTCACTTCCTAGAATAGTGTGAAAGAGTATATTTTCTTCTCATCCTTCACTATGTACAAGATAATTGGATTTATTTTAGCTCCATGGCACAAAACAATGTTTGCCACTTTATTAGCCAGACACAATGAAACATGGGTTATTTTCTACCCCACTAGAGCTGGAGCCAAACCAAAGCCCTGAGCACAAACAGCCCTGAAAAGAGGAGATGCTTGGATCAAGGTCCAACGTGGTTCCAAAGCAGCCAGCTTTCATTAAACCAAAGCGGCGCGTCTCCCCAGTCACTCCCTACTTTGGCAAAGTCTGGCCAGATGCTGTATTTTCCTGTGTATAATCCACTTTCTGGGTGTGAAAAGTTTCCATTTCCACCTGGGAAAAAGAGGGGGCAGAGGAGAGAGCCGGGGGGAGGTATACTGCCCCCCTTGGGGAGGAAGGGCTCCGCTTTATTAAACTCCCCTTATACTACCTCCATGCAAGTACAACCTGCTGATTTTGGGCGGCAAACTCATGGATAATCGACACAGAAACCTGTGGCATTTCTGCCCAGTTCTGCCTCTGGCCAGGATGCTCAGCAGCGAGTGAGTCTCCATCAGACAGCTGGTGCCCCAAGCCCAAACCTTTTGCGGGCATTAATACCTCCCAGTGCACCAGCTCCAAATAGTTGGATTTGTGAGTGAATGAGAGTAAGCGACAGAAGAGTGTACTCATCCTGTGACTTAAAAAGAGAAAAAAAAGTGCCCATTTTTCCATTCCAGCAGTGTTTGCTTGTAAAACGGTCCTGGGTACCCACAGGAATTTCGGGAGCTTCAGCTGGCAGAGAGAGAGTAGCAATGCTATTCCTTAGCCTCTGTTTTATCTGCTTCTCCCCCTCTGAACCCAAAAGGCACCTAGTGACGCTTTTAAACACTTGGTTAAAAGGAAGATAATGGGAGACCTGTTTCTTTTTCCACACCTGGAGGCAGCCCGGATCGCTGCTGTTGTCTCCGTGAGGCCGGCCGCAGTGTGAAAGCTGGACCAAGCAGCCATTCCCGACGGGTTCCCAATGAGCACAAAAACGGGGGCTGCCAGGGCACTTTGTTCTTCTTGTTTCCACATCCACAGCCCCAACCAGATGGCTGCGGGCCAAGCTGAGTGCTCCACAGTCTGTTAAAGTCTATAAAACTGCATTTCCCTCCCATTAAGAGGGAAAGCACTTTCATGTTGCATTGCTGTAAAAGTATCGGAAAAGCTAATGTTTTCTCTGCACTCTTTGCCTAATATTCTGCATAAAAAAATCTGCCTGACTTCACTGAGAGAGCATTTGAAAGGGACAAGGGAAAAACAAACACGTCCAAAAGCCCCCAAATCCTGTCGTTTAGCCAAACAGTCTGACTGTCCTATTTATTCCAGTGTCTCAAACACTGACCCTGCAACCCAAGGGAAAAAAAAAAAAAGATGCCCTTTTCTTTCCTCTGCCAGTGCCTGCGAATTGATTCTTGACAAAAAGTATGAGGACATGGGGAGGGAAAGAGGACAGCAGTCACGTCTCGTGGCAAGCTGTCTCCTTCTGTGAGCTCTGGGCCGTGGTCGTCTTCATTCAACAGCTGGATGTTTGATTGACTTCCATATAAAGTCCCATCTGATTTGCAAAAGTTTCATGGCAGATCCTCATGGCCAAGTGGCTGGCTCAGCAGAGCCACACCACTTTCCAAGTGCCTTCCTGCTGCTCTTTTTCATCCTGCGTCACACTGCTCTCCTCGAAAAGGGAAGCCTGGGCTTGTGGTCACCGTGCTGAGCGTCTGCCACAGGGTCACTGCCTGATCATGGGCAAGTCGCCTCATTTCTCTGTCATTCAGTTTTCCGCCTATAAAAGGGGGATAATGATAGTCCTGGGCTTTACAGGGGTGAACTGAGGATAACTTGCCTGCTCTTTAAGCAAGGTGTTTAGAGGGTAACTTCAAAGTAAAGCTAATAAACGCGAAAATACAAGTCACCCTAGCAAAGCTCTGCCTCTGCATTTATAGTGGCTTGGGAAAATCATTTATATTTGTTACATTTTTCTGACACAGTTCTTTACCTTCCTGCTGGAGACCTTCATGCAAAACAGGTTCTGTGCTGCTACCTGCAGCAGTCAGCAAGGGAGAAGAGGTGAAACAGCTCTTCTGATGGCGGGAGGGGGGAAGGGACGCTTTTGGAAGTACGTCTCGGCAAGCGGCAATTGCCTGATGTTGTTTCCAGGTAGTCACCAGCAAAAATTACAACATGCGGATGCAAACAACAGCAGAGTTCCCCTCACAAGGAACCAGCTGGTGCTGCTCTTTCCTCCCTGAATGCATTGACACGTGTGGGATTTCCCCAAGCTGAAGGGATGAGGCAGATGTCAGGTTCAGCGGGATGATCGGACGCAGCGCAAGGTTTTGTGGGGGCAGGGGGTCCAGGGGTTTTGCTTGGTGGACGCGCGGTGGAGACACACAGAGATGCTCCCACCAGCTCGAGGGGAGCTGGCCTGGGAAGGGGGTTCCCCGCGGTGATCCGGGGAGGATGTTATGCCTGGGTTAGTTTGCCCTGCCCGCTGCCTGCCAGCTGGGCTGTTCCGAGCAAGCTGGGGTTTGTCTGCCTTGCCCCAGTCCCGCGTCCCAGTTCTGCACAAATTTAGTGCCTGAGCGAGATTCAAAGGGGGAAAGTTAATCCTTGCCTCGCTGGCCTTAACGCAGCCCTTGTCCCGCTGGCTGCGGAGGAACCGCTGGCCTCCCTGCGAGGCTGCGGGTGTGCCGGCTTGCCCTGCCGGACCGCTTGGTTCCGTGCCAAGCAGGCAAAACTCCGGATGCCGGGAGGGCAGCACCGGCCAGGCAGGAGGAGAAAGTAGGGTAGTTGGGAGGTCAGACTTGGCGTTGGTGCGCTCACTTAAAAGCAGAAGATGTCTGAGTGGAATTGGAAATTAGGAGTAAGTTGCATCGGGGGGGACGGATTTGGAAGGACCTGGCTCTTGGCTCTGCAAGCCCTAGGTTCAGCCTGCTGGAGCTTAAAATAATCCAAATGTATGAGGTATTTTACACATCTTGTATGACTCCACGTGTTTGCATTCAAGTCCAGTGTTAGAAGCCCAAGGCTTGAGGCAGCGTCCAGCTTTGCACTGCTGACAAATGAAGCATTTGCTCTTGACCAACCAGAATGTCAGATAAAAATCTTTTTCATCTTTCTTTTCTTCTCCCCTCCTTTTTTTTTTTTTTTGAGGAGGGGAAAGCCTTATTGGGACTCTTTAATGATGAAACCATTACTATATAATATGTCTTTTTATATTTTAATTTTCCCTCCCTCGCCCCCCTTGGGATAATTTACAGCACAGTGTGGAATCTGAGACAGTTCAAGCTGTGCCAAAGGGCCTGGCAACAGGAAGAAATGCCGAGCCACTGCGATTTGGAACCATAATACAAGTTATAAAATTTAATTTCAGAAATGCAGCTACTGGGAACTGCTTTTAAATGCACATTTTCCTTTCAGTGCATAAAATGGTCCTGTGTCTTGATTGAGCTGTTAGGGTGGCTTGAAAGAGTGCTCTGTAGAGGAAGGGGCATACAGAGCTCTTCAGAGATCTTTTGCTTCGTATTCACTGATACTCAAAATTGGAAACTGGATGTTTATGAATGTTTATGTATTAAATACCATGGGGATGTGTGGAATAGGGCATGGTGGATTATTTCCAGGAGGTTTGTGCCAGTCTGTCTCACTGCTGTAGCCATGAGTTGAGAGGACTCACCATAGGAACAGCACCGGCCACCTCCTGTGGGCAGAATGGAGATGCAAAGAAAGCTGCAGAAGGCAACTCTTCATGACAAGAAAATGAAAACCAGGAGCAGATAGACAGCAAACTGTGGTGTTTAGCAGAAGCCAAGGTTCTTCAAGGGAACAAGGAGAAAAAAAGATGTTTGACCTCTGGACTAGAGATTTGACATGCACTCCCATCAGCGTAACTCCTATGGGAAGAAGGGGAATGGATAAGCCACAAAGATTCATGAGGCAGTCGATTGCCTGAGATGAACGCAACATGCAGAAATGGGATTGGGAGGGATGATGACATCTACTGCTCCACAAGACAGTCCCCAAGCAGAAGGTAGCAAAATGATATTTTTGGATCTGGGGATCCTACTCCATTGACTAAATACAGGAGGGGTCAGGGTACGTCCTCATAGACTCACTGCAGTCAGTATCTTGCCCTCCCTTTGGAGAGAGCGTCTTTGGAAGGACAGCTTGTGTGCCAGAGACAGTCTGCTTTTGGGCTTTCTGATGAAGGGCTCTTTTCTGTGATCTTTAAGAAGAAAAAGCCCTTTTGGGGGATGGGGGGAAATTACAAAGGAAAGTTTTGATTCCACCTGGTTAGGAATGTGGCTGAACCATTCCCCTTCAGACATTTCACCAAACAGAAGTCTGCTAGGGACATTTCCATTTCAGCCCCAAAGCGTAGTGTCAGCAGCCTTCCAGGGTACGATACCCCGCTTTGAAGACTGTCTCATAGAACTGGAAACCAATGGACACAAAAGCAGTTTGCAAAGTGATGGCAATAGGTTAGCTCTTGAGAGGGTGGAAGAAAGATTTAAAATTTGTGCTTTCATCATTTCTGCTGGAGAGCAAGTGCTCCAGCAGATGAGATGTCCCTCTTGTATGCACTGTGTGCGGCCTTTGCGGTCAACAGGTTGACATGCGAAGGATCTCAGAGCAGAGAGCAGCCACAGGCAACAGTGAGAAATGCATTACCTTGGTCCTTTCATACTGCTCGCTGCTGGTACCTAAGGATTTATCTTGAAATCAGTCCTCCCCGTGATGCGGTATGTCTCTGCCCTTCCAGCTGAATCTGGACATGCTCCAGTGCTACACTGGAGCCGGTCCTTTCCAGCATCTTCCCCATCCCCTTCCGGCTCCTCAGAGCTGCAGCACCGGAGCTTCATGGGGACCGTGCTCCAAGGGCTGCCCTGGGGAATGCTGCACCCCCTAACTCCCACATGGCCATGGCCACATCTGCTCTGCACTGGCTGATTCTCTAATGTCAGCATCTAGTCTCTTATAGTTGGACGTCTGGTGGGACCTCGTGTTTTGGAAGCTCCCAATGCCACTAAGAGAGACTTCATTACCCCACACTTTCAAGTCTGCCAGTTACTGGTGTTTCTTTTCTTTTTCTGTCTGTAAATCCGTTGCTAAAGGATCCAAAAATGGGATTTGTTTAGGTTTGTTATTTTATAGCCCCATAGTACTTGTCTAATTACGGTACCTTGCGACAATCTGGGATTGCGTTTTTGAGGAGTTATTCCAGTGCAGGTTGAGCACAGGGACCATGATGTTTCCTCCTTTTATCCATCTCTGCAGACAGTCCTCCTTTTAGAAACACCTCCTCTCTCAGAGAGAGGTGTAACAAGGCACGGCAATTTTCAGTGGATTTGGTTCTTCAGAGTAGGCCAAGTCTCTGGCTTCCCTGCAATATGGTTACGATGCATGACTGGTTTGTGTCTCCTGTGCTTGCAGAGAGGTGGTTCCAGTTTAATTTTGGACAGCTGCTAGCTGGTTAGGTAGTGGATGAGGGGTAAAAAAAAAAAAATAAAAAAAAATTTAAAAAGAAAAAAAAGTCAACAGACCTCATATATCAGTGAGATTTTCTGATCTTTTTCCCCCCCCTCCCACAATAGGACATCGTCAGAAAATAGATGAGCAGACAAAGCCCGGGAGCTTGTCCTTTTCAGAGCGCCTGAGTGAACTGGAGCAGTTGCGTCGTACGGCCATGAGGGTCAGCCCACACCACCCAGCCCCCACACCCAACCCACGAGCCTCCTTGAACCACACCACTGCTTTTAACCCTCAGCCTCAGAGTCAGATTCAGGGTAAGTACCTGAAATCCTCCCTCCGCTCACCCATTTCCACCCTGCCAGCCTGCGGAGCGTTGGGGCTCGCAGGCGTTGCCCCTCTGTCCCCCCATCTCTTCTGGACTCTCCTTGGCCACCTTCAACGAGTGAGAGCCTTTAATGAGTGAAGGGAGGGGCTTCCTAACATAGTCTGTATTTCTAAAGACCTGACAGCTTTTAAGGTGTCTGTACTGTCTTGTCTTCCTGGTGTCAGCGCAGCTTATGGTGTTAACCTCGCGTATGTTCAGAACCGTAATGTCTTGAAAGTCCTTGTTTTCTTACAAAGATGCATTATGCGGGGCCTTTTTCTACGTGTAGGTGTATTTCCCGATGGATATTTATCGATTATATTGTGTGCTTGAATGAGAGAGAAATACTGTCAACACCTTGCTTTGATCTTTCCCAGGGAGGCAGTAGCAAAGGAAGCTTTGCAAAGTGCTTTGTCCCCTGAAGATGACCTCTTGGTGCTAAGACATTAACACGGGCAGGCTGGTTTGAGCGTGTTTCTGTAGTCTGTGGTTATCCAGTGGGGTTTATTTGAACGAAAACCTGCAAAACGGTGACTTGGGAGTCTGATTTCCTTTGAGGCTCAGGCTCCAATGATGCCAGTGAAACCAAGTCATCTCACTTGAAATCTTGTCCGCCACTGCTAGAGCTGAGTCTGTCCCTGCGAAAAAACGGCTCTGTCCCTCGGATCAGCTGGAAAGCGGTGAGCAGTGAATCAGGTCACTAAACTGTCAGCCAATACGTGGTTTTGCAAAACGTGTCAAAATGCAGACTCGTAGTGAGATGCACCGAAAGGGAGGGTGCAGGACAGTATTAGTTTTAGTGAGCGCTGTTCCGAGTGGAGTTTTCCCCTATTCTCCCAGCCAGAATGAAATGGCTTTAGTCAAGGTTTTCTGCTGGGGTTTTGGGAAGAAATGGTTACCGTGAATCAGAATAAAGGGGTTTTTTAGGCATTTGTTTTTAAAACCAGGGTACTCTTTGTTGCATGCAGAAAAGGTTATGGCTTACCTAAGACAAACGCTCGTTACATCCTTTTATTCCCAGGTCTAGGAAGGTCTTTGACTTAGTGAAATCTACTGCAAATCTGTCATTGTCTCTGCTGTGAGCAGAAGCGGGCATTAGTGAGAAGAACGGGAGATAAATGAGCGCATTGTCATGTGCCGTACTGTAGAAAGAGGCAGGCAAAAAGACACTTGGAAGGACCACCCAGCTCCTTCCCTCCCTGGAGCCACGCCAGGTCAGCTCAGGCAAAGGACCCAGTCCTGCGGCAATCCCAGCCCCTGGCAGTCCCCTCACTTGGTTCTCTGGTTGGCAGAGCAAAACCACGTTGGGTTTCTCCTGCGCACAGCTCCCTTCCTATAAAAGAAAATGCACATATTATTATGGCTACTCAGCAGCCAGCAGCTATGTGGGTGGAGGTATCGGTCGCAGGCTTGCATTCTTCAGCTTCTTGGGAACACTATATGCTTAGCAGAGTATCGAGTTTAACGTCAAGTATCCCTCTTCCCTGGTTCCCTGTGAAAGTCCCTCGCCTGTACGACTTCAGAGCGATAGGCTTTTCACGCTCGGCCGGGGATTCAGCTGCTCTCTCCAGAAATAGTTTTAGTACGTTGCTCTGCTTTGCTCTTTGCAAACAAGATTTTTAATGTGTTTCACCTGTGGGCGTAGCTCAGAAAATGACAGCAATCGAACTGCTAACATTTCCTCATCAATACCCTCCTCTTCAGCTCTCAGGCTGCTTTCTCCCGGTTCCCCTTTTGCTCTGCCTCCAAAATGTGCGCGTTGTCCATCGAACAACTTGTTGAGGCTTGCAGTTGCTATCAGTAAAATAAGCCCCAAACTGAATCCTCCCTCATTTAGAACTGTCTCTACCTCAGACGCCTTTTGATTTCTAGGGCTTGTCTTTTCAGGGTCGTGCTATCACAGCAGGGAAAAAGGGCTCGGTGGGAAGCAGCTCCAGCACCATCATTTTTTCCTCGGTGTTCAAAGGATGACTGGGTTTTGGGCTGATGTCCTGTGTTACCTCTAGGGAGTGGGGGTATTTTAATTTTTTAGCTTTTAATAAAAAAAGCTGCATTTTAGAACACAGACCCCCAAAACTTAAACACTTCTGGCCTGCTCCATAGCATTGCTATACCTACCTGTGCATCTTTGCATCCTGAGACACTTCTATTGAAAGCTTCTCACTGAAAAAGAGCACAGAGTGTTTTTTATACAGACATAAAATAAGCTATAAAGCCGCATACATTGCTAACTTCCAAGCAGTAGCATTAAACTTTGCCTTAACTCACACCAGCATGAATCACAGGCTACTTCTCTGTTCATCCAAGTCCAATTATCTTTTTTTAAGAAACAAAACTAACTCAAAATAGACATCTCAGTCTAGTTCTTGGATTTAAAGGGGCAGGTTGCCATGCCGCTAAACCACTGTTTATTTGTTGAGGTTTTCATCTATAAAAGGATTGAGGTTAATTTTAACTTCCTATTTTACCAAGTCTTGAATTTGAGCATAAAGCAGCTTGTGTCATGGGTACAAGTCCAAGCAAGTAAGGAGACCATAAATTGCTATAATCGAGTTTTATGCTTCTTTCATATCACAAGGAGGGAGAAAGTACACCTGTTCGTTTTAAAAATCTAACCATAGCCAATTCACAGACCAAAGGGGAACAGAAGGGGAGAAAAAAGCTTCCACCACATCACACATGGTTTAAGTTGAAAGATTACTTTGTGCCAGTACCAAGTGTATAATGTCAAAGGATTTGACCTACACGCCCAGAGTAAGGAAATTCAGTTAAAACTCCAAACCCAGCCAATGCTTCAACCTTAACTCACCCCTTTCTTTGTACGGAGAGGAAAAGAAAATAGACAAGAGCCATGTGAGCTGTGCTGGCTTGTTGTTTAGGAAAGTTTAGGTAAGACCCCTGATGAGCATTTAAGTTTATAGGTATAATAACTAGAAATACATCTATCTATATATTATGATTGAGTTTCTTCTAATGTCAGCCTGAACCAGATACCAAATACATAATTACTGATTTTACAGTGGTTAATGTTAACCAGAGTAGGCAGATCTGTAATTCAAGAGTTTTACAAAAATACGGATTTATGTGCTTCCTTTTTTTCAGGGCCAATAGAAACATTTAAAATGTGTAAGTCATCAGGCCAATAAGTTATTCTTTTGGAGGCATTAGTGTTGAGTTAATAAATTGCATAAATAAATTTCTCACTAGTGGGGTTAGGAATATCATCCAAAAATATGTGCAATTAAATAACTTCAAATTTTTTTTCCAAATTAGTGATTTATTAATTACCCATAGGTTGAAAAAAATAAATAAAATTAAGCTACTTCTCCTGTTTAGGGAAAACAAATAATCATTGTAATCACTTTAAGCTGCATGCTTGTGGTTCTTTTTACGCTTTTATAGCCTTAAAAATATCTGAGTTTGCTCGTTCGCGCTTTTTTTTTTTTTCTAATTTTGTAACCTTATATGTTAAGTTTCAGCAGGGACTGTGCTTTTATGACCAAGTCTAAAATCCCTGGAAACAAGAGGCTGTAATAAAATTGCTGACAGATCTTTATGCGAAGCAGCAGAATTAGCACCGATAGCAAAGCAGGAGAGATCATTTAGAGATCAGCTCTTTGAATTAGCAAGAAACGTAAAGACTGAGAGATTATTTTGTTACAAGCCAGCCTTTTGTCTTCCTCCAGGTGCAATATGCTTTGTTTAAGAGACATTTCAAGGTCCTTGCTATCGTAATCTCGCTCCACCAAAAACAGCCCAAGTTTATCAGGGTTCCCATGAACTGGTGAAACGCAGGAGTGGAGTCAAGGGCGGCATTTAAGCCCAGGAATTAGAATGGCTTTGTTCCTGCTACGGCTGTATCCTGCCATGATTTTTAATATTTCCACTTTTAAATCAGCTTAATTGGCCGTAGGTTAATAGAGGTAGAAGCGTTCACAGGGCAACATTGCAGAGCGGGCTTCAACGGGGCTGTCATTCTGCCTCTGCGTTTTGCTGCTGCGAAATGCAGTTTTCAGGTGCTTTTGAGAATCCAGATTGACGTGCTCGCGACTCCCTGCCAAAACAGATAAACAGGCTCTCAAGATTAGCGGCTCGCCAACTCTTTCCGTTGTGCAATAGACTGAATGCCGATATTTTTATGTTCTCTTTGGACATGTCTGCCTCTCCCCGTCTTGCCTTAACCCGGCGCGCTTGCTGAGCAAGTACATGGCGCTTTAACGGCGTATCATCCCATTTCCACTCAATTAACCACCTGACTTCTCGGTCCGAAAATACACTCCCCGGCACGTCAAGCGAGTGCCCGCCTGAGCTTGGCAGCCTTCCTATCGGTGCCGGTCCCACCTCCCCCCTGCCGGCGGAGTAGTGAGGGTGAGTCACGCCAGTGGGCAGCGTGGGCATCATTCCCAATCAGCACGGCCGGGGCTGCCAAGCTCCCCGGCTCCTGCACTTCTCCTGGATGTGGAGGAGCCCTCCTCCCCAGCCACGGAGTGTAGCTTCCCCACCACGAGCCAGCTCACGAACGTTTTGCTAGCGGCCAGGGGAGATCCCCTTTGATGGAGCTCCCCTCCATCGCTCGTCTCCTGGGGCAGGCGGCCAACGTGCTGAACGCTCGCCGGGAGCCTGCTTCGGGAGAGGGGGAGAGATGCTCTTTCTCCTTTCCCTTCCTTTCAGTGCCAGTAGCCACCAAACAGCTTGTGCATGCGGGAAAAGGAAGGAGGTCAAGTCACCTTGGTGGCGTGGACCCAGAGCTCCAGTGCCACAGCCGCCGTCAGGTCGCAGGAAGTTTGTTGAAATAGTGATGTTTCCCCAAAATATTTTGCAAACCAAGTCTGGTTAAGCTGGAAGGGTTCCAACTGGCTCTATCAGAAAGGAAATTTTATAGAGAGAAAATGTCATTTTACTGAAAGTACAATATGTTTCTTTGATTCACAGATACTGCTCAGCACATAATAGTTTTATTTAAAGCCATGAGTAACTTCATCAGTTTTTCTTTTTAAGGGGTACAGTGTCATTAGCAGCAGACTCACCCTGCTGTCTATTTATCGTGTCATAAACCAGTTTGCATCTGAAGAGATGAGCAAACAAGCATGTGAACTGGATTAGCATGCGCAAAACGATTCTTCTTTCATTCAGTACAATAGAAGTCCACTCTGGGGAAAAGTCCCTCCTATTTCATGCCCTCTACTAACACATATATGTAAACCTTCCGTTTAAGGGTGTTCAAATCCATCCTGTAGCTCTACAGGCACAGGTGCTCCCATTTTTGTCCAGAGCATCGTTGTTTAACCCCAGCTGGCAACTAGGACCATGCAGCCATTCACTCAGTCCTCCCCATCCCTGTAGGGTAGGGAGAAGAGGGAGAAAAAGGAGAGAAAAAAAGACTTGTGGGTTGAGATAAAGACAGTTTAATAGAACAGTAATGGAAGAGAAAATAATAATAATAATAATGGTAAGAGAATATACAAAGTAAAGTGATGCAATGCCATTACTCACCACCCAATGATCCGTGCCCAGCCCATCCCAGGCAGCAATCGCAGATTCCTGCACACCAGCAACCCCCATTTATATACTGAGTATAATGTGAGGAATATTCCATACCAGTATGGAATATTCCTTTGGCCAGCTTGTCCTGTCGATGCTTCCTCTCAGCTTCTATTGGAAGCTGAAAAAGTCCGTGACTTAATATAAGTATTACATAGCAAAAACTAAAACAATGTGTGTTATCAACATTATTCTTATCCTAAATCCAAAACGCAGCAGCTACTAGGAAGAAAATGTACCCTATCCCAGCTGAAGCCAGGACACAGAGTTATTTGTGTTGACCAAACTGGAGCATATCTTGGGAAGTTTGCTTTAACGCATAAACTAAAAGGGAGCAGCAGAAATGTGAGTCGACATTTGCAGAAGCACAAAAGTATTTTGCGTAGCATTTCTGACCAAGAAAGATGTCTCGTTTTGTGGTGAAACTAACACCATCCATATCTGTATCTTTGAGAACATTTGTGAGGTTATAGTATATACAGGATCTATTGTATAGGCTAGAAAACATCACTATGGTAAAGACGTACACAAGATGTGCATAATATAACTAAATATCCCACAGCTTCATTGTGTCCATTTTTTCTTGGCTCCAGCTCTCAACATCATTTTTCACTCATCCCATGTGGAAATAGGCTCCTTACACCAAGAGGCATGTCTTCCATTTGATTTGCTTGTAACACCATTGGGTTCCTCTCTGAATACTAATTTTGACAGGGATAAAATTTTGACCGTAACACATTGTCTCTGCTAAGACTTTGCATATCTGCAGGGCTGGTTGTGCTGTGACATGAGAGGGGTGGTGATACCCAGCAGTAGCCCAGGAACAAGAGCAGTCCCAAAAAATTCCCTCCATACAGCGTTAGAGATCTCCTCTCTTCCCTCCTTCCCTGCCAGGAGCAGACCAGCAATTTTGCCATTTTGAGATACCGTAGGTGGGATACTGTATTAACAGCAGTATAGAAAGTGTTAGAAGAAGCTCCTCTGAGGTCCAGGTGAAGTAATGATTATCCAATCTTCAAGAAAAATTAATTCAAGTGGCAGTGGGTGCAAAGGGGGGCTGTTAGTATGATGAGAGGAATAAAACCCTTTCTTTAAAGAAGAGATTCATATAGCTGGGTTTATTCAGCGTGCTGAAACAGAGGCTGAGAGGGAAGATAATTACAGTCAATAAACACAGCAGAGAGATTCAACATTGGGGAGAACCATTTGCGCCGGAGGACAGTGTTGGCTCAAGAACAAGTGGTTATTCTGTAAACTGACCATCAATGAATTTAGTCTGGAAATTAGAAGATGGTTCCGAGGTATCAGAGTAGCCCTGGCAGCCTTCCTGGGGGCTATTAGAGACAGAAAGACGTAATTTAAGACAGATCTTGCTATGCTATGTAAGTGCAGAACCCAAGATGTGGCTGGGCTGCAGGATCCAGGAGATGGTCTCCAGGCCTATATTTTCTTCCATTCCATCAATGCTCCACAACCGAGGCGAAACGAGGGGTGTTTCCTTCTCTGGGACAGGCCGGAGAAGGCTCAAGGATCTTCTCAACTCTTTGCTCTGTCAGATCTCAGTGACAAGATAAAACCTCTTCCTGCAAACCCCAGGTGCACTCCTTACTCCCACTTGGACCACCAGGTCTTCAGCAGCTCTCTGAACAAATCCCACCTGGGACGTGTGCTCATCCAACTTTACAGCACCGGCACTGGAGACCTCGCATTTCACCTGCTAAGGGGAAGGCTTTTCCCATTTGAGGGCAGCAGGAATCCGTCCTGCCGTCCCCTCTGTGCACCTCGAGGATTCATCCCCTTCAGCCACAGATTTGTACCTTCTCTGACTGTTCCCACTCGGGGCAGAGCGAGGTGAGGAAGCCAGTTCCTCAACACCTGCTCGCGTTGCAGGCAGCACGCTCAGCTCCGGGGCATAAGCCTTGCTCAAGAGCCTCCTCTGCCTCCTCACATTCATCTCTAGAGAAAAGAAAAAAAAAAAAAAAAAAGGCTTGAAATTGTTTAGCTTTTTCATCGACTTAAGGCACTAATGGAAAGAGTTATGTAATGGTGTTTAATCCAGAAGATTTCCAAGTGTCGATATATTTAAAAGATACCAATCTTCATATTCCAATTGCCTGGCACTTCCTGAGGTTAAAAAAGCAATAGATAAGGCAACAAATATGTTCTCAGTCCCCAGCAATATCTCCACTTACACAAATTTTCCTTCTTTTTTTTTTTCCCCTTTTGTCCTCCATATGGAGCATCCTATCCTAAAGGATAACTTTAACTAAGGAAAAGTAAATCTTGATTTTAAAGCAGAAATCAAAAAGTTTAGAGGTCTGTATTTTGTTCTAAGTTTTGTCAAAGTCCTTCTGCATATCTTTCGGCAAGCTATTTAGAGCTTGATTTTTTACAAAGTATTTAGGAAAACTTAGCACCCCAGAAAGGTGTCTTAGCAAGATTTTTGATAGTGCCCATGCACCTAGGCCACAGAGAAATCAGTGACAGCTACAGTGATGCCTTTGGAAATCCCTCTAGCTGTCTAGCTGAATCTTTAGGCGGCTATAAAATTTGGCAGCTCATGCCCAGGTGTAGTTTTATTTTTCCTTAATCAGTCCATGTCTTTTACCACATGAGAACAACGCCGAGCTGATGGATACTACTGCTAAAAAAACCGGAGCTTGCAGGTAGGGACAAGTATCCCTGGTTCAGTTTTTAACTTGCTTGGTGATCTTCTCTGGTTTGTTTTGTTTTGTCATCGTCAACTCAGTATGTCAAAGTCCCTTCTCCGTTATGTCGTTGCAAAAGTGGAGCCAATGCAGGAATCTTGTGCCTGCGCTGATGTTGATGCTACTTAGTGCTCTGGGTGGTCACTAAGTACCAGAGAAAAGAGTGAATTTCTCAGGCTCACTTCTTGCTCCTCTAGTTCTCTCCTGGGACAGCAGTGCTGGAGTCACCCCGCTGAGGTGGAGCCTCTGCCCACTCTTCTGTCCTCATTTCTGGAGCAACTGAGAAGGCTCAGCATCTTTCAAGATGGCAGCTTTAATGCACTGTGCCTCAGGGGACATTTCTGTCTCCCGTCAAGATTAGCTGGGTCACTGGGCTCTCTTGCTTTTCCATGGAAACACCTTATTCTGGCTTAGCGCTTCTCTTGCCCAGTGCCAAATCTCACCTATGGCATAGTGCACCTATAGCGCTGGAGATGTCTAAAGCAAATATCCCTGCCAGCCCTCGAGGCGGGTGCTCCCACCACCCTGAACTTTGGATGACAACATGTGGCCATGCATTTGATAGCATTTCAGCATCTGAGGCAGCTACTCCTTGGTTTTTGGGTTATTCCTCAGTGGCCCTTGAAGCATATTCTTGGCCTTTGAATAGCCCAATTGTGAGGAAGATTAAAAGCCTCGATTGCAAAACTCCAGTAAATGAAATCTCTCTTAGTTCTTTACTGACAAACCCAGTTTCTTTCCATAGCATTCTCCTTTTTAATCCCCTCTTGGCAGAACATGACATGTTTTGATACTGGAGCTCAAATTACCTTCCATGGTAAATAAAACAAACAAAAAATAAATAAGAGCTCCTTACCCTAAAAACAAACACCCACTGAAACCAGCTTATTATTCAGCTGATGCTGCCCATGTGCCAGAAGATACCACTTTGATTTTGTAATTGAATGTATTCTTTTCCCTCAAACACTGAACTAAGCCCCTCCAAACTTGAAACGCTGAGGGGTTAGAGTGGAGTGACCACAGACACCTGCACTTTTTTTTTTTTTTTCCCCCTCCATCTAGAAACCAAAGAAGGAGGAAACGAGGAGACTAGCACACAAGTTCGTATTCAAATGTTTCCTTCTGAGGTGAAAACCCCACCTCGGTGCACAGAGCCCGCGCGGTCTGGGTTGGTGCAGACAGCTAGATTCAAACGGAGTGAAATCAACCCCCCTAGCTCCGCAGAAGGCTGCAGCAGCTACAGGTGCTCATAGCAGCCAAGGGGCTCTGCATTCCAGAGGACTGGCACGGTCTCTGCTTTCTTCACCAGTGGGATTTATCCATGGGGCGGGGGGCTCCTTTCGAAGCATCAAGTGCAGGCATGCCCTCGCCTCTTCTGCCGCCATGCCTTTAACAAGACGTTGCGTCAAGCAGATCTTCTCTAATGATCCCATGTGGTTAGAGGGTTCACAGGGCTCCTTTCACATGACTGAGTACACAGTACACCCTTAGCAAACTTATAAGTTTTCCCTGTGTATTCAGTATATTATGACCCCTATAAATGGAGATTGTTCACATGCAAAGAACAATGGGCTTGGATGTGCTCAGTAAAACAATCAATTATGTGGGGAAATGCACATTATATAGTCAAATAGACCATCATATCCATCTGACCATTTTCATTCTATTTATACATCTCTTCACTTAAAAGCACTGAAAAACAAAAGCAAATGGAAATAGATCCATTAAAAAAATGTGGTTTTGCTGTCAGGGTCTGCTTGATTTCCAACAGTAAATGCCTAGGTCTGTTTCAGAGGTTCACTCGGTTTATCTGTGTTGGGCAAGATACTCAGTTCGATATTGGCAGTTCTGAGAGCTTCCAGGTTTTGGTGCTCAACTCCAGGCACTTTCAGGGGGCCTGGATATTCGCAGAAAGAGATGTTTTGAATGTGTTTGATTAAGTACCCAAAAATGAAACTGGATCACTAAGCACCACTGAAGTTCTCCTCTGCATTTCTAACTAAGGTCAAATACCAGAGCTTTTTGATATGACTTGGCCAGTTTAGGTTCCCTCAGTTTCTGGCAGATCAACTTCAGGTGATCATTACCAACAAAAACCAAAGAAACCAAAAACCCTTTGCACAGAAGCAAGTTATATATTCACTGCTTTATTCATTGATAAGTTTCCAGTATCCAGAGAAGTTGCTGTAAATTGCTACATCCTTTGGCCTATAGGAAAGACGGCATTTTGTCAGAAGAAATTCTTCCTTTTCTTAGTGTAGTGATGATTTACAGTAGCTGAGCAGGTGTAACATTTAGGATTATTTCAGTTCTCACTGCATAAGGTTACTGAAGTATATTTCATTTTAAAAATCTCAGGTCCTCATGATGATCCTCATTCTACAGTAAAGCACATGAATAACTGCTCAAAAGAATAGTCTCTTTGATATCCTTGAGACCAATATATACATGAGCAATTTTACATGCAAAACCATGTGCAAATTCAAACTCAGTATTAATTAGTTCATGGGGAAAGGTATCCACAAGAAAACAGTTCTTCTCTGCCATGCATTATAAAAGTGAACACTTGTGTTAACTTGAACAGGAACCACAGAAAAGGGAGGGAGACATTTCAAGCAAATGTAAACCAAGATTTGCCGGCTAATGGTCACTGAGATACAAACGGATCGCTAGGGTATTGTCATTTTTACCCCTCCTCTGCAAATACGTTTTTGAAAAGCTCTCTGTCAGCTGCCTTCAGCTTTTAAGCACATACCTGGGTGTCTGTGCCAGGCTCCTGTACCGATGGCACTCCCCAGCCTCCACCCTCGCAAGCCCTTTCCCATTTTCCAGCCAGAGGATAAGCCCTGCAGGTGGATGTGGCAGGGGACCAGCCTGAGACCTGCAGGAGTCAACCCTGACCCTGGGAGGCCTTGTGCCGGTCTCCCTTTAGCTCGGCAAGGGGCTGTGGGTGCTGCCTGTCTGTGTCATGAAATGCAAGAGCGTCATGCTCTCCTGGAAGATGGAAGAGCTGGAGAAGGGACCAGGGCTTGCAGCTGGGATCAAGGGCAGCTGGGGCATAGGGAGAAACCAGGGCTCACCAGATGGTGGACTGCCCGGCCATCACCAGTATGTCCATGGGTCACCCACGGGTTATTGAGTCCAGGGTGGCAGGGTGCCACACGGGATCTCTCTCCCCGCATGGCCCTTCCAACCTAGACAGTTCTGTGGTTCTATGTGCCAGAGCCGGGGAGAGGAGCAGAAGGCTACCGGCACTGCCCACTCTTGCCCTCCCTTGGGTGACTAACGTGGCCAGATGTAGAACAGGGACTAGGTTGAAGCAGGTGAGAGAAGTAAAGGCAGAGGAGAGAGTGTGAAAACAGGTTTTCCTGGAAAAGTGAAGGAACTACATCCATTTGGTGGGGGGACGAAAGAAAGAAAGAGAGCGAGAAAGAGAGTGAGAAAGAAAGAGAGAAAGAGAGACAGAAAGAAAGACAAAGAGATAAAGAGAGAGAGAGAAAGAAAGGGAAAAAGAGAAAGAGAGAATGAAAGAAAGAAAAAGAGAGAAAGAGAGAGAAAGAGAAAGAGAGAGAGAAGGAGAGAAAGAGAAAACCAGCTGTGTTAATTCTTGTGCTTGTTTGATCATGTTCAGAGCCTCCTAAACTCCCATGGAAGGGAACGGTTTTGTTTCATGAGGGTGGTGCATACTGAGTGCATGTCCATGTGATTTTTGTATTTGTACATTAAACATTTCCCCAAGATGTAATTCCTTCCCTCCTGCACTTGGAATAAAGTGACTTTACAAGAAGGACTGCCTCCAAACAGCAAGCAAAGGAGGGCTGTTGGGGCAAGATAGGGCAAATGTAAATGTGTCTGAGCTAGCTGCTCCACCCAGCCTCTCATCTTTATATGAAAAAAAAAAAAAAAAATGTTTCCAATAACCGAAACAGGCAAGGTCTGATCTGCACAGACGGTCTGCAGGCATCTGCCCAAGAAGCTGACGGTTGGCTGGTACATCCTCATCTGATTTATGTTGTGTGTGTGTTAAGCCTTAAATTGTTGAGTCTCTGGCTGGCTGCAGTGGTATTACTGGATGGTTGGTGTATGTTTTCAGCTCACAGAGCTGGCTCTGATACTGGGGTTGTTGGCGCTGAATCAATTCCAATCTCACACCTGTCTGAGACAATGAAGGCCTTGTTGCACACATCTCCACCAAAGGCTGTCATACAACTTATTTTTCACATTTGAAGAAGAAGGAAAAAAAAATAAAGGGAGGACTGAGGAAATGCTGTCTCCTCACAAGACACGTTCCCCATGCCTTGACGCAGCATGCCCCTCTTTTCTTTATGGGAAAATATATTTACAAAACAAAGCCAGTGGAGTGCTTATGGAAAGTATAGCTTAATCTTGGCAGTTAAATGTGACTAAGGCTCAGTCTCCAGGGACTTAGTCTGTAGGACCATGCCCAGTGGATTAAGCATGAGAGATAGGCACCTAGTTTGTTGCACTCTTACTGGAAAGTTTACCTCCAGCTGGGTTAGTGCTATTAATAGCTTCTTATCAGTGTGCCATTTACCTAGCATTTTGGGGCCATTCTTGAGGTCTCAGAGGCTGTGAAAGGTGCTGGGCTCGGATGCCACCGTGGCTGAGATCCTCTGCTTCCTGGCACTGAAGCAGTTCAGCCTGGGTGGAGGTTCAGCCTGGCTCCAGACACCGTTCACTCCCAGTTTGAAGGCAGGAGTCTGATCTTTGTCTTGGTCATCCATCTTTGCCCCTGTGGTCTCCCTTCATCCACTCTTCCTCCTCTGGTTCTGCTGCAGGCAGATGTCTTAGATGTGCATCCTCGGGAAATAGTAATTTTTTAGAGCCTTTTCCTGCCCTTTCTCTTACCTTCTTGGCCCCAAAATATCTTTCAGGGTGGAAAGTAGGAAGGAAAAAAGGAGAGCGTGAGGCACTGTGACCCTGCTCATACCCAGTGGGTTTTGAAAGGTGCGGAAGCAGACCACGAGACAGCTCTTCTGCCAATGTAAGCTGGCCTTGCTCTACTAACCAGGCCAGCTGAGGATCTGCCCTTGCGCCTTGTCGGGGTGGTCTTCAGCATAAAAATAAATGATTAACTATGTAATGAGTGAATATAAAGACAGATGGTAGAGTATACTTCTGTTGGTACTTGCATGCCTTTGTTTAAGAATACAGAGAAAGGCCCTGCGGTGGTGAAATGCAGACGGGAGCGTGATGTTATCTTGCACCTATAAACCTTGCTCTGAGTCCACTGGTGGCCACTATCCAGAACTGCCGAGTTCAGACACACTGGCTTGTACTAAGTAGAAATGGTGCTTTCAGTCTTCAGTAAACAGCATTTTTGCCGCAGGGCCCAAATCCTTCAAACATTTGCCTAGTTAATTGTCTGGTTTTGCCTTCTAGTGTCTCATCATCAGCTTATCTGTAAGTTCAGACTGGCTAAATGAGCACGTGAGGATGGGGGAAGAGCTGCTGGAGGATGGGGGTATAAACCGTTTCATATTTAATTCACTGGCAGGAGAAACTAATGTGAGTGCAGTTAAGCGATCATTTTAGGATCATGTCGTGGAAAAAATGAGTAATACAGCATATTAATTTAAACAGATTAAAAAGCTGCACAAATAAATGGAGGGTTTTTTTTGTTTTGTTTTTCTGGCAGTTCCAAAATATCAACAACTGCAAAACAACAACAGCAAATACATAATTTCTGGGTGAATTTAAATGTATTGTTTCATAAAGTTGCCAATTTTTAAAACTGTGAAAACGCGACATAAAAAATATTTCCATTAGGGCACTTTCTGAAGTTTTTTCTTTCCCTGACTGAGCCAACAATCTATAACCTAAAAATAACCTTGTTTCTTGCCATGACATTGGTTTTTTATGTTAAATGTAAATGCCTTTGTTTGGTCTTACTCTTACTGGCGTTCATTAGGAAAGAAAGCAAAAATTATTTAATATTTGATCGCTTACATATCACGATTATGTTTAGCTTTGAGTTAGTTTCTTAAATGGGGAAAAGTTCCTTTTGCTTATAATGATGACTTGTGATCTTACTCTTCGTGCCACAGTTGTCTAAAACTGCTCAGTTCAGCACATTCAGTAGAGTTTAGCTGTGTTTAGCTAAGTTTCTAAAAAGTTTTTGATGTGTCAGTGTTTCATAGGTTCGCAACTGCTAACAGAGAACAGTAATTTCACATGATACTTCTGAGCAGACAAGCTAGTCACATGGCGTAATTTGAAAAGAGGTTATAGCAAGCTGGACTTTTCAAGCCGCTCAGAAGTGTTTAGTACACAAAAGGTTAACTTTTAAGATGTTCAATACAGAAAGTGAAACAAAACTGTTATTTGTATAAAACATCGCAAAGAAATCTTCCGCAGCCTGGCAACACAACAGCTGTTTGTTAGTTAACACTGGGAATTACTTTATTTCTTCCACACTGGGCCATTTTGCAACATTTGACATGTGTTGACACTTCTTTTCTATACTGGATTACAGTTTTCCTTCAATGCTGTTATTCCTTACTCCACCCATTCTGGGTAGCACCCACCTGCACACAAACCAGAAATTATGATCGGGACGTTAGGTACACAAAATTTGGGGCCGCAGTGCACGTTTCCGAGCAGCTGGGTTGTCCCGGGTCCCCTGCAGGAAGAGCTCCATCAGAAGGGGCAGGGAGGTGAGCGGGAGCTGGGGCATTGGCAGGCTCCCCCCGCGTCTCCTCAGAGCATCGCTGCCCCAAAGGGTGGCACAGACATATCTTCCCTGTTCAGGGTAGACCCCTTCCCAACCAACCTGATGGGGAGGGCATGTCCAGGGCGTTGCGGGCTGAGCCCTGCACGTGGAAAGCCCCATGGCTATTTATTCAGGGGTCTCGTTTTTGGCACCCGGCTTTGGAAAGGCTTCAGCCCTGCAACAGCATCTCTGTGTGTTGATTTGCTGAGCTTCTGCCTGGCATCTTCAGCAGCGCTAAAGACAGAAGCACTTTTAACTTGAAAGCTCGTGCCGCCAGTATTTTCTGCCCTTCAGATTTAGATCTAGCTTGCTCTGAAACCAATCAGTATAGCATTTAAATACATCCAGCAGACCAACCACGCAAGCGGAGCTGAACCTCACGCGTGTCTTCAGCACTCCTGCTCCCACAACTGTGGAGAAGGGCTGCACAAGGAGATAAGCCTTTACCTTCCTTTTAATCCTGCTTCCTCTGGCTGTGCTCCTCCAGGTTCTCTGATTCAGGGGGGAGTCAGGGAAGATGTCCTGCTGCCACCCGCCAGGGCCGTAGGTCAGGTGGAATCGGTGATGGCTGCAGCGCGGCAGGATGCTGCGTTCCTCGGCTACACAGCAAGTGCCAAGGGATTTTGCAAAGGAAGCAAAGCATTTCGTAAGCGGTATTTTAAATGTATTTCTGGACTGAATGCCCCTGACAACCCAGTGAGTTGGGGCTTTCAGCACATACTTCTGGGCTTGACTCATTTTCCATTTCGGTTTTGCAGATCTCCTCAAAACCAGCTTGACAGTTTAGAGGAGCAGATCATTTAATAGAGTTTTCAACAACTCCGCTTTGGTTTAGTACTATAATGAGCAACAGTTTCTGAGCTACCTCCTTTTTAAAAAAATCCATGCACCGTTCTAAGTCAAACTGACTTTACAAATATATGTTCACATGAAGAAGACCTTACTTCACCTTGTAAATCAAAGCTGCACTCTGGAGAGAGGTTTCATACCACTGGGCTCAGTATCATTTTTCTCAAGGTGACCTCAGTTGTTAAAGTATGAAGGTTGCATTTGATATATCACTTACTTTCTCTAAGTCAATAAAATGAATCAGTGTGTCTTTAGATCATCAGAGATCTGCTTATTACTAAAAGTTGTTTTAATCCTGATTTGTGTTGGAATTTAAAAGAATCCAAGTAGATTTCATTTGCCATCCTGAATAAGGGTTTGGAGGGTGATACTCTGCTGTGTGTGCAGAGTGCCCCTCGATGAATTCTACTTTATTAGTTTATAGGCTTTCTTCTGAGCACTTGGGATGAGATCATGAAAGTGTAAATGGCTGTTATCTTCAAAAGCCTCTTTTATACTGACAAAACTCCACCTTACTGACTCGTATTAATAATCTATTGCAATCCTAATTAGTTCACATCAAGGTCAGTGTTTTGTGGTGGATAAAATGACTGTAAACTCCAGAGAGTACGTTTTTTCTTCCACTGCTTTCATGTTGAAAAGGAAGAGGGAGCACTGAAAGTGTAAAAGAAGAGATTGATGAGGATTTTTTGTTTATCTGTAGGCTAAAGAACTTTAATATGGAGTAATTAGTTCACATCATCAGGAGCAACCTGTAAGATACCTGAGGCCAGGTTGTAGTCATTCCTTTATCACCGCGTCTCCCAGTAGACTGCAGAGACTTCCTCATTCAACTCTGTTCCTTTTTTCATGGCATTGGTTTTCCAGTGGGAATAATCCATCCAAGGTACTTTCAGCCTCATATTTAATTGTCTTGAAATGTAGACACAAAGCTAGGAAATGTTTCACTGTGACATGAGCTCGTGACTGCCTTTTTGAACAGCCAGAGGCCGAGTCCCACTCAGGCAGTGGCTCTGGGGCTGGGCACCAGGGTACCAGCACTCCCTTCCCAGGACCAGCAGGGTCAGGTCCAACCCCCAGGCAGGGAGGGTATTGCTCTAGAAAGGAAGGTGCAGGTAATCCTGTGTCTGCAAATAGTGACTCAATGTGACTTCTAGGTCCTGGCCCGGGAGATATCTCACCAACTCCTTTGGTCTTGCTCCACCCCATGAAAAAGAAACTTTGGAGGTGTAAGCAGGCTGGGATTCATTTCACCTAACTTTAGACATCCGTGTTTTGTGTGTCTCCCTCTGACACAGTCATCTGGTATCTTTGCGATCGGGGAGAGAAACAGCTGTTCATCGGGTGTGATTCACCCGTCTGGCTTGGCTTAGATGTCTCCCTTAGGATGAAATAACTTGCACCCCACAAGTGCCTGTTTTACCCTGTTGCCAATAAAGTCTAGAGTCTAGACAAGTAGCTCAGAGGAGACACCTCCACTGTAGATCTCTCAGGTGGGGTGAATCCGCCCCCAAGAGCCACGACACCAGGAGACAGCATTACACTTTGTACACAATTAACAACCTCATTCTGCGTCTGTGTTTCCAGGGCATGATATACCTGCCCAAGGCAGGCTGAAAGCGGCTGCTCTCAGCAGCAGCAGGGTAGCGAGACGGAGTAATCGACCTGCGTCTCAGTGAGCGTTGTACCCCATCTGAGCCCTGCTCTTCAGGTAGGCTGCTTCCAGGGTGTGAGCTAACTAGCACAAAGTAGATACATCTCCCCCAAGCAGTTTTTACAGGTGAACTTTCCCTGCCGGGGTGACATCAGGTAATTCAGTCAGTGCTCTGACTCAGCCAAGCGCTGTGCCCTGAGTGCTCGGCTGAGCTGGAGCCTCGCGTCCTGCGTGCATCGGTTCTCCGTCTGTTAAAATGAGGATTGCAGTAATACCCTTCCTCAAGGGGCAGTGTGAGGATCAAGGAATTAACTAGCTGGGAGGCGATCGTTTACTCGTGTGGTTCAGGGAAAGGTGAAGAGGAGAGCAGGAGCTGGGACCTGGAGCAGCAGAGAGAAGCTGGGGAGGGGACAAGAACAGAGATGCTGTGTTGTCCAGCAGGGTTTGCAGTACGGACTGTGGCAGCGCGTCAGGGGAAGCTGCCACAGTCCCCGCGCAATTCCCCTCCAGACCTGGGGAGATGTGATTTCTAGGTGTGGGTTTAGGGAGATGGGTAAGGGAGCAGTAACTCTGCCAATAGGTCCCACCCCCTAGTCCCTGTGCGGGTCACTGCAGATGGTACCTCCTCCCAGCAGCAGCGCAGCAACCTGCGTCTCCGAAGCTAAAGGAAACCACAGGGCCGTGCAGCCAGCAGACAAGCGTATAAGCATGCAGGCATGTGTGTGCACATGTACACACGTGTTCGTGCTTGTGCTGGCATGGTTCTGCCCGAGGCATGGGGCTCTCTGCGTCGCGCCACCTCCCAAGCCCAGCACAGCGGGACGGAGGGTGAAGTCTGCTCGCCACCGATATCCGCGTGGTATCTGTCCCTGATTTCCTCACTGTTACAGTTTGTGCTTTAGCAGTGCGCTTAGAGATAGGGGAGAACGCTGCAGCGGCATCGAGTCTGGCGGCGTGTCTCCTCCAGGGGAGCCAAAAGAGTGGAAGGTCAAGGTTGAATTCTTTTACTTCATTCCTTGTGGATGTGGGGAGGGAGGGAAGAGGAGGACGGGTGGTGGAATGGAGTCTCCCTCTTGAACAAATAACTGCAGCTCTCCAGGGTGACTCATGCCTCAGAAGACAAAGAACAATGCATCCTTAATTTGCAAAACTCAGCTTTTCAACTTCTGCATGTCACTGGCACCCAGAGACTTAGCAGTTTGCCCATAATGCCATCATGTTCTTCAAAGCAGCAGTGACGCCATCCCAGAAGGAGTGTGCTTACTCAGGAGGAGAGATGGTTTATATTTCATTTGAGCAGCTTATGTACTAACCTGCTAGGGCAGCACATACGTTGATTGTGAAATCAAAGTTTTCACAGTTCGGTATTTGGAGTTGTCCGCATTTCCTGATTCTGGCACCAAGTTAGCAATGAGACCTGGGAGGTTTTATAGGGACCTTCCCTCCCCACATCCAGTTCCCATTACTAAAGTGCTACTTGTTTCTTTACAGCGTGATGTGCACGTACAGCTGTGCTAGCCTAGGCAGCTCATTAAGGCAGCTTTAAACTTGAAGGAATACACACTTCTCCTCCTTTTATCCCCAAAATATACATGGCTAAAACAGGTGCTTTCTCCTGCTGCCTTTGATATCATGTCCAGACATCTTACTATCATTGGAGAGATGACTTTCTTGACATGGACATAAAGAGAGTGAAAGAAATTCAAACAAACGATTAGGATGCCCTCAATTGTTTTTCTCCTTTCCCTGCCATCTCTTTCTAAAGAAAAGCTAGCAAAAAATCTTCATAGAAGACTTCCAGTACTAACTCGGTACTAGAGGACTGATATCCTCAAAGGCGCTGGCAGATTTGCACCATTTTCTTCCTCAAGACCCGTTCTAGTGCAGTGTTTAAAAGAAATGACGTAACACAGATGCGCAAAAACTAAATGCAAAGGGGAGCAAACAGCGGCACTAGTGCTCTGCACCCCAGCACCACTTGTTGTTTGCAGTCTCCCATGGTTTTCTTTACTAAGCACCTGGTCCTCCTTAGGGGCTGGTACCCTCCTCTATGTCCACGCAGCACCTGGAATGCTTTGGGAAGTTCTGCATCAATGCTAAACGCCTCAGCTAGAACAAACAGCCTCAGCAACTGTTTTTTGAAAGGTTTCTGTTTGAGGTTGATATTTTTCTTCTTTATTCTCAGGAGCGTGACGCCTCAGTGTGGAGAAACTCCCTCGTTCTCCTATCCCACAGGAGGTTTTGTAGAGGCTCAGATGCCTCTAGAACTTCTCCAGCCTTTGCAATACTCCACAAAACCACAGTAATATTGAAATAAAATGAAAGCAAACATTGAGGCAGAAGGTCGCTGCCAAAGATCTTTCTTCAAGAGAATAGCTGGGGATTTGGGTGGTTCTCCCCCCCACCTCCAACTTAAAAATTTCCAGACACACGACGTATCTGTCACTGTCGTTCTCAACCAGAATAAGTCCTGTCACCTGTTAGCAATCTAAAAGGGGCTTTTCAAGGCCACAGAGAGGAGTGAATGCTCATCTCCTACAAATTTCCAGTGGAAATTAGAAGGCTTTGAAGAACTTGCCCTCAGGGCAAATCAGAGCTCGCACCCACCTCTGTGAAACCTGCAGGTCTCCCAGCTGTTGTGCTGGGAGGTGGCTTTGTGGTGTGACAGTGGTTTCCACAGCCTGGCACACGGAGGGAAACCACCCTGCAGGGTGAAGTAGCTGCTGGTGGAATTTTACAGTTTGCTCTGTAATTTTCCAGCTCCTCATGTTCCAGGCCTGAGAGGTATGAGAATACCAGCCTTGTGCGGCTGCTGCCACTGCCGCTGCCAGTGATGAACTTGTCCTTTGGAAAGTCCCCCTTATTTAAGCTACTGACTAATTCTTTCAGCTGCCGGGAGATGACACACCTTTTCACGGTGCCGCATTAGGCTGAGGATTTGCCGGGTCCCAAGTGAGGGAGGGAGATTGACTCATTTCGGATGCCTTGTTTCAGAGAGAGCCTGGGTCACACTTAAGCAGGACCATGTCATGGGGCCATTGTGCTTCTCACACCTTCACCTGAAGCTGCTGGCGCTAGGGAGGAATGAGAGAAAGCAAGCGGGAAGAAGAGGCAGAGAGGGGCATGTAAGAGACGTTGGCAAAGGTGGGTGGGGGAAGGGGAGGAAAGACTGAAGGTTTTAGGCAGGCAGCATCTTTCTCCTGAGCACAGGATAATACTACGCGGAGTATTTCTGTGCTTATAGTCCGTTTCCTCTATTAAGCAAGACATCTCTCTGAATGAACAAGTCTAATCAAGACCGTTCCTGCCTTACACTCAAAGGAAGGGAAAGTCACACTATAAAAGCTGTTTCCCTTTGGAAAGATGAGCAAATCAGATGGGGAGGGGGGGAGGCATGGACAAATCCCAGACTCAGAAAAGCCTTTCAAAGCAGTTAAGGATCTGACTCTCTCTTGTCTGCCTTCGAGTTTGACACCAGTAAACTAATCCCAGCTTTCATTCACCCCATGTCTTCTGCCAGTTGCTGCCTTTAAAGTGCTTGCCAGGGTGGTGGAGGAATTGCAAAGTCTGATGCTACGCGACTTTCGGGGTTTGTTGCGTATGTCTGACAGAAATTTTTGCAACTTGAGAAAAAAAAAGTCTGGCAACAGCAAGTGGCTATTTCGCAATTCATCGTCATCTCGCTGTGCCGAGCACGGGGGGTGGGCGCGGATTTTCACTGACATGGACGGTGGCTAATTAGCCGCTCGGTACTCAGGGCTGACTCCTTTGTCTCCCCTGACCCTGGCTTGGGAAAAACAACTCTGTAGAAGGTAGCTTGTCCCGGCAGTTGTATTTTCAAGCAGGCAGGTGTCATTTCTGAGGCAGAGGGGAGAGGGAGGAGAGAGGACGCGCAGACAGTCCATGGACAAGTGCAGCCCAGCAGGAAGGGGAAGGTGGAAAGTCGGGCAGCCTGGCTGACTCAAAGGCATACCTGCTCCCTCCCGGGCCGCTGTCGGCTCCGCCGCCATCCCGCCTTACGCCACGGCGTACTGACTCACATCCTGCTGCTCCTTTCTGAAGCTTCCAGGAACATGCTGTATCATAGCGAGATTTGGCTACGCAGCGCCTCTTGGCTGGGAGCAGGCAGCAATGTCTGACCTGCAGTGACACACGGAGAACCGTCTCTCCCTGCGCTCCAGGGGCATAAAACAGATTCAGAGGTGTGCGGGATCCAGCCCGGCACAAGTTATGTGCATCCGTTTTTCCTTTCGGCTCATGGGTGCAGTGGAACCTATTATCTGATTTGAATCCAAAGCTTAAAAGCTTTTAACGTGGCTAAAAAGAATTATTTTCTGATGGGAATATAAAATCTCACGGGAGCTTTCTTTCAGACAGCTTGGTAGGGATTGTTGCATTTGTTATATAGAAATGGTGAGGTGATGGACGTTTTTGCTATCATTTCAAGCAGCATCCTGAGCTGGTCCTATGAATCACAGCAGCCCCACTGAAACTTGCTGATTTATACCTTCCGAGTGCCTGATGGCATCACAGCGCTTGCATTTGGCAGGAGAGGGGGGTATGTCATTTTACATTTTAAAGCATGTACCCTCTCCGAAAAAGAATCACCTAGAAACAGCATCCCAGGACGTCATGTTTATTACGTCCCAGTGATTTCTATGACCCGTACGCTCAGGATTAGTTTTACAGACGAAAGGATGTTCCGTGCGAGCTCGAGAGACACGCTGTGGTTTTGACTGAGGTCTTGACCCGTTCTTCCCGTGCTCCGAGCACACAGGGAGCCCTTCTCTTTTTCCAATTGACTATCGATAACAACTTGGGAAGCCAAAATGTGCCCTGCGTCACACCGGGACAACTCCATCGCCTGGCAGGTGTTTGTTCGCCTTGCTTCGCCATGCGGGTTCTGCTGGGCAAGGGCCGGGGGAGGGCGGGGTGTCTTTGGGTGAGGGCGCACACACCTCTCCTGTGCACCCAGTGCTGCTGGGTATCCAACTGGTCCTGAGGGAGATGCCACTGATGTGAACCGCCCGCAGAGAGCAGCCCGGCGGTTAGACAGCGCTGGCGGCGTCCCGGCTGGCGGCGCCTCCCGAGGTGTTAACAAAAATTATAGGAAAGGGCTGCGGCGGCTGCGGGACGATTCATCCCCAAGCTGGTTCTGCTCCAGCGGGTCTCGAAGGCAGATTTCCCCCGCCCCGTCCCCAACTTCCACCTCCGCCCCCGGCGGGGTTGTTGGCGGGGGGGGGGGGGGGGCC
>VZSF01005981.1:617070-688262 GCA_013398295.1 Chionis minor | reverse complement strand
AAAAAATTTTTATAGTTTAATTATAACTTTTTTTTTTTTCTTTTTTTTTTTTTTAAAAAAAAAAGACAAGCCGAACGCAACCTTTGCGGGGCAATAAAACATGACGAGGCTTGAAAGGTGGTTTCAATACTTTCTGCTTAATAGCTCGTTAGGCATGAGGGTAGAGGCCGAGAGCTCGTGACTACACAGCAAGGTGTGAATTATTGCACCATAATTCTCGCCCTGGAGTGTTTTATTGCAATTAATAACTGTTTTCATGTTTTAAATACATTTTCTCACACCATAAAAAGCAGAAATGGAAAGTACTTGCTAATGGGAGAAGTACCGGGAGTATTGGGCACAGATCACCAACTGCAGCAACTTCCTTGGTTTTGTGCTATTTTGATCTGCTTTTAAATGATTTTGGAATCCTGTTTGGCTTTAAAACTGTATGGGCCCAAAGCCCTGTTATTTCCCTTTGTTGAAGTAGCTCTCCCTGCAAATCTCTTCACAGATATTCTGAGTTGGGAAGCAACTCCCATTTATTTGCAGCATATTTTCACCAAATTAACTTCAGCCACATGAACCCACACACTTAGTTCCCCGTGCCAAGCTACTGACTTCTGAGAAGTGCACCTCTTTATTTTGAAAGCAGAAAGGAGATGGATTCAGAAAGAGATTGTTGCCTTTTTTTTAGTAGCTTAGTTCTGTGGCAAATTTGAACCCGTTCCAGTTTAATTTTGGGTAACCTGAAAGCTGAAGAAAAACAGATATCACAAAAATAAAATGCTATTTGAGGCCCCTAATCCAGATCCTGCTGAAGCTGCTGCAAATGCAAACCTTGCCTTTACCGGCAGCCGAATCTGCCTCTCGATACTGAAATGCTGCCATAAAAATGCTATTGCAGTGATACTTCTCTCCACTTGCTATTAAAAAAACGTGAAGGTTGTGCCCGGGTGTGTACCCACTTTAATGTGTGCATATAATATAATGCGCTATATTAACATCACTGAATAGATTGCAACTTGTTAACCAGTCCGATGTCAAAAAGCCAATCTTTAAGAGCAAATCTAGGGATTGGGAATACAGGTACCAAGATGGAAAATTGATTGGTAATTTGAACTTTCACTTAAGAAAGACTTAATGGGATGAGGAGATTAATAATGGGGATCTCTTGGGCTGTCTCTGTTTCAAGTACCCCAGAGGTCAGTAATAGCAGCAAATGGATGAGGCAGGTCAGGTACCTTGGTAGTCTCTTTCTGGATGTTGCTAGACACATACTTGGTCCATTATCCAGCTCCTCGTCAGGACACAACACAAAGCTAATTCCGGTAGCACTGAAAGAAAGAAACCGTATTTCAGTTTAGTCTCATTCAGTAAATCCGTGATAAGGTCTTGCTTCCTCTTCTGCCACTGCGGCGGCTACGACGGCTTCTTCTGCATCTTCTGACTGTTGTCCATGTGTTTATAGCACTTGGGGCTGTTTTACGGACCAGGATCCCATGTGTGCTGGGCAAGGTACAGGACAAAACCACATCTCTTGTCCTGAAGAGAGACAGGGATATAAGAAACATTCAGTGTAAGAAACGGGAGAAAAGTGGCAGACAGAGCTGCCCCACCACGCAATGGCAGCTTATAACAGGAGAAAGCAGTACGTCCTCTCCTTTCAGCCTGAAAAACAAGGGTGGGTGACAGCATCCCCTTCCCACATGCCCAGATTGCCCTGAAGACAGACTTTTCCCCTCTTCTCTGCAGTGCTAAGACCTAAGGACAGACCACCTGGAAGCAGATGATAAAACTTTTCCAGCCAAAAGGGGGTTCAGTGGCTTCTGCAGTGACAGTGTTGACCAGAGCCCTCGGGAGAGAGGGGACAGAGGGGCAGCTGTGTCACCCGCGGTGTCAGCCTTGGCAGAGCACAGGGAGGGATCCCCAGGCAGGAGGAATAGCCAAGGGAATTTCCATCCCTGGGCTGGGATCCTTCCAGCCCTTCTGTCATGAATCTAGTGCTCGGCCTCATTGCTGAGCTGAAATCAAGGGGGTTGCGTGCTGAAATAAAGGACTAATGATTTAATTAACCCCATTTTAGAACTGAAACACACCAGTACAATTAGACACACATACCATTAGAACGCTTGCTCTGCTGATGCCTTGTGGTATTTATCCTAATGCTACCCCTGGAGTCTGAATTCCCTCATCTGTCTCCCTGTCATCTTTAATAAACACTGACCATACGTTAACAATGAGATGATGTTGTAATTCAGAATAAGACAGGCTTTGTGCCTATGTCTTTTTGTTTGTTTCTACTGAAGTCCATTTAATCCAATTGGATGTTGCTTTTAAAACAGCATGAGTCAACTGAATTTATTCTTAAGGAAGTCTGCCTGAAAAAAAATTAAATATTAATAATATCTGAATTTGAATACGTTACTCAGCAGAAAAATTGTTACAAGACTTTAGTTTATTCTGCAAGTGACTTCCCTAGTTATTTTTCTAAGGCTTGGAGTTTTGTATAAATCTTCCCTTCTAAACAGATGAAACAAACAAAATGTAAAACTCATCTCCATAAAGCACAACAAAATAATAATTTCCAGATGGGCTTTCTGATGGAAGATCAAAGTCCTTCATCTCAGACTTGGGAAATTTCCCTTCCATGCTGATATCAGTTTTATCTGAATGCAGTTCATCCAACATTTGCTTTTTTCAAGAATGCAATTAGCTAGATGAAGCTGCAGGAGAATGCTCTTAGAGCTGAATAGAAAAGATTTTACTGAAAGTAATAAAAAAATTTCTGGGTACGTAAAGGCGGGGAGAGATCTTTCTCACTTTGATTTACGCAAAAATTAGACATTTCTATACACTTAAAAATGCCACCTTCGTATGTAAAGATGAAATGAGCAAAAAAGAGTTGTTTCTGCCTTGGTGCAACTGGTTTTGACAAACTCCCTGCCATGCATCTCTGATTTCAAACGTCAGCCAAACTAGTTATGTGGCTAGAAAATAATAGGTTAGTGTTTTTCTGTAAATGTTTTACGTATCTGTGCATTTTGAGATTTTGCTTCCAAGAAGCAGCATTTCCTACAGAAAGCCCGTACTCGTCAGGTGTTCACGTTTTCCACTTAGCAGTGCCATAGAGTTTGTGTAAGGCTTTCTGTTTCTGAAGTCCAGCCACTGCTAGGAGATATGCCTATCACTCTGAATTGTGTTTCTGTATTTTAGCGTATACAAAATAGATGTAAAAAAATACGTGTTCATTTCATTAAGCCTAGGATTTTCAAAAGATTGAGGAAGTCAAATTCCCCAGTCCTTTTCATCCACTTAGGACTCTGCCTTCTGGAGGACACTAGTTTCACTCTCCATCTCTGTCTGTCTCACATACACGCACACATTTTGATCTTGTTCTTCTCTCTCTCCTTACACGCCTGCACAGAAACACTCACAGTTCAGTACTTTTGTCTCCTTAGTGCCATGCGAGACATGCCTTTTTGGCTAAAAGGGCTGCAAACACACAGCCTAAAATACTAATGCATCTCAGCAATGAATAGTCTTTCACCTTGTAAAGCTTAATCTGTTTTTCCCTGACCGCTTTTCCCTGTCCACCGTCACTGTGAAATATCAAAAAGCTTCAGAAGAAAAAATCAACCCATCAAAACTCACAGGTGCACAAATAATATTTTAGAAAGCAATTCATCTGAAGGTCTCTTGACAAAGGGGATTATGGAACTGAAATGTAATTATCTTGGCATTTAAGTTTCTGTTTCCACCAGGTGGTTTGGTTCACATATTTGATTGCAAAGTTTTGTCATTCAAAACAGCCTATAGGTCTCTTTCTCATTGCAGACACAAGGCAAGTACAGCCATCTCCTCCATGGTCCTACGACCAGTCCTACCAGTACCTGGGCTCCATTGCCCCCCCCTCCGTGCCCCCCGCCACACCAATATCACCCGGCAGGGCCAGCGGCATGACATCCCTCACCGCAGAGCTTTCAAGCCGGCTATCAAGTAAGTACCTAAAAGTTAGTCCCCTCGCGCCGGGCCTCACCAAAGCCTCCAGGCTTACTCCAGTGCAAACCAGTTGCGATGTCCTAGGGTTCTGCCCCAGCTTTTCCCCAGTTGCGGTGAAGCCTACTGCGGGCCCTCTGCAGCAAGCCTTGGCCAAGACTTGGCTGGGATTTGTGCAAAGAGTAAACAAATAAGGTTTGGGGCCCGAATATCATTGTCTAAAAATTAAAAAAAAAAAAGAAAGAAAAGAAAAAAAAAAAAAAGAGGAGAAAGCAGCACTTTGAAGATGTATGGAACTATGAAAATAGTTTGGAGTGCTGAAGAGCTGTCGTATCTGCCAAGAAATGAATGCCACAGATATTTCAATTCTGTTTCCTTCCCTCGCTCTAAATTCAGACCAGAGCACAGCAGGTTATGGGTGGACACGCTGACTGTAGGATGGTGGGGTTTGACATTTTAAGTGTTGCACTGGATTGCCTTGTTACATCTCCGTCAAATTGTACTGCAGAGCTTTACAAGCCAACATAAAAATATACCATGGAAGTGAAAGCTACCCCCCTGGTTTCCACCATACTCAACTGACCATCTGCTGACTCTAACACATACATATTGAACCAATATGTGTGTGTGTTCAATAGCAGGAATTTTCTTAGAATGAATGAGAGCCATATAATTCAAATTTGCACACAGCTTTTTCAAAAATATCTGCTTCGGCCGCACATATTGGTCTCATTTGAATACTCAGGGCTTCTTCTAAGATCAGAGAGAACCACTTGAACGTGCTCCAGCCTGTCCTATTGTTGTCATATAGAGCCTGCTTTGAAAGAGTCACAGGGATGATGCCCACCAAAATCAAATTATTTGTTAGGTCTGGGCGCTAACTACATCTTAGAGATAGCTGAAAATAAAGGAAACCTTTCAGAAGAAAAAAAATAATTCTTTCTTTAAAAGATATGTATAAATCTCATTCTTCATTGCACACTCTTCTTTTGAAATTAAAAGACTCCTTTTTGCTTTTTTCCTTGTGCTTCCCTCCCTTTGCGCTCCTTTCCACTGGCAAAATGCAGAAATGACGAAAACAGAGAAAAAATATCTTCGTAGCAAACAGAAAATTTCAAGTAAAACAAATTATTTTATCAAGCTTATTATACTCAGAAAGGTAATTTTTCTTGACAGAATTGTTTGAAATCAATATTTACCAGCTATTTTGATTTTCAAACCCTGTACAGGGGTGCCTGATGCACATGTACTTGTAGATATGAATATGGAGCTGAATGGAGATGTTAATCACATTTTACCTTCAGCAGTGTAGCAACTGAGGTTCCACTCAAATAAGTGAATGCATTCAGTACTAAAATGCAGTATTTTTTGCATTGCTGCAGTGCCCACGTCGTCATTGTGTACCAGGGCCCTTACTGGGCTGCGCGCAGTGTGAGCACCAAGGGCTTTCCATGATGGCTGCCCCCAGGCATGCATGATCTAACAGAAGATAGCTGTGTATGTGTGGAGTCCCTGCACGCTGTGTTTCTTTTGTGGCACACGCTGAGCATGGAGGTAGAGCACCTGCACTAGGGCTCGTCAGTGGTTTTTGTGCCCATGGTCTAAGTAATTTACCTTGGAGCAGGCATAGTTTCTCCGTGACTTGTGAAGGAACCTAGAAGAGCTTCATTCACATGTCAGGATTCTTTCTTTCCTGCCTTAATTCTGTCCTTGTGGGCTCATCTCTAGACATCTTAAGTGTTTTTTACAAAGCTTCCAAAATGTTGCTTCTGTATTAAATGACATTCATCATTCCCAGAAAAATCTTTCACAATAGTTTCTCCGCAATCCCATTACTGTCACACATGCTTGCTGTCTAAGGAATTTCTCCTTGTCAGAAAAAAGAGCGAATTTGAGGGGCTTTACCGTCTAAAGACACAGTGCCTCAAAAGAAAAAGCACAGATATGGGGCATACTTGAAACACCTTGACATTAAGTCTCATTATTCTGCTTTTTTGCCAAACTGGGCTGATGAAACCTTCATCTGATAAGTGATGTGTCCAGGCAGTTTCAAGCAGTTTGATTTCTTTCTTGGGAATGAGGTGTGGAAGTACCATTTAAAATCTGGCAGGTTGTCAGATGCCACCTTCAGCCTTAGCTACTCTGAAGCTCCTGCCATTCCATACCATAGTGTAACTTGCCACGTTAAATCTAAAGGTGCTGGGATCCAGGGGAATGAAACGTAGTCAGGGGTCCCATTAATCTTCCAGAAAAAAATGGACAGCAAACTCAAAAAGGAAGCATAGAGCATGCGTCAGAGCTTTTCTAAGAAATGTAGAGAAATTCATCAAAGTGCGCTGGCTGTGTCCTTGACGAGCTTTCAGAACTTGGCACTGGAGTGTGTCTGCTCTAGCTTTAAATCCGGTCAGAGCCAAGAGCTTTGTTTTCTCTCTGCTTCTTCTCATGAGTATTTCCTTCAGCGCATGGCTCCTCTTCCGCAGACTCCACGCCTTGTCTGACAGAAGAAGTTGTCTTCTGGAAAGATTTTTTCTTAATTATTATTGTTGTTATTTTAATCATGCATAGCTGCCAACTCTAGGGACTGACACCTTCCATTAATCTGAGTCATGATGAAGATCCTTCCTAAAGAGGCCATTATCTGCTCTACTTGTTTAATCCTTGCACACCAGGGAAGGAGACGATGGGACCGGGCACACTTCCACTGATGTCAGACAAAGCAGAGCAGGATTTGACTGTCCTATAAAACATTTCACTTAGCAGGATGAGAAAGGCTTCCAGCACACATGAAAGAAAGAAAAAAGGCCAGCCCCCAAATATATCATTCTGCTTTAAAAAGCCAGTACTATTATCGGCCTTTTTCACATCCTCATTAGAGCCGAGATTTTCAGAAGTTAGTGACAATTATGTAGGCAGTATATGAGGACCCAGATACGAAGATCGTAAGTGAATTTGATTTATCTTGACTTTGGTAGTGTTGAGAGTCAATGGAGAACTGTGCTCCTAACTGGCAACCGCTGGCCTGAGCCTGTGCAGGTTCGTGTACCCAAAGGACAATCTCTGCACCATGGAGCTTCTCATTTGAGTGGGCAAATGAGTGCTGACTCTCTCCTGGGTGCAAGGAGAGACTGTGCAGAAGCTGGACAACTTATATTTAGACCCCATCAGTGTCCCTAGTGCATCAAGCGATGCCGGGCAAGGAGCTTGAGATCTGTGTCCGTGTTCCCCCGCCACCCACCCGCTGAGGATGAGGGCACTCTGGAAGCACAAATAATCCCACGTGCTGTAAGGTCTCTAAGAGCACACGCATACACACGCAAAACAGGGCCCTCCTCTTTGATTGCTGCTTTACCGAAATTAATCCAAAACATCCAGATCCATGAGCACCACAGTGGCCGCATGGGAGAGCAGGTGAGGGGTAGCTCTGTTCCGGCAGCATCAGCCCCGCTTTCCTGAATCATGGACCAGATGTTGGTCCATGTTGGATGTTGGTTATCAACTCGAACAGGCGAATCTCCATTCTGGCAGCTCAACCGTTCTCTGTCTCCCTTCCCCACTGCTCAGGTGCTTCCGACTTGACTGCGTTCAGCGACCCCCGGGTGGGAATCGACCGCTCCTTCTCGGCGCTCCCCTCCATCTCCGACCCTCGGATGCACTACCCGGGAGCGTTCACCTACACGCCGACACCCGTCAGTTCAGGGATAGGAATCGGTATGTCTGCCATGTCCACGGCCACGAGGTACCACACGTACCTTCCGCCTCCCTACCCCGGCTCATCACAGGCCCAAGGCAGCCCGTTCCAGACCAGCTCGCCCTCCTACCACCTCTACTACGGAACCTCCGCCGGCTCGTATCAGTTCTCCATGATCTCGGGGGGAGACCGGTCCCCTCCACGCATCCACCCCCCCTGCACCAACGCCTCCACGGGATCGACGCTCCTCAACCCCAACCTCCCCAACCAAAGCGATGTGGTCGAGGCAGAAGGGAGCCACAGCAACTCCCCCACTAACATGGCCACCACAGCGAGGCTAGAGGAAGCGGTGTGGCGACCATACTGAATGAATTTTAAGTAGTTATGGGCCAGGACTGACGTGCTTTCCATTTCCCGGTGCCCGTAGGTATCCCATAAATGCCCATCTTGCTTATGGGCCCTGCCATCTTCATCCATCGCTTTGAGAAGGAAACCCTCCAGAAGCCAGCACTCCCAGGAGCGGTGGCGTGTATTAGCCAGCCCCTGGCAAAGCGACGTTGCCGCAGCAAAGCATCCCTCACGGAGGCGGGGGCTGAGCTTCTGGAAAGGAGGACGCCTGAGTTGGTGGTCCGGAGGTAGCGAGGGTGGGTAGAAAAGTACCCAGTCTGTTTCCAGCCCTGTGGCTTTCTAACCTGCCCGGGCTTGAAGGTCTCCACAGTCCTAAAGAGTTTTGGTTCACTTCTACTTTCAAGACTTAAAACCTAAAGAAATCTTAGTGAGTTTACTGCATCTTATGGACATATTAACTGTAAGGAAGTATAGGAAGATTCCCAGAGGGAAACTGTGAACGCTTCTGTTTTAGCAATGCTGTGAATGAGAGGTTTTATATGTTGAACTTCATTCTTTCTTTTTTTTTTTTTTTAAACCATGTTGTATATTCCAAAGAATATGGAAATTTTTTATTGCTGGGGGTTTTTTGTTTTGTTTTGGGTTTGTTGTTTTGGGTTGTTTTTTTTAAGGATGCAGCTCATCCTGCTTTGCATCTAATTTGTTTTATTTCTCTTGGCACCTTATAAATTGCAAAAAAAAAGATTTTACTCTTTTTTTTGGTTTAATCATGCTTGCTTCTTTCTAGCTTTGTCAAATGAAAGAATCAGCCCCTTTTTCAATGAGTTAATTTAACTTTTTTCTCTTGGATTTTTTTTTTTTTTAATACAACGGCTACAGCCTTGGGTCATTTTCAACTACTGTACTACTTTGATGAGTTCATTGATATTTATGCTTGATATTTAGACTTTTCTTATTTGTTGATACTATTATTATTTAAATATGCCTATATTAAAAAGATCAGCGATTGCCTTTTTTTGGTAGCAGCCAAAGTCAAATTTATCACATTGAAAAAGGCTGGAATAACGATGGGTAAAGTGACCTCCTAATTACCTAGAAATATTGTTTACAATTATCTCACTCTCATTTTACTTGGCTAACTGGGCTCAGATCCTCAAAGGCATTTAGGTGCCCAGCTCCCACTGGAATGAATTAGGCACCAACATCCCTGCGAATTTCTGTGCCTTCCCACCCAGTGGAGTCACCTCTCCCTACTCCTTCCTCACTTTGTCACCAAGTGGTGGTGACCCTCAGAATCAGTATTCAGGATGTACATATTTCATCAGGCAGACTCAATACTCCCTGACTAAATACATCCCCACACGGCCCCATTCTGCTCCCGAGCTTTCCCGGGCTTCCTGACAGCGTTGGTGGAGGCCTCCGAGTCTTTCAAAAGCGAAAGCCAACACACAGTTAGCATGGCAAGGGTGCAGTCCTGGCTCCGACGGAATCGGTGTGAGATTTGCTCCCGGCTCAGCGGAGCCAAGATTTCTGTGCAGTATAAAAGCCACATTCCAGTGCACTGGAAAATAGATCAGTTCCCGCATCACAAAATAACTCGAACTGAACAGGGTTGTCTAGCTCATCTGGAAAGCAGGCTAGCAAAGAAGGGGCCTTAACGGTTCCTCCGTCACCATCTCCTGAGGGAAGAGGAAGGGTATTTAAAGCTGGTGCACACAATACTCTGTAGCAAATATGCAAGGCTTATACTAACAGCATGTTAATAAGGAGTCCTCATCATTGCCCATCGTTACAGCATAAACATATCAGATGTCACTGTAAAGTTTATGGCACTATTTTATGTGAGGGTTTGGTCTGAATGCAGTTGTTGTACTACTCATTAATTACAAACTGCTGATGTTGACACGTGTGCGTTCCAAATTAGATGATTATTATTTAATGTACCTCTTAAATGAGTGAAACAATTGCAGGTCAACTCAGAGAGTATTTGAAAGCAGGACTTCAGATCAGTGTTTGATGTTTAAAAAAAATTAAAAGGATTCAAATTAAAAAGATCCTTGGCTGCAGGCAGCAAAACAGCTGGACTTATTTAAAACCATTTGTTTTTCAAGTTTTCTTTTCTTTTATATGATTTTGCTTCTTTGTTTAACTCAGATGCAGTAGCACTTTGGTATTGAAAAGTTACAAATTGAAGAATTTACATTGTCAATAAGGTCATTTTTGTGCAGAAAATAGGGAGTGTTTCAAGAGATCTCAGCAAAAGTTCCAAATGGTTCTGTAAAAAGACATGCATGGCCTTGTGCTTCTCATTTGGCATAATATCCTTTATTATTTTCTAGAGTTTGCTCTTAACAAAAAAGGCAGAAAAGATCAAAATTATATCAGAACAGTTAAAAATATTTTTTTGGAAGTATGGAGACCTTGCTGAATAGAGAAATACAGAGAGCCTACCTGTCATGACATTTACGTAGTTGGAATCTCACCTCTTCAGTAGCCTAAAAAAAAAAAGTCCTTCATCACCACATAGTAGTTGTGTTGCAGAGTCCATTTTACACATTCTCTGTCGCTGTGCAATTAAAACCACCATTTACTACAACTCTCAACATCTGCCTTGTGACTGGACCACCCAAGTGCATAGTACTGTGAGCATAAAGCCAGAAGTGAGGGAGAGGAGAGGACCTCGGAGGAGCCAGGTGCCACCGCAGAGGGCAGGGTTGCCGTGGCCGGGTGACTTCAGCCCCGTGGCAGAAGTGAGGTTGATGTGGCCAGCATGCTCCCAGGCCTGTGTGTCGCCACAGAGTCCTTTCTGCTAAAGCCCTTTGTCCCTTTTAGCCTGTAGTATTTTACTACCTACCCACTTTTGAAGCTAAAAGATCAGGAATTGACAAGAACAGGGAGTTGGCATCTCTTGGCCTGGAGATTAGACCTTACATCGGCCATTTCTTATGTCTACACATCTCCTTGCTTTACAGTTCTAAAGGTGAAGTTTAATTTTACTTTCCCTGCTGTGAACAGGATGAGGAACCACGGAACTGGTCACCACACTTACTCTGTGTCTTTACTGATACGCAACAAACGTCTGGGATTTCCCAGCATCTCACTTGTGTTAATTGCCAGCAATTAAACTTTTTGAGTCTAACCTCTGTGTGTGTGTCAAACACAGCTCAAAGCAGCACCCTCTTTACAGAGGAAAAGCTACGTTCATTATCCTTTGCAATTAGTCTGTTTAATCACTGTGGGTTTCAGTGTATTCACACAAGTGCTTATGAGAAGCCATGGTTCACTTAAATTTCTATTTTTGTAGCCATCCCCTGTCCCACTAAGGACAGCAAAGATATTCGAGGCTGTGAAAATGCTCTCGTGTCATATCTTAAGAACACTTAGCTGGCAGAAAGAGGACATTTGGATAAAACATTTCCCCCATTCACACATCTCCACATTATAGTATATATTTTTATATATATAATATATATATATATTTATACAGTTCTGTCATCCTGGTAGCTGAATGGAACCAAAAAAGAACTATTGTGCTTCTGTGCACAAGTCACAGCCAGCAGAGTGCCTTAGACACCTTCCCCTACTGAGACAGTTAATGGCAGTCCTTACTATCAGCTTGTGTGTTCCTTTCACAAGACACAACTCGTCCAGATGCAGCAACATCAAAGAATTTCCAAGTAAATATAGAGCCCGGCGCTCATTTGCTCTGAGGCCCATTACTTTGCTCTCAAACAACATTTATGCTCACTTCAAGAGTTCCTGCTGCACTTCCAGGGCTGCGTACAGGAGCTTTAGTGCAAGGGGGAGGCAGATGCAGAGTGCGTCCCTGCTACGAAGGATTTGACTTGCAGAATTATGCCGAATTATCTGCTGGAAAGGAGAAAAGTCCTTTCCTCCAAATGGCCCCCAGTCTTTGTCAGAGTGTTCTGAAGGGCCTGCGCTCTTGAAACATTCATTACTGCTTTCTGGGTGACCTTTTCCATTGGTGTATTTGAAGACTGAGGAGAAGTGGATCATTTTTCTATTTGAGCAAAACACTTGCTTGTTTTCCTGCATCGTAACATTTTCGTATTTTATTTTTGTTAACCTTGCTTGGTCAGTACCGATCACTTGGCATTTTTCTCCTTGTCCTAAAAGGGTTGCATCAAAAGAGTTACTTGTATTTATGTATGTAAATAGATTTCAAAAGCTTCATAGCAAAATATTTAGTGCTTGTAATTACTCTGCATTTTTTTCATTTTTCTGTGTTTTTAATGAACTTACCTTTGCGTTGGCTTAAATACTGTAGTGAGACTTATTTCTTTCTGAATTAGTTATTTTAGGCTTCAAGATTAACTACATTTTATTCACTTTTGTAAACAGTTATAGCATGGTCTCTATTCAACACTCTTCACTTTTTTGTGGTAGGGGAGAAATGAATGTGCAAAAATCTGTGGGTTATTTGTGGTATTCTGGGTTTGACAGTTACATCTCTCTTTAAAACAAAAACTAAACTTTCAGTCTGAGGTGGCCGTATGGTAAATCTGATGGGAGGACACAGTGGGAGACGCACTCCTATCAGAATGGCATCAGAGTGTATTCGTTCAGCATTTACTGGCTATGTTTACAAAACAGATGCTGCAGCATCCTGGAACAGTCACATTTTCCCTTGACACTGTCATGCTGAACATTTCCAGAAGGGGAAACTATCAGATTCTGGAAGTTTGCTTTTTTGTTTTTGATTGCAGGGGATTTTTCTTTTGGNGGGTTTTTTTTTTGGGGGGGGGGGGGGGGGGGGGGGGGGGGGGGCCGCTGTTTTTTGAAACCAGATAGGAAAAGAGAATAGAGTAGATTTTTCCCCCACTACAGGAAGTCTCTAGATACCACATCAGAGTAGACTCTTGCTGTACATAGGGATGGCTGTGTCCAGCACCACGGGAGAATTCATTACAACTAGCACGCAGAGCAGCTGGACTGCTGCGTTAGTTCTAATGAAGACTTTCTTTCTTTCTTTCATTCGTTCTTTCTTTCTTTCTTTCTTTGTACCACAGTTTCCTCTGTAAATTCAGTATCATAATTAGTGTGAATGACAAATAAAATGTTTGACAAGTATGCACATCGGCCCAGTGCGTTCTTTCATCAGGGAGAAAGCAACCGTCTCAGAGAAAAAGTAACCATCAGAAAAAGAATATTGACCGTGTATAGCTCACAACATCAAAAATAAGTTTCCAATTTTTTTTGTTTTTAAACTTGTTTCTTTCTTTTTTAATATAAAATGGCATTTTCCTACTGTGGAGTGACCTGGCAGAAGGCCTGCTGTCCAATAGGACTATCAAAACAGGACTGAAAGGAGACTTTGCAGGTACAGAAGCCTAGTAATTGCATTATATTTCTGGCTTCCTGATTAAATTTCAATATTTCAAGGTCATCTACAGCTCTTATTTTTCTGCCTTAATCTTCTACCTCTTGGGTTGGATCCTTTTTGATATTGATGAGTTGAACCTTACTTCAGGAACACCAAAACAGATAGTTTGAGGTCATATTACTTATAAGGTACACTGGTTGTTTTTATCTTTAAATAAATAACGAAACAGTAGTGTTAGTGAAACATTAATATGGGAGAACCAAGCTTTCAAAATGAGGGAAAAAAACAGAGTCAATATTGAAAGTTCAGTCTGAAGGCCTCTGTATCTATGCATATATAGATATATATGAAATCTTCTAATATTGGCTCTACACAATATATTGCATTATATTGAAGAAACTTTGAGTGGTATCCTTCTACACAATAATGTATGTATACAAAGATGAATTTTCATCTACTAGTCTCAGTGAAGTGAAAAATGAGCTATAAAGCAAACTATTAAAAGGTATATTTTTTCTGACAACTTGTCAGGTAGCACTCCATTTCTCAAACGATAATTCATGTTATCTTTTTTTAATTAGGGCCAAGACAGTAAGACAAAACAGTTACTGAATTGCAAGTACTTGAATTCCTAACCTCTTTAGGGGTTAGAAACGCTAACACACACCTCTGACGTGGGTACTGGTTACCCTGCTCAGCATGACCATCTGACATTTCTTTCTGGCTCAATCCTATGTTATCCCAACAACATTGCACTTAATATTCTTGCGAGGATCTACCCTCCAGAGTCTTCCCCTTGCCCTATGAAACCCAAGAGCGCTTCTTTAGAGGTGGATGATGAAGTGCAGCACGTATTTATTTTGCTTCTTACTTTAACACACCAGGAAAAGATGCTACAAATAGCGACAGTCAAAACAAAACCCAAAAATATTACACCCAAGGGCATCTCAGCAGCAATATTTGTAGCTAGATGTTGAGGACTGTGTAGAGGGCACGGCAGCAGAGTTCTCATTTTGGGTAGGAGGGTCACGCGTCGGACTGCCGTGGCCATTCTAACCGGATGCACGCGTCCTACTGCCACCGACTCTGCCTGTCCTTGCACGAAAGGCTGCGTCTTTCTTACTCGACCGCCGCAGCTCAGGCATTTGTGCAGGGCCAGTGGGACCAGGGTGAGCCCCTCTTAGCCCCAAGCCCTCCAGCTTTCACAGCGGCTGTGCCATTCCTGACGGGTGGCACCCGCTTTCTGCGAGGGGAAGGGAGGAAGAGCTGTCAGCTGCCCGCTCCTGCCCCTCTGCCTTCCTCCCTGAACCCCGGGAGCCGGCACAGCGGGAAGCCGAGAGCTCAGGAGCAGGCAGTTCGCAGTCAGGACAGCCCCCTGGGCTGCCTGGGCACTTGCAGTGGCCCCGCCATGCCACTTTTGGCAACTGGGAAAGGCCAGCTCGGTACCCCCTGCTCCGGCTGCTCGAGGGGGAGGAAGAGGAAAGGGCAAAGCCGGCTGGAGGCTGCTGTTTGTGAGAGGAGGGGCCGGCAAGGGTGAACACAAAAGGTTGTTGATGTCTTGTTGCACCTCACACCCTGACTGACAGCTTTTAATGTCCTTTAATTATAAAGGCCATTGTCACGGGTGTTCTCCCACACTGCTTTGTTTGACTTGCGCAATGCGGAAACAGCCATAAGCCAGGCTCCAGAGCAAAAGCAGCTTATTAAATGCTACCAGCCTGCAAGGCACCATGCAACTCAACACAGATGTCCTGGAAAGACAACACAGGTGTGTTGCCTTCAGTGTACATGGCATTTTCCCTCTTTTCAGTGGCTTGTCTCGCAAGACAAGTGACTTGGATTAGTGGTGCAGTTTGCTGTGCCCAGAAGTGACATCCCTTTTTCTGAACAGGCGTGGAAATGCTGGTTACTGGCGCAGCATGTGGTCACAGAACACACAATAAACTCTGTATTATCTGCTCTGAGACAGACCTTGTTCGCAGCAGTCATAGCTCAGAAGCCTATATCGCCACTGCAACTGCCACGATACTGGAAGACCTTGTAATGGCACTGTGGTTTCCAGACATGACTAAAATATGACTCAGTCCAGCACTGTAAATAGGCCAAAAATACAGTTTATCTGTGGCCCCATATCTTTTTACAACTCTGGGCTTTTTACAGTCCTATAAGATGATTTGGGAATGTATCTCGACTATTACTTTAGGCACCTCCTTCTTCTCCCTGGAAGACAGCACCTTTTTTTTACTGTTTAACTATGTTGAGAGCTCACATTAACTTTGCCACTGGGATGCCCTGTGGAGCAGAACTTCTAACGTAGGCAGGATCTCAGGGAAGGAATGTCCGAATTACAGCTCATCTCAACTCTTGCCTGCTGGGGGAGGGAGGCACAGGGTAGATAAAAGCATGTTTAACCCTGAGGAGAAGGAAAATAAAAGTTCAGAACCTACAGGTCTTCATTGGAATGTCTAGCTACTGAATTAGGAAGCTTGTTTTCTGGTTTTAAGTTACAGGGACACCTAGAAGTCTCCCAGACTGGATTAGTCAGCACGAGTCACTGTCTGGGAATTGTTTGGGTTTGTGAGAGGAGGATAAAACAATTTAGAAAGAAAATCTAATACACAGATTTAAAACATAGCCTGCTTTCAGAGCAGGGAGAGGGTTAGGTCTGATTTGTGGGCTTTATAAAACGCTGGTTCCTAAGGGTAGGAAGGCTGTCAAAGGAGAGAGAACCTGTTCCCTGCTGATGCAGAATTGTTTCCTGTAGCATGTAAAAAGTGCCTCTGGCTGTTTTACTTTCAAATGCCCCAAACAGAGGAACATCTGTAGCTTTTCTGGGGAAGCTTAGTTGCCGGCCTTACTGCTGCTGCACTTGACACGTCCTGTAAGCAGAGAAGAGACTGTATGCAGGGCAGCCTGCAGTTGCAGTTCCTCAGGAGGTCTCTGACATCTGGGTGTGCTTCACACGACCACCAGGTTTATGCCTGCTGGCTGCTTAGTCCCATTTCCCCTGTTTTCTCACACCAGAATCCCTCAGGACCGAGACCTCCCAGTTCAGAAGGCAGATCCAGCTGCATACCACAGGCATGAGGGTGCAGGTTTCCTGGCCCTGGGTGCTGAGCAGGTGCATGCCTGAGGAGCACCAAACCCCATGCCACAAAGCCCATCCTGGGTATGCCAGTGTCCTCTAACACCAACAACTGCTCAACTTTTTTTATATGACCTTCTTCAAAGGAGCCCAGTGGTCAAACTCACTATGTCTTTGCATCAGGTGAGTGTCACAGGCATGGAAATCCTTTGAATTAGAAAATCAGCTAATTTTCATTGAAATAGTAAAATCCCTGCATAAAGCCCCTGTGGCAAACTTCGCTCTTCCTCTCTTAAATGTCTGTGATACAGAGGTGTTCTGAAACAAGGCAACACGGGTTATTTCACACGGGGATGTTTCCTGTTTCACTTTCTCTGTGTAAAACAGTAGCTAAATTTGAGGAGGGGGAAAGCAACTGTCATCCTCCCTTTCTTTTTCTATTCTCCTCCTTCCTCTAATACGCGTGTCTCTGATATTTCTCCAGCTTCCTGAGGAACTGGGAGCCTGGTGATGTCAGTCCAACACACGTAACTTTGGGGGCTGTATGATCACAGCCAGTCAAATGCCAGCATATCCATCCCATGGGCATTATGATTCTGGGGCTGGATGAGGAGAAGAACAGTTGTTCTATTTTGGAACAGAAACTCACATTTCCAAAACTTCCTGCACACGGCAAACATCTGTCCATGTGGTCCTGAAATAATCTTCAGTAGTATCCTTTTGAAAATGTTGAAACCAAAATGATCTTGGTTGCCAAAGGTTGGAGCCTGCCAGCTTAGCTGGGAATCCTGGGCCTTCCAGGCTCCTCGCTGTGGGAAGCAGACAACGCTGCTGATCGGCAGCAGCAATGGCATGGGTTGGGGTGAGTCAGCATGTTGCACCACAGTTTATCAGTGATATTTCTGACCAGCCTCAGGTATGAGTGTCCAAAAGCAAGCTCTTCCTACATAGGCATTTTGGCTACTTTTCAGCGCTGTCAGGACTGTGCCTGTGACCCCATGGGCTCACTTGGGTGACCTTGCAGCCTAAGACCCTTGTTAAAGGGGCAGACATTTTGCCCTGTAGTTCTGCCTTTCCAAATACTACCCCTTTATTTTGACTTGATTAGTAAGATCACTTTGTAATGCATATACTTCCTAACCTCCCTGGGTCTTTGAGCATACCACCTGCTGGAAAATAGTTGTGTCCTTTCTCAGTGTCCTGTAGTCAAACTTGACATTTTCTGCTTCCTAAAGTCTTCTACGCATCTTAATTCTCCTTATGACACAAAATTTTCGGGTTGCACATTTCTTAGTTCTTCTGGGGGTAAGGTTAATAAATGAGGTGTGAATCCATCAAAGCAGAGGTGCCTTTTACCCACAAACAGAACGTAAGAGACTTTAAAGGCTGGCAGGCTACTCTGTTTCAATGAGTAGCCTATAGCTGAATTGGTATTCAGGTTCAGCTGCTGTCTCCAGAACAAATATCTGCCAGTGTTTTTCCTCAGTCTTAAAGAGGTGGCTTCTTCACACTTATGTTTGCTTGTACTGTTTCCTCAGATAAGGTTATGTGAGTCCACAGCTGGCAACCAGAAAGGACAGGAGCTGGGGAGGGGATGAAAGGAAGAAAAATTATGAAAATCACAAAGCATGATTGGGAAGATAAAGCTACAAGTATGAAGTCACTTTGCCAAGCATGTTTGTTCTCCATATATGCCCCAAGCAATGTTCTTTGGGGCAATCTTTGTTGCCACATCTACATTGCTGCCTGTCTCACAGGAGGTGACTATTCTTTGATGCTCCAATGTCTGCTTATCAGATTTTAAAGTCCTAAGATGCATCACTCATCTACATCTTTCCATAGCATATATACAATTACATGGTATGGTCAAGAAGTTTCCAAGTGTCCATTCAGCCAGTGTGGTTCCATTAAAGATGAAAAAGGAGTCACCCATTGCTGAGTCCCCTCCTTGGGGGTGGTGAATTTTGCCAATTCTCAAGCCTTTCAATACAACAGTGTAGGTAGACAAGAGTGGGCGGAAGAGAGAGACTCCTTCAGTCACTTCTGTGAGGGATATTTTTGTGCCCTGTTTGCAACAATATCTAGAAGCAGATTGAGGTTTGCCTCCCACAAGAAGCTTGGTGGTTTCAGTAACACAGCTACACGTGAGGGAAGAGTCAGTTGTGTTTGGTCTGTCTTGCAAGGGAGAGGAGGGGTGAGTGGGAGGTCAAATTTATTCCAAATCTTTAAATAAGCAAAATTATGTTTCCTGTCTGTTATCCCTCCCACCTGATTTCTGTAACTAGGAAAGAGAAAAAAGTTCTACTAGAAAAAACAAGTTCCATTAAAGAGAATTAGGTTTTTCATTGTCTGTTAAAATTCCCAAAGAGTGGTTCCTCCTTCTAGTGCAGGGAGCTGTAAATCGCTGTAAAAAAGGAAAACTTCTGAAGGTTTCCTTTTTGTGTCCTTGATAAAACAAACATATGTTAGAGCTAAACCATCCTAGGAACTGGGTTCTCCTCTGTGATGCTAATGGAGAGGGATGCTGCAAGGTGAACAACTTCATCTTCTCACAGTGTTTGCTCAGCATCTCTCAGAGTGGAACTCCTCAAGTGTCTCTTTTCTCATTTGCAGCACCACTCATATGCACTGTGGAGCTTTATAATCCAGACCTCTCAGCTGCTGGTAATAATGCACCATTAGAAACTAACACAGCTCCCACAAGCTGCTTATCTCCTTGCCGGTTGTTAAAACGCTGTATTAAATGCAGCAATTCCTGTACTTTTCCCAACTTTCCTGTCCCTCTTTTTCCATTTGTCCAGCTGAACTGTGTTCTTTCATCACCTTTGGCTTGTATCCACCCCTGTGTAGTCTCCATCAGATGTGTCTCTCTTTCAGATGAGTCCATGGGCCGTACAGACACCTGAGACCAGGAGGAGGGGTTAAACCCCTGCTGCTGCAGGAAGATATTCCCCGTCTCAGGCGCTGTTTGTAAATTTAGACTTATATTTGCTAAGTGACATCTCTTAGCACAGAATGCACTTGACTACAGATCCATCCCTGGCTTCTTCACTTGCTGATGGCTGCAGCAAAATCCCTTCCTTCCTGTGCCTCGGTTACCTCATCTGCAAATGGGTAGTGACACTGACCTTCTTTGAGAAGCACTTTGAGCTCCACTGATGAAAAGGTCCATGGAGAGGAGGTTGTTGTTATTGTTGTCTGCAGTTTAAAAACATGCTCATAAATCATCTTTCAGGGATAGTGAAGCAGGTTTCATTGGCTCTGGAGCTGGGTGACTGAACAGAGAAGAATTTCCTTCTTTGGCATTTTCCCCTAGTTTTAATAACTTTGAACTCTTGCTTTAGATCTTGTTTACATTAGGCTGGTTTAGTAACTGTGTGTCTCCCTCCAGCAATTGTCTCCTTCTTCCCCACCTTCCTCAGGTATTTGGTTTAGGTACCAAACATCTGACTCAGGTCTTCCTGGAGAATGGCTGGGCCAGGGTGGATGGAAGAAGGAATTATTGTTCCCTGTTAGTGAGTAGAGGGACTTAACGGGGGAAGGAGGCGGAGGCCGTGGCTCTCATGGACACGGGCCCTGGGAACATAAAAATCTAGGCTGCTACCACACCCATTTGGCGCTTTGACGACACGTTAAAACACCAACTGTACGGATGGCCTGTGCTGAAAATGTTCGGGTCAGAGAATTGTAATGGCTCTTTCCAAGCTTTGTAAGCCTCGTCCCCGCGACGCCTGCCTTTCGGGGCAGGGAGGAGAAGGAAAGCTCCTTCGAAAGCAGCGGGTCCCTCGCAGCCCGGAGTGCCTCCAGTTAGTCACAGACGCAGTTTCACCACCGTATGGGCCCCCATAGCTTCATCCCCACCGGGAAGAGCGTCGCCGCTTCTTGTTCGGTTTGCTTTAGAGAGGCTCCGGCAAGTGGAGGGGGCGGGTGGGAGCCCGGCCCCAGCCGTCCTGCCAGGGCAAGGCCTCCCTCCGCGAGGGGCCCGTCACACACACGGGCCTGAGCCGGGACCCCGCCGTTTTGGGGGCAGGCACAGCCCTCGCTGCCAGGGGGAGCCAGGGGGAGACGCAACCTTCCCCCCCAGCTTCCAGCCCCGAGCTGTGGCCTTCACGGTCGCCGCCCGCCCCCGCCCGGCGGCGGCCGGCGGCTGCAGGAGCTCTCCCCGCAGGGCCGGGGGCGGAGGCCGCTAGAGGGCCACCGCGGATCACTGCGGGCCGCGGCGGCGCCGCCGGAGCTGCTGGCGACGGGCGGCCGCGGGGAGCTGTGGGCGGGAGGGTCCCGTAGCGCTGCAGAAGGGCCGGGGGACCCCCGGTGGGCGGCGGGGCAGGGCCCGGGCAGGCAGCGAAGCGCGGGCGGCGGCCTGTAGCGCCTCCCGGCCTTGGCGGGAGCGGGGCCTGCCCCGGGGGGGAAAGGAGTGCGGCGGTGCCCCGACCCCGACGGGGAGGGTGAGATGAGGGTGGGGCGGTAGGTAAGGGGTCCCTCCGGGGCACCGTGGCTGCTGTGGCCGGGTGAGGTGTCCGGCAGACGGGGCTGGGCTCCCAGTGCCGCTGCCTCGGCCCTTCCTTGCTGAGCCTGGCGTTCTGCCTGCCGGGCTGCGCGCGGCGGCAGCAGACGAGGCTTCGTACAACCGGCGTCTTGTCTAGCCTGGGTGTTGGCAGAGCCCCGCATCCATCGGTGAGATTTCCCCCAAAGCCGGTAGCCACGCGCCTACCCGAAACGCCACTCCGCGCAGCCGAGAAGAGCTTTGCGATCCACAGGGCTGGAAGGTGCCTGGGCTCAGGGTCTGCCATTTGTTCTTGGGCTTGTTACCACCCTCCACAGGGAGCTGCGGCATTGGTGGCCCCTCAGAGCAACAAGAAACTGGAATTAAACAAATAGAAGTAATGGTCAGGCATTAAAGCTAACAGTATCTGAAGGCTGAGCCCCCCCACCCCACCCCAATAGGGCTCTGCTCTTTGCCAGGAATGTGAAAGCTGGTTGATACACAGTTACATCAATAAAGGGAGAGGGGAGTGTTGGCAAAATGTGCTTGGTGTCTGTGAGCTTAGCAGATAGTTTCTGGGTTCACATGGTGCTGGCTTGCTGGGTTTGAATTGGAAAGGTCATTATATGAAGCGGTAACTAGGTGCCGGGCGTGAGGGGAGCATGGAGGCGGGAAGGAGAGAGACCCCTCAGCCACCCCCTGGGTCTCACAGCAGAGCCTGAGCCGCCCTGCAGCTCCATGAGGCTGCAACCACAAGGATGCTCCAGGCATCACCAGGAGGAGCGGATATACGTTAACGGTTGCTCCAGGAAGGATAACGACATGCTTTTCCTCCTGACAGAAGAAAAATTTCAAAAAGCCATTGACCTTGTCTGCGAGACATTTTTGCCTACTGTGTTCATAGCTGCTGGATGAGATTTTCAAAGCCATGCCAAGGGTGTATGTAGCTGTATATCTCCCATGAAAATGAATGGAATACATCCATCTGGCATTTCTTTTCAAGTTTCAGCCACAGATCCTTTCCTCACTTCTTCATCGGGGAAGAAGTCTGTCGCCCACTCTGCCACCACGTGGGAGACTTGAGCAGCGCGACTCAAGGGAAGGATGGCCTGGAGCAGCCCGAAACACAGTATTGCAAGGAGTAGGAAAAGCGAAGTCTGAGGAAGAAAAGGCTTAGGTGTGTAGTTGAAATGAGTTGGATTATTTCCTGAAGTTCCTAAGTTCCTGAAAACTGCAGATTTCTAGATCTGAGGACAAAAACAGTTTTCTTAGCTTAGCTTTCCTGTAAGAGGCTTTTCTAATTTACTGAATCCAAACCTGGCAGGAAGGTAACAGTGTTGCGTATCTCCGGGCTTAGGCCTTGTAATTGTGGCCCATTCAGAAGTAAATCCTGACCTTTTCGGACAGACGGGCTAGCTGTGAATGCACCTATCAGACAGCCAGGACAACACAGATCCATAAATGTTTATGGGGAATAAATTTTAAAAAGTCTTGATCAAAACTGTCGGGAGCCATAAATGCATCCAGATGGGAAATAGCTCAGAAGAACTTCTCATTGCAACATCAGAGACCTGGAAGCTTGGAAAATGTTGAAAGTTGACTGTAATATGAGGTTCAAAGCTAATAGGCTGGGTTGTCTGCAGTATTGTGTTATGTCTCTAATCTCAGCAATGCATCAGACACCCTGGCTGGCTAGTAGGAAGACTTCGACTCCTGAGGCAGGCCGATTCCTACCCCTTCAACAATATGTAGAATATTAGTACTCATTGCTTGCCTTCCATTCGTTCACATTCAAACTTCTGGAGTGCCAAAGACTTTGTCGTCCTGGATCTGTGAGGCAGCTGGAGCCCTGTGGCAGATGTTTGCAGTCACATCTGATAAGCTGTCGCTGAGATTTATGACTTTTTTCAGTAGAATCCAAACTGATCCAAAAATCATAAGAAGGTACCAGATAACAAACTAGATTGTTCAGACGTGTTTCTCTGCTTTATTGATATTGTATCATCTATATGTTTGATTTTGTTTCAGGAGTAAATGCATTACTGCTTCACCGTGACTATAGCAGGTATCAGAGAGGTTCACTGGAGTATTCCTCTTGGCTGTACCAGGACCCGTAAATGTCAGGTGGCTTTTACAAACGGTCTGGCAAGCAGTCTCTTTAGTAACATTTTGGTCCAGATCTGAACATACGGCATATCCCATTCTACAAGTTCAGACACAGAGGCTGGGTTGTATCTCTAAGAAAGAGGCTAATCAAAGGGAGAGACTCAGTGACAATATTTGTTTCTGATGAGCATTCCCAAAAGAAGAGCAGATTATTTTGCTGATCAAAATCAGAAAATTTTGATACTGTCAGTCACTAACAGGCTTGAGTGTCCCTGCCCAGCCTCTCCTGGGCCTGCCCCTGTCCTTGCCCATGGGCTGGTAGCCCCATTTCAGTACTGTCCTCGGCTCCCAGTTCTGCCCCAGCTGTAGCTTGTAGGTGTGCTCGTCTGTAGCCTGGCTGCTGGCCCTGCATTGATCCTGGCCCTGGCTCACTCCCTCACTGTGTCGGAGGCTGTTGGTAGACCCTGCTACCAGCCCACTGCTTTCAGACCCTGCAAGACGGTGTATGTCAGTGAGGGCACTGCCTGCACTCATTCACTCTTTTCTCCTGGCTCCCTGTTCCCTGGGGATCATCTGGCCCTTGCTGTTCCTTGAAAGGTACCCTGAATAACAGAAATCACAACTAATAATTTAAGAAGTCCAGCAAACAACATCTTACGTCAACAAGAGACATTTGCGTCCAAGACCAGTTATCTTTCCTCCTAGGGGCAAGTGTTTTTTCATTGAAAATGCACCACACTTTGCACTAAAGAGCTCTGCTGTTGCTAGTGTCTGCAGAGAGGTCAAGGGCTCACCAGATGTTAAACTGTTCATAACTTGGACCAGCCCTTCTGAGGCAGAGTAACAAAACTGAGCGAGGGAAGCTGCTGCTGATGATGATGATCAGGTTCTTCTCAGGAACTTGCTTGTCTCTGGAGTCATCAAGCGTTTCTCTCCCAAGGGTTAAAATTCAATTTCAAAGAAGATTTCTGAAATCCCAAAGACGTTAATAGAGCTACACTGTGAGAATCATAACATTGTAATGAAAGGAAGTCCATGGTTTTGGCAGGTTATTGTAGGAAATGTATGTATACTCAAGTATCCTGAATTAAGTTTTAATATTTATGTAGCCCAGTGGAAAGACCCCTGAGCTTAGCCTGTAGTAAGCAGAGTAAAACAAGTCAACTAAGTAAAACAAGCCCTCTGAGATCTTCCCAACCAGTTTCCTAAGATCCTTTCCTTTGCCTTTTGGTTGGAAGGCATACTCCCAGAGCTGGCCATCAGTGTTGTTTCTGATAAGCATTGCCCTAAGGAAGGGCAGGACCTACTACTTCTGTTCCTGGGTGACCTGGCAGGGTGTCTACAGAACAAATTTAAGAAACCTTTGAGGTTTCTTACTGAAGCCCTTTTGCCCCTTATCTGAAACCCTGGTACAGAGCTAATCCTCCAAAGCAGTGCGCTGGTACCCCGCCAGCCAGTACCATAAGGCAGACTCCATTTCTTCTGGTAGCATGGAGCTGGCATGCTGTGTTTCACTGCCATGCTTAGCTTTCAACACTAACTAGTTTCAGGCATAGATATAGTCTGGCTAATTGTGGGTGCGTGAAAGCAAGTCTGTGTTCTTTGGCTTGGTCCAGGCCTTAAAAAGAAGCTGTGCAGTAAAGTATAAAACAAGTGTATTTTCTCAATTCCACATGTTTTCACAGGAAAATATATTTTTTATGGTAGAAAAAAAAATTTTACAGGCAAAGATATACATACTTACTGCATACTAAAATTCCTTCTCTTTCACTTAGATATGCCTGTCTTCAACATAGAGTAAATCGGGTTTCTCAGAATCATTAAGGCATTTATTTTCCTTGCTGTCCTGGGAGTGAGAAACACATGAACCATAATTTCAAGCGCTGTGAGTTCGGACAGCTGTGTAATAACGAGGAGCAATTCTTCCTACCGGCCAGAGCTATACAAGATGCAGGCCTGGGCAAATGCTTCTTCAGGTGTTTCCATAAGTGCTGAGGTTTTTACATGGAAATGCTGCTGACCTGACCTATCCGCCCAGCAGTGAAAATGGCCCCTGGCTGTGCAGTCCTGTTTGCAAATGTGTTGTCAGGAGAACTTTTTTTTTCCTGTTGATAATTGTCAGCCTTGCTTTAACAAGAGGTCTGAAAGAAAGAGCAGTGGTCTCACCACCCCAAGGAAATGCAAAAAAATACAGAACTCTGTTGACTTCTGGTAGAGAAGAGGAGAGGTAAATGAAAAGAATCGATGGGCTGAGACATATTTACTTTGCATATATTGCTTTGTTATGTTTGGGAGGCATTTCTGGTAAAAACAGGAGCATAATTAACCAGAGGAATGTTTGTAATTGTAACCAGGGATAAAAGTCTGGGCCAAGGAGCTACACTCCAGTGTCCCTGGGGTGAGTTGGTCACCCTCACCAGGGCAATAGCATCCAGAACTGGAATGCAAAAGTTATAGCCTCAAAAAAACTCCAAACAAAACAAAAAACCTAACCAACAAACCAAAACCAAAATGGCAGAGAGGCAAAAGGAAAAAATGCTTTGATTAAAAAAATTTTTTAAAGGGTAGAAGGGGGAGGATCTGTTTAGAAGACTTCTCCAAAGTGAGAGACAAGAATGGGGTGAAGGGTTTCCTGAAAGCACAGGGATGGGCGTATTCTGAGATGTTGCGTACAGTCTTTCTGAAGAGCTGGAAAAACAGAAATTGCCTCTAAGACTAGCTGGGAGAATGAGGACTGGTGAAAGGGAATGGTAAGGGAGCCCACAGCCTGAATCAGACCTTGCTGCTCAGCAAGATTTGACCAACCCAAGCTGGAAGTGGGATGTTGCTGCAGGAGGTGAGAGCTGAGCTAACCAGCTTCCCCAAAACAGACTGTCAAATAGTAATATACCAGGAGCTCAATATTTTCTGCTGTGCTGTTTATCTACCTTTCTTTTTCTTCCATTAATAAAATGTGGCTTGTGAAGTCAACTGAGTCATGTTTGCAAATGAAGAAAATTAGCTTGCTGAGCACCAGAAAGTTTAGGTTTTATTTTACCAAGCTTCTGGATGGGCATCTGGGTTTAGAAGTGACCCCTAGGATTTGAACTCAGCCCTTGTTGCCAGTCAAGTCCTGAAAAATGGGTTATACAAGTAAATGAAGTTTATCCGCCCCTTCCCTGCCCAAGGCCTCAAACAGCAGCTTCAGCTTCTTTTTTACATCCAGGCTATGTGGGATCCTGTCAAAACAATTCACTAGTCTCTTTCTTGTGGCTTCCTTAGCCAAAAGCAAAGCAGAAATCTGTCCGTACTCAGCTCTGACCACTTGCCCAAGCTTTGGTGTCAAGAAACTGCCAACAAACAGGAGGCAGCGTCACGCTGGAACGTCGGCTCGCCTGAGACCAGCCAACAACCTGAGTGGCCAACAAAAGGCTGACAAAGTAGCTACAGAAGCCATTTGGAGAAACGTAGAGCCAGATAGGGTACTATTTACTCAGTCTGAATGAATTTTGGGTGACGAGGTGTTGGGCTGGGGGAATTCTTATGAATGAAGCTACCAGGTGTCCTGCTTAGGGAGCATTAGGTCAAGTGCATCCTTTCAGGATGGCTTAGTATTTTCTCTTTCAGTAAAAAGACCAATCCTATCCCCAAGTGGTGCACTGGCAACACATTTTACACATGCTGGGAAAAAAACCCAACGATTTTGTGGTGAAGGTATGGGAGAAGAGAGCTGGTCTTTGTTTTCAGCACAGCTCTCAGCCCTCCCGCTGCGCTTGAGGAACCTTGCTTGGATTCCAGGCTTCTTCCCCTAAGCCTCAGCAATGCTTTCCCTGCAGGAAAGTTGTGGTTTGTGAAGCAGAGACGCCCCCTGAGTCAGTGGGGGAACCCCAAAAGTGTGCATATGGTGTCAGCCGCATACTGTGTCGTGGTGGGCAGTGCAGCCCTGTGCCAGGACCGAAAGGCAGCCTTTTGCCCAGCGCTCGCTCCAAGCTGCTTCGCTCTCCCCAGTGTGGCTCTGGGACTATTTTCCCCCACGTTCCACTGCCTGGATGTTGGGGAAGTACAGCCCAGGGTGTGCTGTGAATTTCAGCTGCCATTCTGCTACTGAGAATGCCCCTTGTAGCCTTTCCTCCGGTGCCAAATGCCTCTGACACACAGGAGGAAAGCTCTTGGCTATCACTCCCGGCAAGCCAAGGCAGGCTCTCGAACCAGTGGTGTATCACTCCCACTCCACCTTCGGCTGCCAGCAGTCGAGTGATTTAGCCCTGCGTCTGACGGGTTCATCCAGGCTGGTTTCACCCCTGTCTCACATTTTTATTTAGTCCCCAGCAGCGCATGACGGAGTTTGGAGGCTTTGCTATTTATTCAGCTCCTCACTGTTTGCCGTGCTGACAGCCGGCGTCACTGCCATGTTTGAAATCTTGGCTCCTGAAGTAGCAGCCCCGATTCTTCTCTGTGCCTTGACGATGTGAATTCAGGAGATCACCTCTCTGTTGCTGTTAGCAATGACTGTGCTCTGTCCCAAAGTTTGTGTACATGTTTGAGATTCTCCTGTTCAAGCAGTGATAGCACTCGGTTAATGTGTTTGCTTGGGCAGAGAAAAGGCTTCTGACATTGGTGACTTGATTATTAGTGTGGTCCAAAGCAAGCCCCCAAAACCAGAAAAAGACGCAGTGCCAAATGTCAGTGCGGATCGCTAAAGTGAAATTGTGTGTGGAATTTGTTCTCTGTGTAATGAAGAAAGGCAAAGGATTTATAAGGCAGGAGATGGGGTGGTTCATTCAACCAGAGAGAAACTGCTTGTCAAGGAGTTTTGACAAGCTTTGCAGATAGAGGCTTCAGCACCCAGAAGAACCTATTTGACCACAATGGCAACCAACGTGTTGCCTAATATTCTTATCACTGTGGTTATTTTAAATGGGGTTTTAGCAGCTGCTTCTCCAGTCATGCCTGCAAAACCACAGCATCCGACAGGTAAGGTCTGCTTTAGCGCGGGATCCCAGTGTTGTCCTGTGGTATGTCTCAGTAGGACACCAGTCTCTTATCATGGGTGTAATTGTTAAGTGGGCTGGTTGGAACATGAGCGGACAGGTGTAAGTAAAAAGAATGAAGAGAAGATTTTTGTATTATGGTGGGCATTACTAAGATAAAACCCAAGATAGTCTCTGGTGGAATAACTCTCTTAGCCCCACTGAAGAAACTGGCTTGCCGAAGGTGTTGCATTCTTTTTAATAAATCCCTTTCATTATTTAATATTTTTATTTTAAATTATTATTTAATAATTTGTTATTATTTTGTGTATTAAAGTTGTGTACTTCACAGCAAACTCTTATCATTGAGCTGAACTGTCCTAGAGAGCTGCATTTTCAGTAAGTATAAGGCTACCTTTCTGAGGTAAACATATCTAAGACGAAAAATTTGGTGTGAAGCCAGACAAACTGTAGGTACAGTTTTACACATGACATTGAAGAAGATCATAACACTTCTTTTTTTTTTCCCCAACCAAGCTCAGAGGCAGATGTCTTTGGAGATCCCTGTAGCAGATCAACAGGAAAGGATCCTGAAATTTTTGTCATTGTTTGATGAAGCACAAAGTGCCATTCCCACAGCAAACCCTAAAATCAGTGGAATCAAAGGTAACCACCAAAAAGTAATTGGTAATTGGAAATTTGCAAATCCACTACCGCTTTTGCAGAGCCAAGTTGTTGTATATAGCTGATCCTGTGTATGCCTTTTTCTATAAAGTGTGTAAGGTTCGGGTAACAAAAAGTGCCAGGTACCTTTTTGAATGGGGTAAGGTTCTTCCTTATTTTCTTGACTGTTGTTTTTAAATGTGTTTTTCTAAGGAAGGGGTACCTGTGTGTTTGTCTGTGTGTTATGGGAAGATTTTTTGGGGAGGAGAGGTGAAACAGGAAAATCATCTCCGCTAAAAATTCTTGTAGGCATGCAAGTTTTCAAAGTGTTGAAGATACTTCTCTATGACGAGATCCAAAAATGGAGAGGAGAGCAAGCTGTGAAAAACTTTACTGCAAGCAATATATCATTGCCAATCTTTTTATGAGCATTTTAAGGGCACCTGGTTTATTAACGTTGGTTCTGTATGTTTTACTTGTAGTACAACTTGCCATGTCATTCAGCACTAGTGATACAGCATGAGTCAAATACTGATGAGATAATGATCATATCTGCAGGGCAGAGGTCATGTTTCAGTGTAACTGGAAGCAAAAGCACACTCAGGGAGGTGGAGGGGTTTAAACAAGAAACAAACCCACAAGCCACAGAATTTCCATTGACTTCTATTGACATGGGATGTTTGGCTTTTAAATCTTAGAAAAGGCTGAATAATTTCTTTTACTAACACTTGTACGTCAAGTTCCAGCTTCAGGTGGTGAATGCTATATAACCTGAATCATGTGTCGTGCTATAAAGTGAGAGTTTCCTCACTGTATTGTAGTGTGTCAGATCTACCACCTGCCTGGTTAAACAAGGATCTCACTTCAGTCATAAACGTAGTGTATAATCAATATTTGTCCATAGTCCTCTCATAAAATTCTTCCACGAAGTGACAGGGAATCCATTGTAACTTAATGAGAGATGAAAGTGTGCAAATGGAAACAAGATCAGGATTTACGTTAAACTTGTTATTAGCTGGGCATGTTTCAATGACAAATGGAAGCCTGTGAGCACTGAACGTGCCTCCAAGTCGTGGCACGAACATCCTGCTGTGAGAACCAGCATTAAATAAATGTAAATTTGCCCCTGTATGCCTGATTTGGTTTTCTTCAGTCTTTTGTGGTCTGCTGTTTATATTGCTGGTTCTGGCTGAAAGTGGCAAGGCAGTGTCCATCCACCACACTGGCTAACCCAGACTTGGGTGGCCACGATTCCCTGTGCAGAGCAGAACTAGCGGTGCATTCACCCAGCGCACACCTCATATTGTTCTTCTCAGGTCTGCTGTCCAGAGAGGTGTAGACTGAGAGCCTCAAATATATGTACACACTTCAGTACCTTTCTCCTGGCTACCCTGTTGCCTACTATTCCTGAGTTAGGGCTCAGACTCTTCATAATGCCTGCAACAAGTTACGTGCTTGGAAACTTACCTGAGCAGGGAGCTACCTACGTAAGCAATAGGTGAAATACAGAGCAAGTGCCTCAGACTGAAAATAAGTCTTCTGTGATGGTCTCTCAGGTTATTAAGAGCCCCAGTTTCAGGCTGTAACACCTTGTTCTGTAGTTAGGCACTTAGAGACCTCGTGTTCCTGTTGCTTAAAAAACAGGGACTTTTGACTACTTGTGTGTATCAGTAGCTAGAGGTTTGAGCACTTGTTCAAGAAAAGAGCTTTCAGGGTCGAATCTGTCCCCTATCTGAGCCACAATGGTGGTGTGAATTTCCAATAAGCATCCAATTACCAAGATCTCTGTCAGTCTTAACTGTCATACAAGTAGTAAAATGTTCATTGCACTGCCAAGAAGTCTCGCTTCAGGAAGTCTCAACAACTCAGTTGTTCATACCCTAATCAGGGATAGAAGTGATGCTGGAGGTGAAGCTGACGTTTGAGGGACACATGGTAATGCTACATCAACAGAAGGCCAAGCTGTGGGAAGAGCCATGACTAAAGTAGGATCATGCTAAAGTAGGAAGTGCAGGAAGTAGAATCGTCATCTTCCAGAAAGCTTCTAACTGTGTTCCCTTTTTGCATTTCAGCTTACGCCAAGATGTATGGAAAGAAAGTTGAAACGGTGAGAACAGGCAGCTCTCTGTTTTCTCTTATTTGTTATTCTAGTTGTTCTCTAATACCCATATAGGTCTCATCATTATTCAGTAAAGTAAGCAGTGGTGTGGTTTGTGTTTCCTGGATTGTCGGTGTCTCAGTTTCTCGAGGCCGCCTCACTGACATTGTCCTGCATTTGTACTGTTTTGGACAGGAAGGCGTAAATGAAGGTCCATCTCTTCCTCCATCTGAACTAAGCAAGGACCTCCCGGAAATAAGTCCTTTACATGGCAAGAACTTCCGGAAGCCTTCACTGGCAACCTCCTGGAAAATTAAGAGAGGTGAGACTTAAAGAGTGATGCTGTACCTTCTCTAGCTAGTTACTGGGTCACTTTGGTAGCATGGCTAGTGTTGTGAAGGTGCTAGAAGTGCCTGACTGAAAAAATGTCTAGTGTAGACCATAGGTTTCTTGCTGAAACACTTTCCTCTAACATATATCCACAGGTGAGACATCAATTAAGTCTCCAGGGCCATCCAAACTCTGGATTCATGCTAATCATGACAAGTGTTGATGAGGCCCACGGCAAAGAGAAATCTATCTGGGCCGTCAAAAACCTTTGAACAGTAAGCAGAGAGTAGACATTTTAGCCATTATCAAGTTGAATAAAATCTGACCTTATATTACCAAAGAGAACAGATGCAGAACTCCCCAACTTCCAACAAAGAAAGATGTACTTCCAACAAAGTCTGTCTCGGGAAAGTTCTCAGGTGGTTGGAGTGTGAGAGACCTCACGTCACCACAGTTTGCCTCCTCTCTCTGGACCAGAAATATTTTCTTTGTACCTCCTTCAGATCTGTGGGTATGAAATGAGGATAACAGCTTTCCTTTTGTGACAAGGGTGTTGTGGGTATACTTCTGAGGCGTTCAAATGCTCCAGCAATAGGGGTGAGGTAGGAAGCTGGCTAGAAATTTTTTCAACATTTTTTTGGCATGAAATCTTTTGGGATTATTTTTTAAAAGACATCTCATTTTTAACTGGCTTTCAAGCCTTTTAAAATGTCAGTTTTACAAATGAGATGTTGTTTTTAATCCAGATAAATGATTTTGACTGATCCCCCATTAGATTTTATAATATAATTTAGTGGCAGGTTCTTAAATCAGGGGAGAAGAAGGGTGTTCCATTTACAACTTCTCCCACTCCTATTTTGGTCATGTAATTTCTTACAAAGTAAAGTATCGTTCCTGAACACTTACAGGCATATTCTTCAGAGAGACAGATGGGTAGATGGAGTTTGCATTCTGACTGAGCGAAGAAGCACAAAGCCTTAAAGGCACTCTGTGTGTCTGTATATAAAACGTTGTTTATACCAGGTACATGCAGTACAAACACTGCCTACTACTCAGAACATCTCCCTTCCCTTGTCTCAGTTTACCTCTTCTTAAATTTTTTGTTCTTTCTTCTTCCCCTTTTCTACTTCTCTCTTTTCTTCTTGTTGCTTCTAGTTCCTGTGCTTTGGATTTATATTCCCGGCAGATATATAACTCAGTAATTTAGTACCTAAGTAGCAGTTTGTAGCCCTGAGTGGGAGTGAGAATCCCAAGTCACATTTTTCATTTTTATGACTTGCAATTAATTATTAGCCTTCTGCTAGTACGGAAAAGCAGGCAAAACAGAAGAGGGAACACTTACCTCTTCTGTCTGTCACACTTTTAAAGTCAGTTCATTCTTTCAAAGGTCTAATTCATGATTTTTGCAGCTGAGAAGATTGATGGTGGTAGATGTACTTCACTCCGACAGCACTTCAATATTGTATAACACGTTTGACGTACTGGAAGATTTAAAAAGCCAAGCAGCAAGCAAAATGCAATTGCATAAATGAAAGTGGGCAGAGTAATTTTTTGGAGCTTGTTACATCGTGGTGCCTCTTTCTGCACACTGGGTACCCCTCAGTCCTGCCCGAAGCTGCCTTTGGGTGGGTTCTCCTGATTCTTGCCCCTCTTACCGTGGGGTTTAAGCACAACATGAGCCATTCGCCTCACTTGCTTATCACACTGCAGGGCCGACCAAATTTGTGTCCCCTCTGGTCTGTATCTCTGTGGGCCCTGGGCGAGCTTCTGGCTCAAGGTGAGCGCTCAGCCCCAGCTGGCACGAGAGCTGAGTGAGCAGCTTCTCTATGCCCTAGGCACAGGCTCTGTGCTGTTCATGCCAGGGGCAAGAAACCCACTCTTTGAATGAGGAAAAGGAGGATGGAGACTAAAGCATTCCGGTGCCTTCCCACATTTATCTAGAAACAACTCGTAACTCGCTGAGAAGCACCTTGCTGTGGTGTTACGGATGTGTCTACGTGATACAAGCAGGCTATCGCGGATGTGCCCGCTCCGCTGTGAAGCCGTGTACTCTAACCCGGACAGAGCGTCATCTCGGTGAAGAAAAACACGGTAACTGAGGTGCTTTGGGCAGCTGAACCGGGTTAGAGTGCTGTCACACAGTCCTGCAGAGCCAAGGTGACTGTCTGCATGAGGATGCAGGAGCCACCTCTGCAGCAGCTGGGGTTCAGCAGGCTGCCTGCTTTATCCGCTCCTTGATGCTGTTATCTGGGGGTGCCTTTGCGACCACATTTCCCAAAGCACAAGCTTTATCCAGAATGAGAGGGGGGAGGGAGGGAGGAGGAGGGAAGAGGCCTTGAGTTTAACTCAAATTACATCCACAGTGGTGTGTGCTCTATCAGAGGAGGGTTTGCTGACACCAGCAGAGGAGCAGCCTTCAGGTAGACCTGTACTGATGCAGTGGTGGGACTTTCTATCCACATCGCAAGGTGTTGTAACCAATACTCTTACTGCATGGACACATCCTTATCACCTTGCAGCCTGTTAGCTCAGGCACCCTGAGGCACAGGGGGGCTTGTAACACTCTTATCTGCCACAGTACAGTTACGTGTGGGGCACACAGAGCCTGTACCTTGTGCCAGGGGGATCTGATATGCAGCATCCTCCTTGCAGCCTGTGCAAGCTCTGACTTCTTGCGGCCTCTCATGTGAGTATGGCTTCATTACCTGGAGCAATTTACAACTATTTCACTGTCCTACAATGGAGTGAGCTGGAAGATCTGTGCTGTGATTATTCCTATAGGCAAAGGAGCAGCAGAGTTTTTGCCTCTAGAGACCCCTTGTCTTCACTGCAGATCACGGAAGGAGTGAAGATTTTAGTAGCTTGGTACCGATCCTAATGTTTTCAAAATGAAAAACAAGCAATTGAATGAAAGCAGCTTTTGAAATATTTTTCATCAACAGAACGTACAGGTTTAGATTAGGTCTTGTTTTACTTAATCTTGAGTTGAAAACCAAGGTTTGGTATTCTGTGGTCTTTTTTTATTTCTTCTCCAGCACTTCTACCTCTTATTTTCCCCTTTTCATCACCGAAAAAAATAAAATAAAAGGCAATGGAATGATAGAAGGAGGAAACCCAAGAAAAACAAATGTCCTCAGTTTTTGAAAAGGAACATTTATTTTTATTTCGGTTCATTGGTTTGATTTAGTCAAGAAGTTGAACAATTTTCAAATTTCAAAATAAGACTCTTGTTTCCCTTAGTTCATTTCCAGAAGAGATTTTTCTGTTTGCATTCTACTCATCAATAAAAACATCTTAATGAGCATGAGCCCAATTTAGGCCAGGACCTGGAAAAACCTTTCTCCTTCCCTTCTTTGCCATTTGCTAGTACAGGAAAACTGAATGCTAGTTAGAGCTATACATTAGGAAATCCACTGGGTTGATTTATCGCATAGTTCATGAGCAGGGCCCACATTTGGGTTTTTGTCACATGAGAAAAGGGTAAGTTGTTCAGGAATACAATGTCAGTTAAGGCTGCTGACTGGAGAGCATAGCAGTGAGCCGTGGGGCAAACCTCTGCTGTCCCAGCCCTGCCAGGTATTCAGAATGTCTCACCAGGAATCTCAGTTTATAGGGTGGCAGCTCCCATTGTGTGGTCAGTAAAGTCATGGTGAGTGTCCACAGAAAACTATGAGCCTTTGGGTAGTTTTTAAGGGTCCCTGGCGGGCATCTGGGTGGCTGGCAGCAATTGGGAGATAGCTGCACTTGGGGTGGCTGGCTGAAAGGCATGTTTGCTGACCTAGTCAAGGCTTTACCATGCTGTGGATAGTTTCTGTTGACTTGAATTTTCAGGGTCATGCCTCACCTTAGCACTTGACTACTGTTTCTTGACAGCTTAGACATAACCTTTCTAATAACCTAGAAAAGCCTAATAACCTCTCTTTTAAACTAAAGTTCAACCAGTTGTAAAGAGGTTGTGAAATTTAGATATTTGCTTATACTTAAATAGCATGTTGATATGGATGAGGGATAGTAACTTGCTTTCATGAAGTTTATTTTTTCGCTGCTTTGAAGCTATTTTTTTAAAAAAACAATGCATCAGGAGAAATATGTTACAGTTAGTTACCCTGCATTTGATTTTATTTCAGCTTGCTTTTGGAAATACTGCATTGAGCGCAAGTAGTGTTTAACCTTCAAGTTGATGGGTCATACTGAAGACTAGAGTACTGAAGCTGAGCAAGAAACCTTCAAACCTTGAAGAGTTTTCTACACAAGTCCTTGAAAAGCAATTAACAAAGCAACTGTCTGACCATATTTGCATTGTGTATAATAGCTGTTTAAAAATTAAAAAAAAAAGGTATTTAAAATGGTAATATAATAAAAACTTTTTTTGTACAAGCAGCACCACACAGAAGACTACTTGTGCTAATAAGCATTTAGATATCAGTAGCTCTATCTCCACAAACATGCCTTCAAGTAATGGAACATGATCTCTGCCCTGGCATGGGATCAAGCACTACAAATCTGTGTCTAGATATTACATCTTATTGCATGTCAAGGCCACTCAGACAACTGGTAATACCGTTAACACCACAACTTGCTTTCTCTCTGCCTTTATCTCATCTAATTTGTTCTCCAGTTTTAAAATTGTTTTAAAAAAATCTTTCAATAGTCTTTTAAAAATAGAATAACTCAAATGTAGACAAAGGTATTTTCTTAAAATAATGTGTTTTAAGAAGGTTCAGACTCAGACACTCAAAATGTGTAGAAGGTACACATTTATTGTACACTCAGCAGATACAGATTGATTTATTGTGGGATTGTGTGGACACTTTAGCTCACCCCATCCCAGGACAAATGAAGTGACTGCAGTTTTCTGATATGCTGGGTCATTTCTGTGACTTCTCTACCCGCATCTTCTCCCCGTGCTGCCAGAAATATGCAAACACCAACCATAACATGCTGGTTTAGGTAGCACTATGTGAGCCCAATAATCCATCATGGAGGGCTGAAGCCACGAACTTATTTTACATGAGTAAGAGGAGTAAGGAAACCACAAAACATTAGGTCTCAAGACTATCAGTGGCCACAAGCATTTAATCAAATATCTTTCCAAGCGATGTCAGATTTTAAGGAAGAAAAAGCTACCTCTGCTGAGTGTCAAAAAAAGTGAGGCTTTTTTTCCCCTTTATCTGACAGTACTGGAAGTGCAGGCATGTGATTCTGAAGAAGTCTTGGAAAAAGAGGACAGGGTGGCAGAGGTTGAATGAATGACCTAGAGGGAAAAAGTAGTTTCATGGTGTCTATAAACCGTAAACATGGGCATAACACCAAGCAGCGTGGCGTTTCAGGCAGGTATGTCTCTTGCCCTTTTCAGTCAGCAAGGACAAACGGCGATGGGCTGCCACTGCGCCCTGGCACACCAGCTCCTGAGCCGCAGCCGGCTCCGGGCATGGACACGGCTGCTGTGGCTGGGTTGGGAAAGCAGGAAGGGACAGACCATGGGGCGGTTGTCGCTCATGGGTGCAGGAGAAGGAAGCCAGTGTGGGAGCTTATGGAAGAGAAGGGTGGCATTTATTCTAACTGGCAGGTATTTCACTCGCTTTTGGTGTCCACCCAGATGCCTGCATGGGTGGTCTGTGTGTGAGGTGGCAGGCCAGTGCTGCTGGCTCTTGGCTGTCACGTCCTGGCACAGCTCGTGGATTCTCCACTGGTGACAAGCAGCTGTTTGCTTAGAGACATGGTTTAGTGGCCAGCCTGGTAGAGTAGGGTCAATGGTTGGACTAGGTGATCTTAAAGGTCTTTTCCAACCTAAATGATTCTACGATTCTATTCTATGATTCTGGATGTGCCTTTTACAGCCCCTGGGGATCTGTCAGGATCTTTAAGTCAAAGGCAAAATCCCTGCGTCCCATTGTTCTGTGGTTTTCTTCATCAGGATGTTTTATGGCTCCCCTCCTGTTCCTCCTCATCTCTTTACCTTAGCTTGAGGATTCAGTTTGTTCTTTGCCTTCTTGCTATGAGGTCCTTTGAATGAATTTACTTCTACAAAGCCCTGTAGCAATTAGCTTATTCCTTTTTTTAACCCTTGTTGCTCTGTTTCTTCTAGTGCTTTCACACCCCTGTTTTCATTCATCATCACCAACCTCAAAACTTGTGTTATAAATACTCTGACCTGTGCCAAAAAGCACTGCTCTCACTAATATTCAGGTATGATTTGGGGACAAGTACTGTTCCACACAATTTGTGTGGCCAGGCCACCCTGTTTCCAGGAGATAGAAAAGAGCCATACAGATGTGACCCACATATTGCTATATGCTCTCTGGGCCAGAAAATAGCCCAGGCTCTCTGTTGCTAGTTGACGATAAACAGTCATAACTGTATATATATTGTGAGAAGTCAGAGAGGGCCAGGAGCAGGCTTGTGCATTTGGATTGCTCCAAGAGCTGCCCAGCAGTGTGGGCAAGTGCCTGGCTGTTTTGGATCATCCCAAGTGGATCCCCCCTAAGACCAAACAGTTACAAATGTGGCCAGCTCCAAAGCGGCATGGATGGGGGGACGGTTTGTGCAAGGTGGCAAAGTGGTCAAGGATTACACCCTGGCCCTTTGGGTTTTTATTCAGCAGTAACGGGCACAGCCAGTGTGCATTGCGCACAAGATGTCACTGGAGGTCTGTGACATATGTCATTCCTCCAAAATCAAAGCTGGGTTAAATTTTGCCTCTTATTTCTTAAAATCCAGACAGGATTTTAACATTTAACATTTTAACAAAAACAGGCCACTGTTGCAAAGCATCTTACAAGGAAATTACTAAGGAAATAAAGAGAGAACACAACTCAAGTTACTTATGAATTTGTATATTTTCTATTTAAATTCTTAAGGCATATGAAAAGAGCATACAGATTTCATTTTTTATATATTATATATATATATGTATGCATTTGAAAATACAAAGTAACAGTTAGTAATATGTGATGAGTCACTGCCCAGCTATCAACCCCAATATGAGAATTCACAATTGAGGGTGGGAGGGGAAAGGTATTGTGTCTGTTTTCTCTAAAGGCAAACTAAAACTGCATATGGAACATTGCTTACAAATAACTGCAATGATAGCACACTTGCATCAGAACCATGTAGTCTGTAAGAGGAAGACACCGCAGACACAATATATCTGACACCGACTATTACCTTTAAGTAGTGCTTTGTTAGAAAGCAAGCGTATGTTTGACATGGACAAGGATGACTAGTCTGTAACAGTCTTTTTATGGGTATAGGTGCTACAAAGGCTATTTTTAGCCATTTTCACATCTATTTTGTACACACAGGCAAAATCCATCCAAAGGAAACTTCCAGGTGACCCTACGACTAAAGCATCGTGCCCTCTACTCCGGTGTGCTTGCTGAGAGCCTGCTCAGCAGAAAGCAGCTGTGGACATCACTTCGGAGCCCACACATCTCCAATAGTGCGCTCCCTGATCCCAGGCTAGAGGGCGTTTCTCATCAGGACCGGCTACCTTGAACACAGACTTGAGGAAGGCTGGAGGGGTTCATCTAATCCACCCCGCCGCCCAAGGCAGGAGGTAGGTCTACCTTGTTTCTGACAGACACCTGTCTGATCAGCTGTAAAGCTCTTGGCAGTGAAGTCCTAACAGCTGCCCCGGGAAAGCCAATACGCTGGAGCTCAACCAGGAAAAGGAAGTATAGAAGGACTGTTTGTTTCTTTCTTAGACCCTTTCCTCCTCTTTGCTTTCCAAAGCCAAATGAGAGTCATGGAAGGATGACCAAGAAAGATCCTACACCGGTAGCTGGGGACAGATGTTCACCCATTTCTTCTGTTTACAGTGACAAAGTCCCTCCCTCCTCCCTTGTCAAATATCTCTTATCAGATAGTCCACAGGCCAGTGACAGTCTGTGTTCCTCTCTTTGGGAGCACCAGGAGGGAAGTTTGATGGGTTATGCAGCCCTGAGAGAGAAGGCAGGAATTTTTACTTATTTATTGATCGATTTTTCATACCAAAGAAGACTCACGCAATGTGAAAAGCAGTTGTTCTTCATTGACCTGCCCTGCAGGTCTCTAGCACAGAGGAGGGGACTTCTGGGACGTCAGGTACGGTCCCACCTACAGGCTGGCCTCTCTCCTGGGTTAAGCGGGGTGTTGCATGGGCACCAGCTGCTGGCTTGTGGCCCTCTGAGGCTTGCAGAGAAGCAAACAGAAACCCTCCTGGTAACTGTGAAGTTTGGCAACAACTGTGAAACAGAGATCAGAGGCAGCAATAATGACAGGTTAAACGTGTGTTAGAAACAGGGCTATCTCATCTCAAAATTCAGCAATTTAGCATAAGTCACTAGTCTGTAATATCGCTATAATTGTGTGACCTACACTGTTTCCCTAACTTCAACAAATGCTTTAATACGGACTGATGCCTTTAACTTGCACTGCTCAACAGACATTCGTGTCTGCAGACATCTGTACAGACGCATAAACATATACATATATAATTTAAGAATGAGCAAATAATGCTATACAATCATTATAAAAGAAGGATTGGCCGATTGGCAGAACTTGAAATTACACTGCAGAATGTATGCTGGCTTCTGTTTTTTCCATCTTGGCTGCTGCCCATCTAAATCTCAGAAGTAATAAAGAGTGGAGGCATCTTCTGTTTACTTCATTCTCTTTGCAACATCCAAATATGCATACTCAATTTCTTGATCAGCAGGACAAGTGTTTGTAAATTCATCTCTTGCGTATGCATTGTTCAAGTATCTTGAAATCCCTGTCATTTCAGGTGGAAAATCAAAATTTCTGTATTTTTTTGCAACAACCTTTTATTAAAGGAAAAAAAGAAAAATATCAGTACATACATGATCTGAAAAAACCCCCAAATCTACTCTTTATGCACATTTTTAATTTTTAATGTGTAATTCTGTTGTTATATGCAACATAGGGGAAAAGGAGAAGGAAAGACAAAAAAACCCAGAAGACAGGGGATGAAGAAAGCCAGCTAACAAACTCACTCACTTAAAAGGATTTTTTTGATATAAATATTCTGCTAGAGCTGTGCAGAGCTATGTGGGCCAGCAGACCACATCTGAAAGAGGTGCAGCTTACAACAGCAAAGGAGCTAGCATAAACCAGAATTAACAGAATAATCTTGCAGTAATAAACTGGCCCACAGTTGGCTATTTTCACTGAAATGGAAAGGGGAAACTAGAATTAAAATGCTAAATTTCAAAAGGCTAGGGAAAACAACTATTGGCCAATACCTAATCCCTGCCTCTTGGCCAGCAAAGATGGTGTGACGTTCATCCTTCATCATCCTTCAGACATTCACCTGACATAAGGTGATTCTCCCTGTATTGGCTCTGCTGACCCAGCTACCTCCCATGCTTTGCTGTGCCTGAGCTTTGTGTGGGCGTGGGAAAGGGCTCATTCCCTTGCTGCTCTCGGGAATAGGTTCAACCAGGACATCTCTGGGGAACGTTTCCACTTGTGGAGGTGTCATAAAAAAATTCAATCCACTCTTCCTCTGACAAAACAGTAATCAAAAAGGAAACTTTCTGAAGTGACCTTGTTTTGTTTGAAAACCAATGAATTTCCAATGTGGCCATTTCTCTTCCAGAGCCTGGTTGGCTCCAGAGTAGACCAGGGACAGGCTGTGACAACACCCAGACGTCTCGGTCACTGGCACTGTTAGGTGTGTGTGGATGCTCCACAGCCCTGCAAGAAGAAGCTGGGAGCTTTGGCTGGAAGGAAGTGTGTGGCGGCTACTCTGCCAGCCTTATTGGTACTGGTGGTGATACTCAGCAAAGAAAGAGTTTTGGACTAAAGGTGGGAGAGACAGGTTTGAATTTCAGCTTTTGCTGGCTTCTTCAATTGGCACAGACAAAATAATTTAACCTTGTTGGTCCACGACACTTTGCGTCTGAAATGCAAATGAAAACACTTCTCTGCAGCACTGACTCTAGCACTCATTTCATACCTGTGAGAGGTTTAGCGAGTCCAGTCACAGCCCAGATATGAAACCAGACATTCTAGCTCCAGCACCATCAATTTGAGGATCTGCCTAGCTGTGCTGTAATGAAATGGCCTCGTGCATCAGCACTCAGTGTCCCTACACAGCTACTGTGTGGCCTTGGAACAGATGAAGGATTCCTATGCCTTTTAAAAAAGGACCTGAGCTTCTGTGTCGCCCTTCTCTTCAGGAAGCTAAAAAGCAAATCCAAACCTTGATTATATGGAGCTTTGGTAGGAGGTTGCAATCTGCTAAGGTGAGCTCATCTCCATCCAGGAATTTCCGGCTGGAAACAGTGATCTCCTCAGTGCTGTAAGCATCAATTTCATCAGGCAAGGGGCTATTTAAATAGTTGTCCAATTTCCTCAGGGCTTTAAGCAAAGATTTTTCCAAATCTAGGTTAAGACAATAAAAAGGTCATTCAAGCCTGTACCAAGGTCTCTCTGACACCAAGCAGAAAGGCAACTCCTGCATCCTGTCTTCTGGCACCAACCCAGCTCGCAGACACCCGGCCACGCCAACTCCTGCAATTCCTTTATCCTAAGCTTAAAACTTAATGCTCCGGGATAAGAGCTCTAAGGAGCTAAAGGGGGTTCTGAGAAAAACCAGACTGGGGCTGTGTTACCAGAAATGGCTCCTCAGACACTTCTGCAGGGTGTGCTTTTGCGGAGCCTCACATTGACTCTTGCCTTGGGAGCCGTGGGGCAAGTGCCTGCCCACAGGCAGGACAGCAAAGCTGGGGGTGATGATGGCGAGACACCAGGATGCCAATTTGGGGTGCATGGAAAACCGGCCCGTGAGTCCTGTGCTTTGGTCGGAGCGGACGGGAGCGGGGGCAGGGCAGCAGGGGCTGGCAAGGGTTGGATGGGGCTGGTGGTGCCCGAACGCCACTGGGGAGAGGGGAGAAGGGAACAGCGCGAGGAACAGGGCTGAGACCTGGAGGACAGAGAGGAGTTAATGCACAGTAGTAGTGAGGGTCTTGCTGTAGGGAGATGTTCCATGGGCCTAGAGTCCTCATTATTTACACAAATGGAGTAGAAAGGTAAGGTCTCAGTTCCAGCGGGCTGTGCTTTTTAGCAGTGCTGTTGGGAAGGCGCAGTGGTACGGGCTTGAGAGCTGAAAAAACACGGAGGAGCTGGAGTTGGTGCTCCCACGCTCACAGTGGTATCTGCCCAAACTAACTTTGGGAATCCCCAGATAAGACAGTGGATAGGCACAGATTTCCACAGCCTTTACACTCTGGTAAACGACTGTTTAACCTAAGCTGTAAATGGGATATCTCCAGCACAGTATGCTAGAATTGTACAGCTCTAATTTCTTCCAGTTAACTACCAGGGCTGACGAAAGGACTGCAGCACATACTTTCATTAGCATCTTTTCTTGGGTTCTTTATGAACGCAGAGAATTTTGCAAACACGTCATTTCCTGCAGAGTTGGACTCTGGGTGGTTCGGCGCAAGTTTGGGATACCTGAGGAGTTTAAAGAAACAAAAAAGTTATACGATTAGCCTTTATTTTCACCTCTACTAATTACTTAATATACATTATTTACACCGCAGCCTCACAATACATGGCCACACAGGTCTCTCAAAGGGAACCATCCCAAACTAAAAAACACTTGGCAAGTGCAAATTTAAACCCTAGTTAAACCACGTGGATGACCTCCTTTTCCTGAGGGAGATGGGAAACAACCCTTACGGCTGCAAACGCTGCCCAGACACCAAGTGCCTCTCCCGGGGCTGCCCCCGCTGGAGGTGAGGCTGCGTGGAGCCGGTGGTTCCTGCCATGAAGAGGAGAGGAGGGAAAGTCCCTGCTGGCACTCGCTGCTGCTCCTCCCAGCCTCCTCGCCTGGCGCGCTCCTGCATCAGCAAGCTCAGAGTGGCCGGTCCAGCAGCCATGGCTGCCAGGGGCAGATAGGAAGGGAAAAATGGAAGGGGAGCAGCTGCTTGCCTAACTTAAGTCAGGCTTGGCTGCTTGAGAAGGCAGCAGCATGGAGGAGACTGCTGTCCTGAGGGAGAAATGGCGTGTGGGTGGTGGACACCGTGCTGCTGATGGGTGGGACAGTTCAGGGAGAGGTGAGAAGAGCTGCTGGGATGGGGAAGGAGAAGTCCGGACCCTGCTGTGTACTAAGATGGGCCCACCCGGCCACTTAAAATGAGCCCCAGCACGTCTGCTGCGTGGGAGGCTTTCCTTGCCCTTTTCTTCCAGCTGCCTGCTCCCAGTAAGTGTAATTATTTGTATGGTGTGAAGAGGGGAAACCTCAAACACACACAAGTGGAGGAAAAGAGGGCAGGTTTCTGCAGTGGCACGCAGGTTTCTGCACATGCTTGCTGCAGCAGGGTGGATTTCGTGCCTTGCATTTCACACCTTGCAGTGGCACCGCAGCGAACTCACCAGAAGAGCGCAGCCGGCATCTGGGGGACACCTCAGGGGCACCCCCGGCAGGGTGCCAGCCTTCAGTAGCGTTTCACCCCAGGCAAAGCCACCCAGAAAGCCACCTCCCAGAAAGCTCCAACACGGTGGCCAGACCAGCCTCCCCTGAGCCTGGCAATTATAACACGTGCAGCTCATGGAGGGCCTGACCCGCCAAAACCGAGGGGGTTTGGTCACTCGCTGACCGTTGCTGAGGGCCATGAGGGGCTAAAAGCAGCCAGGAATACAGTACCGGGGCGGCGCTAGTTTTTCTTCCAGGAACTCCTCAATCTTATTGACATCGGTTTTCACTTCGCCGTCAAATGTCATGAACGGGGGGTTTGTTCCCGGGGCGAGGTTCTGCAGGTCAGCAGGCTTCCTGAGGGGACGAAAGAGGTGGGGTTAATCACAAGAGGAGCCACATTTGCAATTTATACAGTTAATTGCAACTAACTGTTTCACCTTTAAAATAGCAGGCTACTCTACATCTTTCTTACAAAACAACACTTAGCTAGCTGCCTCACATCGCTGGTGTGAGAATTTGCTAGCCTATATCTGAATGTGCTCTGAAATGCTTAAAAAAAAAAACCCAAACTTCTGTCTTTTGTTACAGAGACCTGCTGCAGAACAGATTAAAACCTCAACTGCTTCAGAGGAGTTTGTCCACTTTATACTAGTGAACCCTAAAGAGGAATCAGGCATCCAGACTGTTAACCTAATGCCAAGCCACGGTGCACAATTCAAATCTATCAGAAGGGAGTCACCCTTTAAAATCACCATTTTGGAAAAGTTGTTCTGAAAACGAGAACTCCGGTTACAATCTCACCTTTTCAAATCCACAGTTGTGACATTAAATATGACACCTTTTAGCCACAGAATCATAAAGAGACGCTGAGAGAACGGGCAATTTCCAATACTTTCTCCATCACTGCCAGCCTACAATCAAAAAAAATCCATGATGATAGCAAATGTTGATAGCAAATGCAGTAAGAAAGCAGAAAACCCAGATCTTCCACGAATACATATAGCATGTTACTCATCTCTACTAATACAGATTTTCATGCAAAGCTTCTTTATATCCTTCTCCAAGCATGCACATAGGTATGATGAAGAATCCTGTCATCTTGGAGGTGTAGTTTTTCATTAAGATGCATAAGGAATATTGCCATAAGTTAAAAAACAAAATTGAAATCACAGCAGTCCTTCCAAAGGAAATAGTCTCCACCTCGTTTGTCTATGTGAACATAATTCTACCTAAGTCACTGCAAGATTAAAGCAAGTTAAATCAGTTTATGATCACAGGAAACAAATAGAGAAAGATTTACCAGCATAAATTGAGATACAATGTCTAAAGCACTTAGGGGAATAAACAGAATAAATCAAACAATTAAGAATTTCAAACTGAACAACTGCAGAGACCCCAGAGAAGGAGGGAAGTTCGGCGGTAGCCTTGCTCCAGCTGAACCCATCCATCTCTGCACTTTGCTGAGCTGAGGACTATATAAAGCACAAGTGCCATATCCCCCTGGTTAATCCCTCCTCCTTATACACCCTTATACACTTTTAAGACTGAAGTGTGGCCATATCCATATCACATAACCTCTCCTTCTCTGTGCCCTTGTAGTGATGGTCTTTCCTTCTTGTCTAAATGACTCATCAGGTACCAATGTAAAGCACAAGAGGTGCAAAACAACATACATGTCACCACAGAAGTGTCGCTCTCATGTACTTTTGCACTGCATTTTGTTAAGAGGCTTCGTTAAAATAAGGCGAACTCTTGTGTAGTTGCCATTGGTTAAGTTAGGCTTCATCTGACACTGTTGGAAGAGAGCAGAGGTCTAATTTTAAGCCCTTCCCATGATTCTACTAAGCACAGTTTTAAAACTGAAGATTAAATGTAAGGGCGTGAAGTAAAAAGCCAGGTGTATCATTTCCTTAGTTAATAGGTTAGTTCATTAAGGTCTGCAGACCTTATAACCAAACAACGCACATTAATGAAACCAGTTCTACTTGCTCTTTCACCCTCCTCAATGCTATCAGATGAATCTCAAATATAGTAAAAAGTTCTCCATAAACAAACATTGCTGCTGCGTAGCTTTACAGTGCTCACCTTCACAAAAAGCTCTATGTCTGGAAACGAGCACCTGGTCTGGAACGGGCAGGTTTCCACCATGGAGATCGAGGAATGCAGGAGGAGGGACACTCCTGCGGCTTGATAAACTGTCTTATTCTTCCTATCAACTTGAAGAATTCTCCTCTGATAACTTTCTGCTGCTTTCTGCCTCCGGTACTGCAACAACCACTGGCATTCTTAGTAATGAAAACCAGAGTAGCCTATTGCCTTAAACACTGCCAGGGTATGAAAACTTTTAGAAATGCCAAAACAGCTGGATGGCTGTGTTAGAAAAGTCTTGCTGCGTAGGTGGCAACAATGAAAGCCGGTCAAAAGCTACTATTGTATTTTGCCTCCTACACAGAGCACTTCTTTCCAGCACTGTACAGTTTACAGCAACAGTAAGATAGAAAACTACTGTGTATTTCATAAGAACAAGACTAAAAATGCTGCTAGCACGTGCTTAAAATAGAACTAAATATGCGATACCACCATTTTGCGTCATCCTGCCTCTTATGCCATGTTTTACCAATCCCACAAGGAAGAAAGGGGGTGAAGGGTGTTACTGTGACCCCTCAGTGCTAGCAATGGGTATCCCACACTCTCTCAGTGCTAGGCTGCACCGAGGGGAGAAGCAGGAGTCAGGGGATGTAATTTTGGAGGTGCCATGTCTGGAGGAGGCCAGCAGATATGTCTGGTGATGGGCTGGCTCCCACGGGCTCCTTTCCAGCTGCCCCTCACTCTCTTCCACAACCACGTCCCAGCCCGCTGCCCTGTGCTGCCAACAGCCAGCTATACACCCGAGATGGGCTCTCAGGGAAACCCCTGGAGCAGGGCACCGAGGACAGCAGCCCCACCTGGTACCAACCTGTGCTTTGGTGTCTTAAAACAGTTTATTACAGAGGAATTTAAACCATCAACCTAAGCCAGTGAAGAAATAATCTGACAGTAACAGATTGCCGTGGTCTGGGGAAAGAAAGCACAAGTGTCCAGAAAAAACAGTTCCTACAACTGATTCGATACTTTCATTCAGTCTTTGATAGGAAAAATTAAGTTATCTCAGTGGGGTTCATGTACCATTCAGAGAACTTTGCAGATAGATGTGATCATAGCAGGGTGAACTTTTCCTGATCAGCTACTATCTTCTAATGGCCATTAAATACTAACATTTTGCTCCCTCTGATTTTATTGCTGGAACTAAGGAAATGCGGTTGTTGCTTCATTTTGTCCCACATCACCTTGGTGACAGTAAATTCCAGGGAGCCGGATGCAGCAGCTCCAGCCTGCTCTTCTGAGGAAATGTCCATAGGTAGAGCCAGAGACTCAGGTCAGGACAGATGTGTCGCCATGACAAACACGGGCGCAAAGCAGGCACCAAGTCCCAATTTGCCCTTAACTGGAATCACAAATAGGCAATCAGGAGTGTGAAGGAGTGGCAGCCTTGAAGATGTTGCAATGGAAGCAACATCCAGGTTTCTAAGCGCAAACTTTAATGTCCACACCTGCTTTGGAGGAAAATTTACTACAGCACTACTGATTTTCTATTTTGCAATGGATAAAATAACACGCAGCCAACCTCTCAGCCTTTTACCTTCACGTCTCTCAGCCTGCTAGCAACCTTTCACAAAAAAAATTAAAAAAATCATTTGAACACCGAGGAATTGAATAAAACGGGGGATTAAGCATCGTTGATCACAGCAATGCTCTGCCAACTGCAATGACTGAGACGATTGATTGTTTATTTGGTACTTTTTGACTACTTCTATGGGCTAGTTCTGATGGCGTTAAACATTCTGATGGAGTTCAAAAGGTATCTGACCTTCACGTACCGTGCCATCTCCCCTCCCATGCTGCCTGCAAGGGACATTAATAGTGTACTCCTATCTTAGCTGTGTTCTGTGCAATGCAGGTACCAGGGTCTCTAGTGGAGCGCTGCGGTGTTTTCCCAGCTTTGCTGTCTCCAGTGGTTATGGTAAGCACTTGGCTTTTACAGCAGCAAATAAATTCACAGAGACTAGGATGTTTCCCCATTCCTGATGTGGCCATGATCCTTCTCACAAGCTAAGGAGGAAATCTTCTGAGCAGTTTCCTTGTGAAATCATTGGTGCCCTTTATTAAATATAAATCTATTCCAAAAGCCCATGCTGTCCAGGCTGTGCAGCACATCCCCATGTCTAAGACGGGGCCATGTCCTCTAGTGTTGCTGTGCCTGGACTGAGAACAACAGGCAGATCTTTGGGAGTTAGTCAGAAGCCTTGGCTGCTGAGGTCTTACAGTAAAGGAGGCAGCAGCTGTTTGGGTAGGGACAACTGGGAAGCTGGTGAACCACATCAAGCTTTAGGAAGCTGAAAGACATTATTCGCCAGAGGCTTGAGCTCTGGGCGAGAGGTGAAGGGAAGACAAATCTCCAGACTAGCCACGCCAGGGCTGGTGGCGGATACCTGCAGGTTTCCTTCAGTTCTGCAGAGCTGGAGGCAGCTTACAGTAGCCCACACAATAGCACAAGCAGTGGTTAAACCTTTCCCTACCATAACGGTGACCAGCAGTCTGAAGTGACTGCGAGACCTCGAACACCAGATCTGATGCAGAACTTGACGTGGTTTGACCTGGGAGCTCCAAGACGCCGCGGTTTCCTATAACCTTCACTGAAAACCCGGAACATGGATATTCTGGCCTGCTGCGGAAAACAGGATGAACACAGCTAGTTAAAATGCCTTCAGATACATCAGCTTGCATTTTGGCTTACGGGAGACAACTCTGTTCTCCTAACTCAGCTTATCTAATCTCAGGAGCTAGAATTCCTACTGGACATCAGTGACACATGCCAAAGGTGTTTGTTCAAGTTTCCAAACAGAGGGTCTGCCATGATGACACCAGCCACCCAAAAATCATGAGCTGGGACACTGAAATAGCTTTATAGCTGTGTATCGAGCGACATAACAATAGCTGAAGTATGCCATCATCATACAATAATATACTTTCCAACAAAGCAAGGGTGGCCTTTTTTACAGAAGCTTGTAGACAAAGAAGTACCTTGGCAGGACACATAGCAGTAAGAGAACCAGAAAAGACCTGCCTGTCCAATATTAATACCCCCAGGAAGATAGCGTAGCTAGGGGCATTGCAGCCTGGGAGCAAAACTCCCTGCGTTTTTCTCCACAGCAGCGCTCAGGGATGTGTAACTTGGAGGTGCGCTTGGTACACGCACAGAATTTAATTACACTTCCTCACTGTTTTGCTTAGTGATGATGCAGGGTGAAAGCTTAACTCCGGTGAAGTCAGCGGGAGTCTCTTGCTGTTGATTCAATGGAGGAACTTTTTTCCGTGCTGGTTATAACCTTAATAAGCAGGCAAATGCTGCTGTAATTGTAGGTAATGCTGCAAGTTGACCTCCACCTGCAATTGTTGCGACATTCTCTTAACACCCAGCTCTTGTGGGTGAAGTGGGCCAAATCCCCAAAACACGCAGCTGGTTTTTATGCTCTTCTGCTGCTTAAATAGGTGGCTAACCACTGTCTTGAATAAGTGGCATTTACGCTTTAATTGTGATTGGTCAGGAGGTCAATATGCTTTTTCTAGTAATACTGAGATTTAATGAGTTCATTAATCAAAGAATTAAGACAGCTGTTGCTGCAGAGGAGAAGAATGTCAGGCCGTGCATAGAAGCTTTCATTCAGAGCTTTCAGAGCCCTAGGCAGTGATTGTATATTGTGACAGTATCGACTTATGACAGCTCTCTGTAATCATGTGCCATTACTTAATGGGATTATTAGCCTACACTCCACATTTTCATCCATTTTCACTGCTCCACACTGTCTTCGGTCTTTTCTTTCTTCTTGTTGTTCTTGTTGTTCTGGGCTGTACTCAAAGATGCTGGCAAAGGGAAAAGCTCTCCACACCCTTCTTTCCACTACTGCCTAAGCTGCCAGGTAGGAGCATCACCATGCCCTAGGCTAATTTCACTAGGCAGCAAGATCTTACGCACAAGATATTAAAGAGGGTCGCAAAAGAACTATATTCAGTTTCTGGAGCTGCTCCTGCCGCCACCTTGATTCAGTGGCTCTGCTTTTCGGAGTGGCCTTGAAGAGGTTACTTGCCTCCACATCCTCATGCATAGCAAGAGGGTAATTCTAGTGACTTTACCCAGGAGTCACACACTGTATGTCATTCTTAAACCAGTAGTTTGGGCCCTCCCTGAGCTGCAGTTGTTCTGCCCCTGGAGCTGTTGTAAGAATTTGTTTTGTAACCGTTTCTGTCCAAACGTCTCAGGAAACGGGTTTTTGAAGGTTCTTCTACTGACCTCAAATGTTCTCTGCCTTCAAAATCGTGATGAGCGGAATTTGTTTTTCCTGGACTTTTTGTTTCCTTTTGAAGGTTAAGCACAGAATAAACAGTTCAGAAGGAGCAGAGAAGACTCTTCTATTTGTTTTTATAAAATTATATAATCCCTTTGAAGCTACAATAAAAAGGAGAACCAGGAGCATAACTTTTCTTTTTTCCAGAAGCTGAACTCCAATTCCATTTTCTTTCTTTGACACGAGGGAGTAAGCTACCTCCTTTCCCATATTTACGCTGGCTAAGAGGCAAGTTTATCCGGCAAGTGGAGCAGAACAGCTGCCTACTGGGACACAAGGAACCATCCAGCTGGGACCAGCATCATGGATCTGCCCCTGCCTGTTCTGCTGAGCTAGCTGTCTCAGGCTGAACTGGAACTTTCCTCCAAGCTGCTTTATTCGATCCTCAGCTATCAGGCAGTTTCTGCCTGCTCTTCCTTCTCATACCACACCAACAGCTCCCCTCTCCTTTTTCACACCGCATTTGATCTCCTGACAAAGAGCAGGAACCACAGCAACCGGCTCAGAACTACTGCCTGAAAAACTACAAGGAGCTCGCAAGCTTGGGCCGCCTGTGGGAAGCAACTTTAAGGCTGGCTGCGACTTTCAAGACCAACAGCTATTTTGCTCTAATTCCTTCTAGAGACTCATTTGTTCTGCACTGGCACGGATTAACTGAGCCCACGGCATTCCTAGCCCCAACTCCTGCCCTGAACTGAGCCCTGCAATGGCAGCCTGATGGCAGCAGCTCCTGTGAGCAGCTGCCACCGGCTCTGCACACATAGCGGCAATGCGGGAAAGGTCCCTAAGGTATCTGCTTCCAGCCCTGCGGCACCGCTGGGACCAGCCACTGAACTTGGCTGCAGGACGGGCAAGGAGAAAGGGGAGGGGAGCTCCCAGTGCCTCCCCTCTCCTCATCCCTGAGAGGAAATCCCACAGCCCTCTGGTTTAGCATGAAAAGCCCAACCCGTTTGTTGTTGGGGTTTTTTTAAAGAGCATTTTTATAAGACCCCACGCAGAAAGGCAGAGGGAAGCGGTATGACTGCACTCCCACTAGCACCAAGACCTCCTTCAGCCGTGGCAGTAAGTTCTGAGAAGCACATGGGTTTGACTGCAGGTACACTAGAAAATGTCTATTTTCTAGACATAAACATGTTCTGTTAGTGCACCATGACAGATATGTTGTTTCAATATATATATATTTTTAAAAAGCATCTACTCCTTGAAGATACATAGTGTGTTTTACATTCTTGATGCCTGCTACAGTATTCCCGCTGATTCCTATAGTATCACAACACTGAAAAACCCCAAAATTCGCAATATTACTTCTGTTATGAATGCAATATAGTTACAAGTCATTTTTGGTTCACCGAAGGCAACTAGAATGCGCTTAATAACATACGATATTCTGCGCTAGGCACAGAAGCACCACAGATGTGTCATTTGGGTCAGATCATATTTAAACCAAAGCGTTTTGCAAAGAAGAGACGGATTACCCAGAATTTTCTCTATCTAAGCACTGTGTTCATTTTGTGGCCTAGAGCTAGGGCAGGAACATCCAAACGCTGAATTTTAGAGAACTCTTTTGATGCCACCTACTGGGCTGGAAATGGAAATCCTGACTTCTGCTCTTGGAATGATGAGCAGTGGCAGCCTCGGACGTTTACGCATCTCATCATGAGAGGTTCTGCCTCAGAGCCACCTCTGCAGCAAGATGCCTTGCTTTTTACTAATTGCACTGTTGAGAGTATTTGGGTTGCTGAAATTGTACTTCCAGGATAAGTTTTAAGAAAAAGCATCTGTAATTTAAAATACATATTAGTGGACAAAGTAAAAATTCTGCCAATTATTATTCCAATACTTTTAAACAGTATTGGAATAATGCTATCATGTAGCTCTGCCTATCCTCTAATATCCAACAGTTAAAACACATGTTTCCAGATGCTGTTTAATTTCTCAGGCAAATAGTAGAAATATTCACATCTAAAATGTGGCTGGTAGCTGAGATTCCCGCACATAAATTGTATTTCTGGTATTTGTCAGGGTGGACTCTTGCTGTGTGTGACATCCACAACAGTGAAGTTCAATGAGAAAGCTGTGTTAAACAGCAACTGGACACTCCTTCAGGTAGAAGAATAATTTCCCCTTCTCCTTCTCTTTTTTAAGAACAAAATAAGCACCTTGATATTGAAGTGTGCCATAAGGATTTCTGTTTTAAAAATAAATCTTATATTTAGAAATATTAATAATATCTACCTTTTATGTTCAACAGTATTAGAGGGTTCAGAGAACACCAAACATACTTAAAGGATTACAACTTTTAACACGCAAGTTCAGTAACACACTTTTTGTGCTAAACCCTAATTAAGTTTTCAGGTTAAGGAGGCAAGAGTAAACGTAACTACAAGCATTCTGCTAAAAATAGCTTCCTTCTCTTTTTACAGTGCTAAGACCAAAAAAGCGTACAGGGGAAGGAGGGAAAAAGTATACTAAAAAGTTTTCTCTAAAGAATGAAGGCGTGGTTTGACTTTCACCATCCTCTCCTACGATGTCACCTGTAAGGCCCCTTTTTCCTGCTGAAGCTGGAAGTCTGCCCCTGCTGACTCAATGCAACCGGGGACCAACCTGAGGGCTCTCCTTCCAATGCAAACAGCTTCTAGAAGTTGAGTAACCAAGTCTTTGGTCAGAAGAGTGTCCATGTTGAACTGCACCCCTGTGGGAAGCATGGTCCTTTTCCACCTCAGCAGGAATGACCCCTTGTCTACCCACCACCCCCCACATAAGAAAGACCGAGTTAGGGTTGCAAAGACTATCACAAGCTGGAGCCTTCAGCTACATCGTAGACAAGTTCTCACTCTATATACCCCACCCTGAGCATGTGTTTGAGTGGTTCAAGATATGGTCTCAGTAGGGAGATCACTCAATGCAAGACTGAAAGGATCCCCATGACCATCCAAACTAAACCATGCTGACGTGTTGCAATAGATCTTACGGGGGCATGCAAAATCAGTAATCCGGACAGTCAGCTGAAAAATGGACCCTGGGGCCTCTGGATGTCTTCCTCTCTCTACCATTTCTCCCACCTCTCTTTCAAGTCACAATTGGTCAACACATTTAGGCATGCCAGTAACTTTTAAACAAGCAAGTTGGCTCACCAACTGCAAATAGAAGGATGGGTCCTCTAAGTTTTTTATCTGCTAAACAGCCTCCTGAATGACAACCTGAAATGCAGCTAGTTACCTTGGATCTAGGGGATTTAATTTTGTTGTCAGAATAAAGCAGACTTCCATTATAAGTCCTGTGCACTCAGTAGGGGAGGAGAAATGACAAGAGCAAAGAATCAATTGACTTTACATCTCAATGATCCAACCTGCAAATTGAGACACTTTGGGAAGAGGGCATGTTAAAAAGGGTGTGTGCCCAGATCAGCAAAAATAAAGTTACTGAACAAAATCGGTCCTGTTTTACCTCAAACGAGGACATGCATAAAACCTGAAGACAGGTGCAGGCAGAACTACAGGAAGAAAATCTGGAGGAGGAAGCAACAACTCAATTTGTGTGTACTTGGCTTGACCATGACCTGCTACTACCCCAGAGGGAAAAGCCTGACTTTGCTACAAAACCATAGAGTCCTCTCTATCCAGGTCAATGGATGCCACGTGCTACAGGGATTGGCAGCAGCGCAAAGAGTCCCACTGCACAGAATAGAATACAATTAACCAAAAAGCACGTCTTCTAGAGCACTAGGGCAGCTGGAATTGGTTCAAATCACTGGGCATGTTGGCTTTCCTGTTCTCTTCCTACCCCTCACAGAAATGAAAACGCACACTGGTCCAGGAGGGAGCCTTGGAGGTCCTGTCTGGCATTTCAGCAAAACATAAGGGCCAGTTTCAATCAAAGAGATGCTGGAGAAATATTTGATGACAAAAAAACAGACCTGAAGATGGAGCCCGCAACTCAGAAGGCAGGAACAGCAGCAGCACCACCAGTGCTTTTTGGAACAGACTGAATACCCCACAAACTGATAACCGTAAGTGCTGGGATAATGGGGGAAAAACGATGAAATGGGTACAATCTGTTATGTTACACACTGATGTTGGAAGCCACCTCAAACAGAGTCAGCCAGAAAAAACAGGGAGAGACACAGGGAAAGAAAGAGAGAGAGACAGCACCACTCCTTGAGGATTCATCATCTTGCCTGTCTCACCCACCCACCCATGTGGGATGATGTGCCCTCTGGTAGGGCTGCTTTCTCTGAGTACAGCACTAAATAGACCTATAGAGTTTAGGCATTTAATTTAACTTAAGTGAGCTGAATCGCACCTTTGGAGACTATTTATCAGCTAGACATGACTACTGAAAAAAAAAAAAAAAGACCAGAGTGCATTATTCCCAGTATGTCTGACCCAACTCTCTGATGGAGGTGTAGGGAAGAGGCAACGTTGCCTTAGGATTACATCAAACCTGGCACTTCCATGGAGGCAGGGCAGCATTCAAGCCACAGCACAAGACACTGTACGTGGTCCTGAAGATGTCTCTGCAAAAATCTCGTCCTCCATCTTCAGGAATGATTAAAGCAAACACAGTCGAGCACTACTAAGACGACGATGAAAAAGAGGAACCTATTTTACAACAGAGGACAGGAAAATCTGTTCTTGTTTAAACTTATAAAGCAAAGACTGAGGGAAGGTATGATTACCCAGTGGAAGTATAATTTTTTCTCTGATAGGTGGGGTGATGCTGAAACAAAAACAAATAAATACAAACTGGCCAGGAATATTTCTAGTTGACAATTAGAAGGACTCCTAACCACTGCAGCAACAAGGTTTTGAACCAGGCTTCCAGTAGGATTAACTAGTGTATCCATCCGGATTGGCCCAAACCCACGACAGTAAGTGTGCATGTGATAGCACAAGAGGAAAAAAACCCTCATTTTGAGATTTGATCCCTTTCAGGAGGGACTTGAACCTATTCTCCACTATGTGGTCCCTTGCTGCCCGCTGTTTCTCTGCCCACAGCATGGACATCACTCCAAGGACAAGACAATGGCAAGTGCCATGCTTTTGTATTCCGTGCCACTGAATATGTCCAAGGGAAAACAACACATATAGCAAACTCGGGCGCAATGATGGAGGGGAAATGCTCATTAAACAGCAGCAGCTATCTCAAACAGAATCTACACTCTAAAATAATTGAATGATTCCTTGGAAAAGGAAAGAGATGATGGATATGGTATCTCTGACAACGAGTTCCAGCCAGGCATGAGACAGGGTAGGAAGCACTTGGCAATGAAGAGAGTCCATGTGTTAAGACTAGCCAGACAGCAAAAAGCAAATGGTGCCAGAGTTTATCCTCTTCTGAGGGAGAACAGGAGAGCAGTTAGCACAAAGTGGCATTTTATTTAAAGTGGCTTGAGCAAATCACTGAAAAGGTAACTGCTGATGCTGTATGTTTGATATGTGCTTACAACTAGGGATGGACACACGCTTGTATGGACCAGTATTCATCCACTGTCCAGGTACAACTGCCCATGCTGTATGTTTGATATGTGCTTACAACTAGGGATGGACACACGCTCGTATGGGCCAGTATTTATCCGCTGACCAGGTACAACTGCCCAGCTTCCAGGATACAAGAAGCACTGCAAGGATCTCTGGGATGGTAACTGAAAAAACACTCTCCTCAGCCCATCAGCCTCACACAGCGATGGCAAAAGGCAGCAGCCTGAGTTGCAATGGGACACAAGTCTTGAGGCAGCTACAGGATCCAAACACAACCCAGGATGGCTGCAGCAACGGTATCCTCTCAGGCAGCAAGTACATCCAAGCAGCTCAGGCCAGCAGAGTACAGGAGAGCTGAGGAGGTATCTCAGCCACCAGCTGGCCTGATGGTGGATAATCATCAAAATCATCAAAACAAGGCACAGGCATACATGGTACAAGAATGCCATCTAGCAGAACAGCAGCAGCAATGGATAGGGAGAAAGTCTCCTACCTGTAAAAGCAATACCACCAAAGGGTAGGATGTTGATTCAAAGAACGTAGACTCACAGAATGGTTTAGGTTGGAAGGGACCTTAAAGACCATCTAGTTCCAACCCCAGTGTGATGGGCAGGGACACCTCCTACTAGACCAGGTTGCTCAAAGCCCCATCCAGCCTGGCCTTGAACACTTCCAGGGATGGGGCACCCACAACCTCTCTAGGCAACCTGTTCCAGTGTCTCACCACCTTCACAGTAAAGAATTTCTTCCTTATACCCACCCTAAATTTACCCTCTTTCAGTTTAAAACCATTACCCCTCATCCTATCACTACACTCTCTGATAAAGAGTCCCTCTCCATCTTTTCTGTAGGCCCCCTTTAAGTACGGGAAGGCTGCTATAAGGTCTGCCTAGAGACTTCTCTTCTCCAGGCTAAACAACCCCAGCTCTCTCAGCCTGTCCTCGTAGCAGAGGGGCTCCAGTCCTCTGATCATCTTCGTGCCCCTCCTCTGGACTCACTCCAACAGGTCCATGTCCTTCTTATGTTGGGGACACAATACTCCAGGCGGAGTCTCACGAGAGCATGGTAGAGAGAGTATGTTCACAGCATACCTGGAAGATTATGAGCCACCAAAAGGTTGGTGATAAGGAGTGGTGGCTTTCAGACAGTTCGAAGTCACTCAGTGCCTGGACCAGACACCAAGAGGCTGCTCTGGGCACGTGGTGCTGGCCACTGCTGGTGCACAGCATGCAGGTAGCCAATCCTCTTGACAAAGAGCTAAATCAACTGCTGAAACCCATCAGCAGTTGTTTGTACTCATCAGATGCTAATGCCCACCCACAAAGCAAGCTACAAAAATGATTTCTTAGGAGTCCTGCCTTAAAGTGCTGTCAGGATGTGGAGCTCCAGGGCACAGAGCAGCTGCCACACCGATGCAAATACAGACCTATGGAAAAGGTGTGGCTAGGATTCTCAGACAGGGGGATTTCTTAGCCCAGCTTTCCTTTTTTCCTCATGGACACAGGGAAGTGTAGACCTTTATAGTAGCATCTAGGTGCTATAAATTAAGTACTGTACAAATACAGAACAAAAAGACTGCTCTTAAAAAAAAAAACAAACAGAAAACTTACATGTAGACCATTAGTGGGGATGTGGGAATGCCAAAGGATTTTCTGGAAGTATTTTCATAAAAAACGCTGTGTAGATTAAGGCTTTTAGCCAAAGCTAGGCCAAAAAGAGATGCCAAGGGAAAGCGAATTAAAGGAAGCAAGTGTAGGTGCAAGGCGGTAGAAGGAATTAACTTTTCACCTGCACAGCTTCAGCTGACCATGGAACATCATTAAACTGGTTTTCACGTGACCACAGATTATAAGCAGTAGGCTAAAGGTTGAGTCTACCCACAAACAGGACGACAATTTAGATATACCCATCTACTGTGTTTTTAATGATGCCACTGTACATTAGTGGTCATCTCATTATTAGTTAGCTAGCTAGCTATTATTATTGATAATAAAAGATGGGCTCTGTCCTGGAGCAGGGCTCTTCGGGTACTAAATGTGAGTTCAGGCTGAACTCGCACCTGCAGAAATAACGAAACCCTTGCTACCTCACATTTTAACATCTGAAGCTTGGGCAAGATTTATGTCTCCCAGACTGGGCACCTATTAGCATTTCATAACATCTTCTAACAATTTCATTATTAAGGCTTTTCTCATTCTCTTAGGTTTCTGAAATTATGCTATACTCTCTTTCATGCAGTGTTTGCGTTCTCTTACTATGATTATTTTGTTTATTAGACTTCATAATTCGTATGTTCAGTATGGCTCTTTGCTAGAAACAGTTCTGTGAATGCTCTTGGTCCTCAGTTCCTGTTGAGGGATTAACAGTGTGTTGGAGTTTCTTTATGGTGTATTTCCCTCGACCATGTTTTTATGTAGTGAGCAGTGGTCACAGCTTAAAGGAGTTATATACATCTGGCAATTCTAATCCTGTCTTGATGACAGAAAGGAAAAAAAGTCTGAAGCTGTAATTTCCTCTGGTTTCAGTTCTCTCTCTCTCCTACATGCCAGCAGCCATTTCAGAGCAGAGAAAGGCTCCTTTATTCTAACTTTCACTGCATTATTTACTTACTCACGGTCTGCTGGGTAAGTAATTATTGCTGACATTAACTTAATTACTTAGTAAGTAATTAAATGCTTTTGATACAAAGGAAGAAATTTTCCTTCATTAAGAAGCAACTTTGTGGCAATAAACTTTTTACCTTTGTCCAGTTACTTTACAAATAACAAGAAACAAAATGACCAAACTCACTCCTGTTACTTAGATGAAATATCCATTTACTTTTTATTTCAACATCACACTCTGCCCGGTACTTCAGCTGAGCGTGGGTCTGCCTGCATCCTGCCCTTCCAGTTCTGACAAAGATTATAAATAAATGAACCATTAAATGATAATTCTGTAAAACAAACAAACCAAAAGAGAACGCTGGTGAAAATTACTGTGCAATGCCTGGTAAAACATTTATAGAGGCTGTGGTTTTACTAATATTCACTCTTATTTACATTAAAGAGATTAAAAATTAAGCTTATGTGTGTATGTACTCTTACAAAAGAAAAAAGTAAAGCAATTCTGTGATTTTACACACACTGCTGTTGGTAGCCTTGAGCCAGGCCCTTGCCATTGTCACAGGTATTTTCAACTACAGCTGCGGCGCTCCACAGGGCAGTTAAAGGCAGTCAACAGGTGCTCTTTAAAAAATTCCTAAAATCAAATGAAATTATAAAGGAAAAAATGCAAATTACAGGTTTATTTTCTTACAGTTACTTACGCCAGTTCTGCAAATAGAGCCACTCTGGTAGCTACAGTATTTAGCATAACCTGGGACAGCGCTGAGCCTGGTTTCAGAGCGAAACCATCAGTGTCTCTCGTGATGGGAAGGCAACTAATTAAACATAGAGGATGCTTGCGTCTAGCTACCTGCCATCTGCAGCACGATAACCATGTGGTAATAATGCAAAATCAATCGGCAACCAGGAATCCACTGCTTCACGAGCTCAACAATAATTTGCAGAAATAATTAACAAATGGTTGGAGTACTAAGGCTGTGCCGTGCCAAGCAGAGCTGTCTGACGGAGGCTCCTTGCACGAGCAGATCCTCTCCCGCCGCCCCGCGGGGAGGGGGAAAGGGAAATCGGATGCTCCTGTGGCAACACCAGCATTTGGGGGGCAGCAGAAAGAAGGGGCTTCCCTGGGGCTGCTTCGGCTTTGAGGGGGAGACTGTTGCCTCATGCTCCTGCCACCTGGGGATGCCCAGCTGGGAATTGGCCTGCGGTGCTTCCCGTGCCGCATCTCCCGCAGCCGGGCACGGAGGGAGGGGGCCAGCAAGTCCTGATAGAGAGCTGGGCAAAATTCAGCGTTTTCCCAGGCTTCCATCTACAGATCGCAGTGCAGCAATCACGCACAGTCTTTTCTTGGCCAGATAGTAAATGCTTTAAGGCAAAGTAAACATCCTTTCTACTGTTTTTTAGGTGCCCAGACCCCAGCAACAACATATGAATACAGTAAGCCTTTGTGGCAGTTTACTTTTTCCCTAAAACAGCTTGGAAAATTATTTCAACAGGGAGTACTTTCTCTCATCATAATTGTCAATCCATTATTACTTATTTATCTCTTATTTTACAAGGCTTACTCAGATCACAGTGACAAGCAAGCTTCCAGGAACTGTGCACAGCAAGGAAAACAGAGGCAAGGAAAGGAAAATTAAATGTAAAAATAAATAAGAAAATTAACTTGTGGCTAGCAAAGACTGAAAAACTTCAGCTACGATTTAGCAGGGTTTAAATCAGTCTTGCTCAATTTAGGAGTATCATTCTCCTACACGAGTTAATTGTCATATTGCATCAATTATATTTGTCTCACTCAAAATAGCATTACTTTCAGTTGTTACTATTTACTTTTTTAGTACATGATGATAATGAATTATATGTGTATTACCCACAAACAGTGACCAAGACTTTTCAAAGCAGTGTAAGTAATCATTGCCACCCCTCAAAAAATGGAAGCCAGTTTATTTTAATGGGAGATGTGACAAAATCTCTATCACTTGTAAAAAGATAAAAATAAAAATCAAGCAGTTTGTTCAGAAGAGAAGGTTTTAAGCAGAGGGAAAGGGGAATGGCTGCAGAGGTGCCCCTGCTCTGTGCCCCCTGAAGTGAGGAGAAGGAACGCCATCATCCACTTTAACCACATCCGAAATATGCGGGCTAATTAATAAAAATACAGAGCCCGCAAAAAGATCATTCCCCTAATCCTTATCCATTCTTTAATTTTAAGATTCAAGATTATTTTCAAAAACCTGCCAGTAGTCTGAGAAAACCAAGAGCCTTTTAACTGAACACAGGTGAAAATCAGAGCGGCGAAACGAGGTGAAAATCAGAGCGGCGAAATGCCACCCAGTTAAGGATCACTGGCTTTAATCTTATACCAACTAGTTCAAAACCCAAATTTCCTTCTGCTGTGAATACTGCCTACAGAGTTCATGCCGTCTGTGTTTGTGTTAATGGGAACATTACCAGGTCACAAGCGCACAAGCAGCAAACCAAATGCTATTAGCTATTTATCCTGTTACAAGAATTATGTTTAAATACCTCAATGCTATTTCTAATCCGTATTTAATAACATGGCAAGATGCCAGCTGAACATTCTACATGGAGACAAAAAATCTTATATCCTTTTTAAATTCTTACAGGGAATTACTTCAACAAAAGAGCATTATATTCTTGAACATATTATAGGTCTGGGAAAAACAGATTAACTGGTATTTCAATGACACATCCTGTTTTATGCTTCACCATATGATACTCAACCTGTGACACACAGCCATGCTGTTTCAATCTGAATGCAATACCTATATGCACATATAAAATATCTGTGATTTGTGTTGTAAACAAATAAGTGAATAAATAAGAAGCACCCAAGTAAATAAGCTATTTATGCAGCTTCAGGGAATAGGTCACTGAAGGCTTGAGAAAATAATTTGCCAATGGCATTCCTAATTCTGATGTTTAAATCAAGAGGTGAAAGATGAAAAGAGCGTGTGGGTTTTTTCCCCTCCAACAGTACGTGATACTTTGGTCCACATAAAAAATCATAGAATGGTAATGACCAGGTAATATATTACATAAAAAAACCTGTCAGCTCCAGCAGGAACTTGCAAAGATGTGTCCTGAAAGAGCAGTTAAAAACTGGACACAAGTACCAGCAAATACCCATTAGCTTGACAGAGAGAGGGGCTGAACTCTATTCCTTCCTGAACACCCTTCCAGGTGTAAATTCGAATTCAAGGCTATTCTTCTTCCTGTTCTCCCCACCACCTCACTTCTGTTCACAGGCTTTGGGCAACTATGAGAAACACAGCATTGCTAATTAAAATACAGTTTTTAAATAGAGATACACGGCACGAATCATACTGCAAACCTACCAGCTAGAACACTGACTGATATTCCTCAAAACCAGGACTGTCCCTCTGGTCTCAGCCCCCTGGGAGCCCCTGGTCCCTGGGGTGCTACCGGCGAAAAGGACGGTCATGTTTTTCTGAGGGATTGGTAGTGTCTACGTTTCTTCAGGCAGCATAAGCCCCAAGATTTTTAAGTCTTTAGGGTATATTTGGATCCTGTTTCTAATCTCCTCTGCCACCATTATGGAAAGAAACTTGATTTCTTACAAAACGCTCAGGCTCTGTAATAGCTTTTTAAAACAATTTCAAAAATTACTACCAGGTAAGCGTCAATGATTCTCCAAGACACAAATGAGAAATTTTATGAAATCTGAGTAAAAGTTTAACGTCTTTGTAGCTACCCCATTGGAATAACTCGGAAAAGGGCATGCATTTGTGACTCCCATCCTGCTGTGGTTTACGTCGTTCCACTGCAATTATAATTCTAGTCTATTTTGAATATTCCTATATGTGCTAAAATTTCAGCATATGAAGAGGAAAAAAAGGAGATGGGAAATGCCACCGTTGCACCTCTGCCTGTCTGGGAGGCTTCACAATAGCCACCTCCCTGCAGATGGCACATGCCACAGCTGGCCGGCGTGCCAGCCCCGGGCTCCTGGCAGGGAGGAGGCTGCGACGGGTGCCCTTCTCCCAGGAAAAGCCTCCCACAGCCCTGTTGGTGGCAGGCTGTACAAGCTGCCGCTGTTTGCTTTGAGAAGCTAAATATTTTTGTGAAGGAATTAAAACACTTTTCCTTTAGCGCTAACAACGCGGGTGTTATTGAAAGCAAATTGGAGGGAGTCACTCCACTTGTTCAGGATTTTGTCGGTAAATAATCAGGCATTGCAAATGGAAACGCATACAAATCCTTATCACAGCATGACATTTTATTAGCTGGGCAAGAAAATAATCATGTAACCTTCACATGGCATTTACTTACACTCCTTAGACAGAGCCAAAGGAACATGCAACTTCTTACTTTTTAAAAAAAGCAGTAGGACCTCTTTAGGGGAGACACAGAGAATACAGTCAGCAATGGCACAGGAATAAGTCTCCATGCTTCACTTCCCCTTCCATAAAATATCTATAATAGTTCCTTTCACTACCTTACTGCCTTTACTAGCGGAGAGGCCTGTTTCTTGCCAAAAAGTATACAGCCACCAATTCACGACTTCACCTGAGATAAGCATCCTAAAAAAGTGTGGTCAATGCTGCTTTGCAATGTTTAAACTAACTTCTAAACCAGAGCTGTAAATATAATTTTGCATGGATCTGTAAGAAAGGCCAAAACACAGAATCCCTGTAATGGCTAGACCTAGCTGGTACCCATCAAGGTGAAGAGTCCAAAAAGGTGGAATTGTTTGTGGAAGGAGAGCGATTATAAGGCTGCCTAATCCTCTTCCTGCGAACAGGGCAGCAAAGTGCTGGAGAGAAAACTGATTTGAAAGAGAAGAAAACATGGAAGAAGAAGTTGGCTTGGTATTAATGATATCTAATCAATAGACTTTTTTTATCACCAAAAAATGGTTTATTTTTACTGTTAAGGATGCTAATAAAACCAAAGTCCAGATTCTCAAGTGGACTGGGCATGATTTGTTATACCCATGCTGGGAAGGGGCATAATACCTTTTCATCTTTTTAATGCCTACCACATTCCGCTTTCTTTCTCAAAGCACGTGGGTAACATATCTCTTATTCCACAGCAATCCCCAAATGCATGGAAACCAGGGGCTACTGAATATCATTTAAAATCTACATACTGCTACGATAGGAAATAACAGCAAATAGGATTGCTGGATATGCTTGGCTCCTTGCATTTCACCTTCCTGATGCTCTCTCATTTTGCAGGTAATTATTGTATGTTGACGGTGTCAAAGAGAGAGCAGGGATAACTCTGTAACTCTGTGGCACTGGCTTTGGAGAGGGATGCACACTAATCTTCCACTTATGCTCCAGGTAACATCACAACCTCAATCACCCGCATCCCACACCAGTGTCCTAAGTACAGGGCTAATGATGCAGCTACTGCTGCCTCTCCATTTTGGAAACTGCATCTAAACCCCTTATGAATGAACCTAGACCTAACACAGACAGGTAATATTGCCTCAAAAAAAAAGCTCTCAAATTTTATTTAATGAAGACCATTTGCAAAATTTCACCTGAATTTACTAATAATTTAATTTTAGTTTAGTTATATTTTTCAACCAATTGGCCAAATCCCTTCCGTCCCCTCACCCAGAAAATCATTCACCACATGCTAATGTTTTATACTTGTGAATGCCATGAGTCCTGTAGACTGGTTCACCTAGATACAAACATGAACCAAGCCTGAAATGAAACAGCCAGCCAGTAGGAAAATTCCCAGGCAGTCACCTCGTGCAGCAAACTCCAGTGTTGATGAAGGCGGCTGCAGCTCTCCAATGGGATTTATGAAACAAAAGTTCACTTCGGCAACCAAGGACTGGAGGCAGAAAGCAGACAAGGAAAACTCCCATCCTTGCCCCTGGACTGTGATGATCACAGGTAGGATCAGCCTTTTCATCAAGACAAAACTCAAGGAGAAGAGGCAGTATGGTTGAATTTTGGGTGGCAGGCTGATCTCATCAGACGTTTCTGCTGGTTTCAGCCAGTAAGAAATACAGGCTGTGTGCCCTAGGTCTGAATCAGGAAGGTGTTCCCTGTTTAGCCAACGGCTTAAATAGCATGTGACTTTAAGTTCATGCTTAAAGTAAAACACATGGTGAGGTGCTTTAACTGCAGCAGCGCACTCAAGAGTAAATACAAATAGGAAAAGGTCTAGGAACCTGGCTTGGAAGACATTTACTTTATTTCAAAACTGGTTTTGCATAAAACATTCCTGCAAACAGCAGAGATCTGATCTGCAGTCACACTAAGAATAAATAGATGCTTACAGCTTTTATGATACTATGTGTACATGCAGTTTTAGGACTTCCAAAGCATGGGAAAAAATATGACCCCGAGAAGTACAAGTAGATCGTTAAAAAAAAAAAGAAAAAAAGATGCAATTTCTTATTTCCGATCGCTTATGTCTACCTGTTCGTTTGTGTCTTTCTGGAACAGGACTTGGCCTCTAAGTTGTCAGAACTGACACTGGCATAAAAAACCAGCACACTCCGGCTCTGTTAAGCATGCCTACAGGAGCCAAGCGGCAAAACCAATTTTGGGGTAGTTTTCAAAGCTATTCTTTAGTCAGCGGCTCCAAGGAATCTTCTTTTCAGCAGGCTAAGTTCTAAAAAGGTGACAACCTGAAGGGCCAGAAAGGAATGCATGAGAAGTAAAAATAAAAAAGATTGCAAATTCAAAAAAAAATTTGAATAGCTCTTTCAGAAAGAAAGACCGGTCTCATTGCCTTTCACACCAAAGTCTCCTGAGCACAGGAGCTGTATTGAAGACTGCTGGGAAGAGTACTCAGCCCCCAGAAAAGCTGCCGCAGGTACCTCCTGGCATGCACAATAACCTGAAGAGTTATGAAAGGAATTTGTAATGCCAGTTCCTCTTAAGCTGCATTAGGGAACCCAAAATTGCCATATTCCAGCTAAAAGAAAAAAAAAAAAAAAAAGAGAGAGAAAAGGCAAATACCCGTGGGGAAGGGAGCCAGCTTCCTGCTTTGTATGACAGTCTTGGGAACAGAACCGCAAAATGTCTTTGAACAAACACACCTCTGCTGATTCGGTACTTTCTGTATAGCTGTGTATAGTCAAAGAATCAAAATCACCATACAAACAACTAATTAACCAGCAGCCAGGACAGCGGGGCTATGCTGGTTTTGCTGGGCAGCCCCACAAGGCTCAGTCCCGACCAGCTTTGGTTTGATACTGGTTTCGGCAGATGGAGCCTACACAGTGCTTATGCTCTGCTCCAGGGGAGAAGGGGCTTTCTCCTGAATGACTGGTTTGGATTTTTTTAACTTGTTCTGGGGTCATTTTCATAATTACTCAGTTATAAAAGCAGACAGGTCTCATAGCCCACTGTAAAACAGAATACGCAAAAGAATGGTGGAGGGAAACAATGTACAAAACAAAAAAAAGAGAGAGGATGTTAGTGGCAGCAATGTGGCACTTGAGAAAAGGTCCTGCTTTCTGAATAAGGTCCACAAAATGGAGCTCGAGGAGGATAAAAACAGAGAGTGAGGAGAAAGGAGCAGACATGTTGCTCAGGGAATATACGGCATAGTTTTGACAGTGAAATGCAGCAGCGCTGGGTGGGATGAGGGGGAAGAGAAACTGCCCATTTTCTACCATTGCCCAAACCATACCACATGCTCCCCTGCTCATTTCACAGCAATTTGTCCTCCTGTAGCACCACACAAATCCAATGCGCTCACCTTTGGCAAGGTCTGGGTAGTTCTCCTCGCTTGGTTAAATATCCAGTAATTAAACTTCCTCCCAAACCTCTTTTAATCCATAAATAGGAAGCTACTGCAACCGTGGACATACAAATCTTTACTGTCACACTCCTGAGGTCACCTAAATACCGCGTTCCTACAGTGAATCCACGCTAAAAAAGGACAGTAAACACCTGTCTACTTTCATTTTGATACAGGCTATCAGCTATTCTCCTTATAAACCATACTCATTTAACTGATTTACAGACTGATTGCAGCGATGAGCAAAAATCAAGATCTTAAGTACAAATACCCACTCAATGATATTGTACATTTTTACCTCAAGCATCAGGCACAGCACAGAGCCCACTGAATGGGCATACAGGCTAGGAGGTTTCTCCAGGGATGCGAGTTCCTGCTCTTCAGGGACTTCTCACCAACAGCACTCAAAGCCCAGAAGTTCAGTTTATACTTTAACCACAGATCCATGACATCACAGAAAAGGAGATTCTTTTTTGTGGTTGAGTATGAGACACCCATTACCATTTAAGTTGGATACATGAACTGTGGTGTTTGGAGGCACAGGTGCAAGCATCTCTTGTTCCTACGTCCCTGCTCAGAGCAAGGCTTTGACTTTCTTGTTTATCAGCACTTGATAATTCAGCACAGCTCTAAGTATGGAAAGTCAGTGAAGCACATCTCAGGAGTGGTGCAAGGGAATTCCGTATCAGTAAAGTAACCTTGGTCCCTGGTAAGAATGAAATAACTCTCGGAGTGAAAATAAATTACTTTGATTTAAGAGATCAAGAATGTCACAAAACTGAATAAAGCTGATTACTTTTTGTTGGATAAAATCTATTAACTTAGGCTCATGGTCACTTTTTACTACATACCATTTAACCCAGAAACAAAGCAGGAATCATTTTGGAAGATGAGCAATCTCAAAGAAGGCCTTGTGCTCAAGCTGGGTTGTTTGGTTGACTGTGTTTAGCACTTAGAGATAAATCATTACCCCTAGAAATCTTTGGAATGATGAAACCTGCAGTTGTGGTTCTGGTGTTTAAGTTTTCTCTCTGTAAGAAAATTTAAAATTCATTGGTAGGTAACCTTGGAGGTCTGGGTTTTTTAAATTTAGAAATAAACTTTTTAAGTCCTACGTAAATGCTTAAATTGCTTAAAATTAACTGAATAATTTTGGTGAGAGTTCTGCTATATTCAAATAGTAAGATACATTTATGTCATTTACAGGCATCTTCTGACAAATGAAAGGCTTTTGCTACAGGAAAAAAAAAAAAAAAAAAGCCTACATTTACCATTGATCTTAGAAGACTAGCTAGCAAGCTTCAACATCCACAAGGTATCCTAGCCAAGGTGGTAGATACGCTTAGCTGAATTACCAAAGACCAACCAGAATGTATATCTGGATGACCTTTGCAAACATTTGACTTGGAAACACCAGAAACACCGAGTATTACTATCTAAAAGGAAATACACGGTAAGTCTCGTTTCATGGGAAAACGGAAATCAAACAGGCACCTAGTGACACCCTTAAAGCAATTTTGATACAGTCTTGCTCTTATAGCCAAGGAGTCTTACGTAGTTTGGCGTCATTAAGGACACAGTTCAGCTGCCCAAAGAAAGATGTCTGTTCTCTTTGGAGATGCCTTACTGTACCCTGGCTGGCATCAAGCTGCTGGTCCACTCAATCTCGCACAGATGCTGCTAAGCGCTAGAGTATCTCAGATAGCATGAGTTCTCAACGCTGAATCCTGGGTGTCTTGAGTTCCAACTAAATAGCACTGCATAGCAACCCAAATAAGCTTAAAAGCGCAATTGCTGGTTCCCATGCTTGTGGAGGTCACAGGAATTTTGCCGCCCACCTCACCGTGGGAGGCATGAGGTGACACGATATTGGCAATATTCAAATACATACGTGCAAAATTAAATGAGCAAATGCAAAGGAGCAGGAAGCAGCAGAGGAAACAAAACAACACAACAAACCACCCAACCCTCTAGAAAGAACAAGCTTAATCAACAAGCTTAAAAACAAGAAATGCTGTTCATCATACAGTTGTATCTGAAAAGTTTCTTTCTGATGGTGATGCTTTTGTTATTCTCAAAATGTTATTACTAAGAAACAACCAGGTACTTTAATGCCTGACAAGTCTAGTCTAATGCTCCCTTATCAGAGAAACTGTGACGATCATTCAATCACTACTACTGTATTATTTTCTTGTGAGTTTTCTCATATTATGGGACTGACTTTGAACATTACTCTGTATTTGTATAGTGCTATCAAATCATGGCACGGACCTCTATCTCTGGCACTGTGCATGCAGGCACAGATAACAGGCAGACAATGCATGGCTTGGCCATTAACAAGTAAGCCAAAAATCAACAGGCAGGTAAAACAAACAGAAACAAGGATGACAAAGAAATTAGGGTTATGCTGAACAGGACAAACAATGATCTCAGTATTTTAAACAGCCTAATCACTGCCCAGTTTCCAGTGGCATTACAAAAGGGTAGTTTTAAACAGAGGTTTGAAGAAGGTCAGGGAGCTGACGGATAATATATATACAAGAAAGCCCCCAGCTTGCATGGGAGAAAGTAGACAAGGTGCTAGCTGAAAAATACAGCAGAAGGGTGAAAGAGGTCAGCAGCACTTGCAAAGTGGAAGTGGGTGTCAATGTGTCAAAAAGCACCTAAGAGCTAGCAGGCAGGCATAGAATAGGGATATAATAAAGCATGAGGTCACATGCATTAGAAACATGCATGTGAAGGGAAGTGTTTCAGGCTGGAAATGAATGTTTGCATTCAGTTTGGACCCTCTTCTCACTTCCTTAACCCTTGCGTTTTAGCACTTGCTCAGGAAGTAGCATCCTGTCTGTGGACCACATGCCGTGGTCAGATACAGACACTCAATAATCCCCAAACGCCAGAGTTCATGCTGTCCCACGTTGGAATCCACTCTCCCCCTTTTTCCCATCAAAATACATCAGCCCCTATTTAGACATAGCGTTATGTATGTGCTCTTAAAAACTACTTTAAGCCACCAGAGAGAACTTCCAGTCTCCCCCTTCTTATATCTTCTTTCCCACTGCCAAGAGAAGGGTAGAAAGACAGCGAGCATGTCTCCAGGTGACAGCAAGAGCAGTGTGAACACAAACTCTGCGTCTCATTTCCCAGCACTGCAGCACCAGCACATTTTGGTGAGTGGGGAGATGCTGAGCTCTCCAGTAGGCATTTTTTTCATGCATTGAGCTGGAGGAACTCGTGCGAGTCTCAAACTAAAAAAACAAAAACCACCAAGCTCCAGGTGAGGTAAAATATTCAAGCTTTGTAATAGTCCTCCACTGAAATCATTAGAAGAGCAGCAGTAGTATTTTCAAGGTGTTCTTACATTACTAATGCTAAGTCAATCACAAAAATGTTCCTCCTTCTGTCTTCATTAATTCACAAATATTTTCAAAAACCACGCTTAATCCTAATATTTGGGGACTACAGCATCACAACAGATGCTCTTATTATAGTCTGCTCTCTAATTTTGGCCACGTTGTTCCTCCACAAAGCATGCACCAGGTGCAATAGCCTTTATGACTTTAGCCCTCTGCCACTCTCTGTCATTCCCGGATGGATATAAGAGCATAAAACAAGAATAAATAGGGTACCAAAGTGTTCTGCAAAGGGGCCTGTTGATCTGTGAGGCAGAAAGTCCATAAATCGTCTCTGCCAGGCTCAACAGTAATAGCTCCTGCTCTTTGACACCAAATCTGATTTGGGCTCCAGCGTTACTGTCTGGCTCCTGTACACCAACCTGACGTGCAGAGTTGCCTTTAGACCACAGAATCCATCCCAGCCTGTGTGCTAAGGAATTGCTTAAACTGGGGACTGGCTGGGGAGCATTCACCAACATCAGCCCTTATTATCATTCATCTTTCCAGTATGGCATTATCCAGCTTGTCCCACACTGCTGTGTGTGAGCCTCAGAGCGTTCCTCAGCCTTTTTCAAGCAACAATACTTCAAAGGAAGCTCAGCCTTGGAAAAAAAAGGCATGTGCGCTGAGGTGGGATAAATCAAGGCAAAACATTGCTTCAGCCCTAACCCCCCCTCACCCAGAAGCGGGCTAGCAATGAGGTTTTCTTTCATGGTTATTTCCGGCTGCTTTAGAAGCAGCCTCAGCCAGCTCAGGAGGTACAGCATTGGCACGGGGGGTATGGCTTGTAGTGCAGAAGGTCCCAAATGCCTTCTGCTTCCCTGGTTTTAGTTCCTTAGTTTTAGGTCTACTCTGAGAAAAATATCCCACCCTGCTTCACGCTTTATTTATTCCAGAGAGGTCAGAGAAGAGAGAAGAAAAACACCTTAGGGTGGTTTCTATGCACAGAAATTTCACATCTGATATTTCATCTCTGTGGACAGATGCTGTTTCCGTGCCAAAGCCCCACTGATTTTGGTGGGATTCCAGGCACAAGACTAGAAAGCAGCTCTAAAGCTCTATACCATAAAATACCAGAAATTAGTTTTAATACCATTACAATTTTTCCTCTTTTTTGTCTATTTTTCCTCTAACCTAAATCCTCCCTGCCCAAACATACACAAACTGGACAATTATAAGGGATGCTACACTTTTGGACAGTTGACTGACTCTCTGAATCCAGCCTTGCCAAACTTTGGGGCAATCATCAGCCATAGTTCATGCCAGAAACTCCCATTATCACATTTAAATTTTTTTTCCAGTTTCCTCCACCTCAGGCCCTGTCACCTGATGTATAACCCTTCTCACTGCATTCTGAGGATCCTCAAATCCCTTGAGAACTCCTTACATCGCAAGTCGCAGCGAGAGACTCCAAACAGATGCTGCTGGGTACATTCCCACCCCTGTCCCTGGGACCCCTGGATCCCGGCCCCAAGGCGAGGAGGGCACAAGCAGAGCTCCCGAGTCCACGGAAATGGAGATCCCTGCATACCTTTTCCATTTGAACCTAGAGAAACCTCAAGTAACCCGGCACAGGGCGCATCAGGGGAACCTCTGGGGGAGACCACCTTGCCGGTCAGGTCTGTGCTTCTCTGGGCTGAGCGGTACCACCCCTGTCCCATCGTGCCTGCTATCTGCTGAAGGAATAAGGAACCAGGGACAAGTTTATTTTGGGCGTTAATAACCAAATCACCTTAGCCAGGCTGGACTTCTGCCTGCCAGATTTAAATGCCACTCACCACAGGAGCTGCCCGGGGCTCCTGGAGGAGGGGAGGGTCACGAACCCGCGTTTCCCCACCAGCCCCTCTCACCCTACCTTGACGAAGAGGGAGATGTCGTGTTCCTGCTTCTCCTCATCCTCCTCTTCCTCCTCCAGGGCGGCCGGCGACCTCGTCTCGTCCTCCTCGTCCTCCGCCCGGCCCCGCACGCCGTTCAGGCTCCGATCTGCCGCGTCCCAGGGGCCGCCCTCGGG
>VZSF01005981.1:600970-617055 GCA_013398295.1 Chionis minor | reverse complement strand
CGCGCTCCCCGCTCCTGCCACCGCCGCGGCAGCGGCTCCCCGCTCCGCCCCCGGCCTCTTCTCGCCGTCCTCGCCGTCGGGGACGCCCGGCGACCGGCGTCCGCCGTCCGCCTCCCCGCCGGCCGGCACCGCCGCCTCCGCTTCCCCGCGGCTCTCGGGAGCCATGTCGCTCCCCGCCGGGGCCGCGACCTCCTCGGGGACTGTCCCCGCCGGAGCTGCCTCCTGCGCCGCATCTTCGGGGACTGTCCCTACCGGAGCTGCCTCCCGAGACACATCCTCGGGGGCTGAATCCGCAGGAGCTGCCTCCCGCACCGCATCCTCGGGGGCTGAATCTGCCGGGGCTGTCTCCGCAGCCTCCTCGGGGTCGGTCCCCTCTGGGACTGCCTGCCTTGGCGCCTCTTCGGGGTCCGTCCCCGACGGGGCTGTCGCCTCCGCCTCTTCGAGATCTGTCTCCGACGGGGCTTCCTCCCTCACCGCCTCTTCGGGGTCTGTCCCCGTCGGGGCTGTCCCCGCTGCCTCCTCGGGGGCTGTCCCCGTCGGGGCTGTCCCCGCCGCCTCTTCGGGGTCTGTCCCCGTCGGGGCTGTCCCCGCTGCCTCCTCGGGGTCTGTCCCAGCCGGGGCTGTCGCAACCGCCTCCTCGGGGTCTGGCCCCGCCGGGGCCACCTCCGCCTCTCTGGGCTCCGTCCCCTCTGGGGCTGCCTCCTCGGCCTCTGTCCCCGTCGGGGCCGTGACGGCGTCCTCGGGCTCCGTTCCCGTCGGGGCTGCCTCCTCGGGCTCCGTTCCCGTCGGGGCTGCCTCCTCGGGCTCTGGCCCCGCCGGGGCTGCCTGCTCGGGCTCCGTTCCCTTTGGAGCCACCGCGCCGTCCTCGGAGTCTGCCCTCGCCGGCGCGGAGCCCTCGGGCGCGTCTACCCCCGCGGCCGCCGCCACCGGTTCCCCTCCCGGCAGACTCTCGCCCCCCGGGCCGCCCCCGTCGGGGTCTCGCCGCTCAACCGCCGCCGGAACCTGCTGCCCCGTGCCCGGCCCGCCCAGGGTCTCCGCCGCCCCCTCGGGGGAGCCGCTCCCCGTCCCGCCGCTGCCCCCCGGGGGCGTCACCGCCGCGGCNCGGCCGCCGCCGCCGGGGACGAGCGCCGGGCACCGACGGGGGAGACGGCGGCGCCTGCGCACGGCCGCCCCCGGAGCCCCGCGCGTGTGTGTGTGCGTGGGGGCGGCAGCCGCAGGTGACCGCGCTCCTTCTCCTCCTCCTTCTCCTCCTCCTCCTCCTCCTCTTCCTCCCTGGCCTCCCCCGCACAGGGCACGGCCAGCGGGTCCCTCGCTCCCGCCCCAGACCTCTCCGCCCCCGGTAAATCTCTTCTCCGCGGATTTTGGCTGCGGCTGGCACGGGAGGAGGCGGCGAGAGCGTGACCGTGGGGGCCACCAAGTGCTGCCCGCTGGCAGGTGGGGCTGACAGCCACCCAGGGGCTGTTCTGGCCGCAAGAACCAGGAGAGGGGTGCCATTTCCCAAATCCAGGTTTACAGAGGGGACCACTAATACCCTCCCCATTGCTGACGCGCTCAAACTGGCAGAGCCCCGGCAGTCTTGCACAGTTTCCTGAAAATACAGATGAACATCTCAGCAGCTACCTAGAACCTGAAATGTATTCCCAAGCCGTCTTTGGGCTGCACCAAACATTGTTAAGACAGAAAATGTACCCTTAACAGCTTGAAAAAGTTGTAAGAGGGAACATCGACACTCTCTGTGTAAAAAAAACACCCCAGATTTGTACACTTTTAAGTAGTTTTCCTTCGTGTGTGACCATGCCAAGCACTATGTGCCTCTGTGAGAGTTTGCACTTAAATGTGGTGAGAAATACCATGTTCTGTGCACAGCAGGCAGTCGGTGTGAAGGAAGCCGTAACTTTTGGTTTGGGTAAGGCAGCTGCAGATTCATCCCACAAGCCTTCTTCTGTTCCAGATAAAGGATATCCTTTCACGTTTTTGGTCATTTCTCTGGCTTATGGATGCAGCCTGCTGTAGTTCCACTCTTCTGAGAAGTGATTTATGTGAAAACATTTATGCTATTTGAACAGAAAATAGTCCTAGTTTTCTAGATGCAAAGAGAAGAGTGGACAGGAAAATTAGCTGACAGGAGTGAGGTATATAAAAAACCCATGAAGTTAAACAGTTTTATGTATGTGTATATAAACCCACTTTTTAATATTTGACTGGAAAGGGCAGGACAGACTGAATTTTGGGTTGGAATGGGGTTTGGAATGGGTGGGAAGGGTGAAGACACAGCCAACAGGAGATGGGAAATACTACAGAATACAGATGGGAAATACTACATTCTGTCAGGTCAAATACGTGCTCTGATAAAAATAAACAGACAAACAAATAAACAAACCTGCAGCTATTTTTTCATAGATTTTGTGCTTGGTCAGAAGTGCGTTGCCAGTGAGACAAAAGAACAGGAGCAGTCATGATCAGAAGGGGCGTTTCTTGAAGATTTAGGAATGGAGGCTCAACATCTGGCAATGGAGGTCTTGCAGCTGGACCAATCATAAGGCAATTATTTCATTCCTCTGTTATGTGTTCTGAATCATAGAATCATAGAATGGTTAGTGTTGGAAGGGACCTTAAAGATCATCAAGTTCCAACCCCCCTGCCATGGGCAGGGACACCTCTCACTAGAGCAGGTTGCTCAAAGCCCCATCCAGCCTGGCCTTAAACACTTCCAGGGATGGGGCCTCCACAGCTTCCCTGGGTAACCTGTTCCAGTGCCTCACCACCCTCACAGTAAAGAACTTCTTCCTAATATCTAATCTAAATCTCCCCTCTTCCAATTTAAAACCATTACCCCTTGTCCTATCACTAGACTTCCTGACAAAGAGTCCCTCTCCAGCTCTCCTGTAGGCTCCCTTCAGATACTGAAAGGCTGATATTGGTAGAATTACACATTTCAGTCATCTCTGTTTCTACATAGATAGTATTGGTTTACTCATCCTAACTCTTGCTGATGGGTTCTTAACCCTTGGCCTGAAGGCTGGTGACACCCCACAGGTGCAATACAAGTCCCATCCTACAAGGCTTTCAGCTATGAGACAGAGCTCTCTTCAACTGTGCAGACCATCTACAAGCACTGCCATGTTGCCTCCTGTCCAAGGGTGGACAGGACACTGACTGGATGGAAGAAGGCTCACCTCAGTTTTTCACGATGGAAGTGAATAGCAAAGCAACATCCATGGCATAAAAAAGGTGGTGTCCTGATTTGAGATAAAACAGGACCAATTTTGTTCAGTAACTCTGCTTTCTAAGTAGGCCTCTGCTAACTGCTGAATTGGAAGCATATTGTGCAGAAAACTGCTCTTTCTCAGAGCAGTAAGACCCATGTTTATAGCTGATGCCAAGGCATGGGACACAGAGAGACTCTCACTTGTACTTATTGCTATAACACCCCAGGCCAGACAACTTTGTTATTTGCCCCGTTGGACAGTCGGAAGCGTAAAAGCATAGAGGCGTCACACCTGTGGAGAAGAGCGGGCAGGACAGGTGACCCCAAACTGTCCAACAGGGTATTCCATCCCATCTGCCTCATGCTCAGCATAAAAGCTGAGGGACCAGAGGGTCAGCGCTCTTTCTTCAATGGCCAGTGTCTGAGGAGGACTCTGTCTGCCTGCCTTTGATCCCCATCCATGTGGTCCTGAGTCCAGATTAGGAATCCAGTTCCCATCTGTCGCTGAGTCCAGTCTGGGACTTGCCCAGTGCATGCTGGTGACGCGATTGTCATCCTGGGAGCTTGATACGGTTTTGTATATATTTCATTATTTCCTTTTTATTTTTTATTCTTTATATTTCGTTAAAGTAGTTTAGTTCTTACTAAACTTATCCCTCTTCTCTCTCTCCTGCTCTGCAATGTCGGGCTCTGCAGGAGAGAGGGAACATCTTTCGCTCGGCTTGCTTGGGCCAATCCGGCCCAAACCACGACAGGTAGGAATTTTTGCAGGAGGAATGGTTGCAGGTTATAGACACAACCACGGAAGCCAGCTAGCTGTGTTAATATGAATACTGTGTTTGGCTGCACCCCTTAAGGAGCCCTCTCCTGCCCTCAGTCCCCACGAGCTCAGCTTTGCTCAGCTTTGGTGGCTGGTGGGCCCTGACAGCTGGGTTCCCCCTGCAGCCCCATGTGGCACAGCTTCCTCTGGCTCACCCGAGCTCCCTGTTCCTATGTGCTGCTGCTTCTCAGCTGTCCCTTGGATCTGCACCACCTCTCTAAATACCTCCTTTGGGCATCACTTTCAGTTTTTGCTCAGGTTGTGAGGTTGACATGGGACTGGCATCCTGCTGGTCTGATGGAACTACGTGAGAGATGATTGTCTCCCACCATTGCAGAGTTTATTCATTAACACTAGTATCCTATTTTTTCTTTATTTGCCTATTCCCTGCTCTGTAGCTCTTAGGACGAAACAAGGTGAGAATTTCAAGGCCTTTCAGTGATAAACTGAAAATAGCCCTTTCAGTGATAAACACAGTCTGATGATTAACATTGGGCAATGTTTAAGCGTAACAGAAGATTAGCTCCTTAAATACTAATGGAAGTCAGACAAAGGCAGACCAGAAAAGGACTAACAGCTCACACAGCCAAGTTGTTAATTATCTTTGTAGGATAGAGAAAAACTTAAAGTGGAGTGTTTGATGCGGTTACCAATTTTGCGGAGTAATGGCTGAATGGTTTGTAACAGGTATTGCTGTGTTTTCCCTCAAGTAGAGGAACAGCCATTTTCTCATTCTGCTGGAGTCGAGACCCAGCAATGACGTGCCCAGGCACTGGGTTAGTGTTGCTGCTCCAGCAGGTCACCCTGCTGCTGTCACGCCGTGAGGTCCGGCGAAAGCAAGAGAGACAAAGCAGGATGCCAGGGAGCAGGGGACAGGGTAAAGAGGGAGGGGGTGGGCACAGTGCCGAGGAGAGCTGGCTGCCCAGCCCGACATTGCTCCTGGTCACTCTTCAGCACCGTGGTTTCACAAAGGCAGTTTTGGAAATACACCATTAAACTTAGATCTGTGCCACTGAAAACCCGGAGCTTTGGATATCTGTTGTTCCGTGCTCTCTGCATTCAACACGCCTCCCCTCTATCTCAATTACTTAACAATTAATCTCTACTGCTTCACACTCCTGTATGCCACTTTCAAGCTCTTTACACCCCATCTGTTTCTGAACTAGGCCCTCAGCTAATAAATATTATTTTCTCAGTTTAGCTTTGGGAAGGATTACTGCACACCTTCTTCATTTAAAAGATGAGTGCAGGTAATTAAATATCACAGATGTTAGGCATTAGTGGACAACATGAAGATCCCTTTATAGTCTGCTAGCAAACAAGTTCTGTCCCTGGGGGTTATCAATTAGGCTGTACTTGGATTATTGTAACTTCTTCTCTTTTCCTGACTGTACAGGGAGTTGCAGATCAAGGTTGTAGTTTTTGCAGCCTGAGGTAAGGAAAAAAATGTGTCTTGTATTACAAGGGTCTCGGAGAGAGCCCTCCCCACCAGCCCACCTAACTCTTGGGACAGGTCAGCCCCACCGCAAAGGGAGCAGACCAGGGTACTTGTTCATGCCTCTGTAACTCCAGTTCACAGTTCTGTGCAGTGCCAAATACACAAATGCCAAATATTTAATGGTTCGCCCTAAGTGAACTGGGCTAACAGAGTCACCAAGGCTTTTTTGCCTCCCTGCGTGGGCTGCTGCCTCCCACCGAAGCCTGCGCTGCCTATTCCCTGCTGCCTGCTCTGGCTGGAGTTGCGCTGTTTCATCAAGGGTGTGCATCTCCTCTTCCCAGGGTTCTCCACGTTTCAGAAGTGAAGCTACGTATCTCCAGGCCAAAAGCTGCCTGCACACCGTTTGTGTTCTGCTTGTTTCTGCCAGATGCTGAGTTTCTGCTATTTTGCGCTGATCTCGGTGGGAAATAGGGGTGAGCAGAGCCTCCGGAAATTGGGTGGCATTTCATTGGGTTCCCCACGGTGGGGATTGAGCGGAGTAAACACAGACAGGTACAAACTGCATGTCTGCAGACCCTAAAGCCAACAGAGATGTAGCGAGCGGAGTCAGTGAAACGATTATTCCCATCCCAAGGTACATGTCTAAAGCAGACCAGATGGTCCTTGGCAGAAAAGTGCCTATTTCTCTACATTGGCTGCACAAGGACCTGGGGGTGACTGGCTCAGGGGGATGATGTCTGTGCTGGACACATCTAAATTCATATGCAATGAATCCTGTCCCGGGTGATTTCCTTACAGACTGAAATTTGAAAATGGACAGTCAGCAAAATGCGGGCCAAAGTCCTGTGACTTTTTTCTGCATTATTTTTACTGCCGGTGATGGTTTAACTGGAATTTCCACAAATTACTTGTGGTATAAAACATTATCCCCGTATAAGAATACGACTCCCTAACCTTTTGTGATGGAAAAAAAGAAACCCAAAACTGTATTGACATTTGTATGTAAGCCTGTTCTATAGTCTCCCGTTTAAAATATGCTATTTCAACTATTGAAAAGAAAAAGTTGCAAGTGAAAATTTGTATTGCAGGACTACAATTTTGACTACTTTTGAAATACATGTATGTTTGCTGTGTTCATCCCTGGTTTCTTAAACTTCTGTTAAGAAGTCAGTGCAGCACTCTGCTGCTTCATAGTTGAGGGGGGGGTTGGCCCACCCAAACAAAATTAAGAGGGAGAGATGCCTCATTGAAAATCGCAGCGGCATGCTGCATGTTGAGGGGGTGATGCCATCTGTATTCAGTGTTCTGAGCTTCCCAGTGCTAAGCTGATTAGGGGCAATCGGCTCCCTTCCCAGCTGCTTAGAGGCAGTCTGCTTGGGAAGAAGGTAGGGATGTAGACATGCCGGGGGGGGGGGAAGACTGGCTGCTGGGCTGGGAAGCACAGAAAGCCAAGCTACCTCTAACCAAGGCTGAAAAAGCAGAGAGGAAGAGCAGGTGCACCAGATACCACCCTCTCTTCCTTCTGTTTGTTCCTCAGTTCCCCAAATTGCCAGCATCCCACAAAGCTGCCGGCGCCAAAGCAGCCTGTACTTAAATTCTGAATGAATCATTCTGCAGCATGTTAAAAAAGTAGAAGAATAACCATAAAAAAGTTTTCCAAAAAATAAACTGTACCATTTACTGGTTTTTTTAAGTACTTAAAGTCTGTTCATTCTCCAAAAGATCTTTGGCTTTCCCATTCATATCTTTTACCTTTTTCTTTGTTAAGCAGTACTATTTTAATGAAGCAATAACATCCTCCACGTGCTGCAGGCAAGATAACAAACACACCTTACACGTCGTTTTTTACTGTCAAGTATCATATCTAATTCAATAAAATAGTGGTTTGGAATTAACTTTGGAAGTGCCCCGGAAGCATCAAGGTCCTGGAAAGTCTGATGACTTGTCCTGGAGCCTCGTATCGTCTTGTTTGCTAGCTAAACGAGGCCAGCTCAGCACTCACTTTGTGGTTAACAGCATGTCTGGCTGGAACTCTGGACCTGCTCTTATTTTGGACAACTCCCGGCCTCTGCCCAGGCTTTTGGTTCTGCTTGGGAAATCCCCGTCCAGCTTCCTTCACTGAACCTCCTCCTCTCCATCATTTTCAAATGCCTTTCAACCATTCCCATCCCCTACCTCACACACCATTGCCCAGGGAAAGGCATGCGCACAACACTATTTAAAGGACCGTCTTGATTTGCACACGATTCAATAGGATTACTGATATGTTTAAAGCTAAGAGTCTTTGCAAGGATCTGGGTCTTATTAAGTAACTGTGATTTCATTATTGTCATCCTCATCGTTCCTCCCTCCCTCTATTTTCTGACACTGAATTTGGGGCGCGAGTTTTCAAAAGACTGCTCCGACTTCTGCTGAATTTCATCTGCTCACGGCATCTGAAAACTAGTCCTTAAAATATAAGCCCTTCAGAGAAGAAGACATGCCTTTACTTCTTTTGCAAAGTGCCCGGGACATATTTACACTCAAAACTAAATGGATAAACTACATACAGTGTCTCATGTTTCCTGCAATATAAACACTGCTTTTCTCACATTGCCCTGGTTTACAAAATTGCATATGAAGTCCTAGTTAGAGCCATCAGAACATTTTGCAGTGGAACCTAGAAATAACTCAAAGCTTTTTCTAAGGTCCAAGAGATATTGTTCACTTTTAATAAAGTGTCTGGGTTTTATTGAACTCTTCTATGTTTTAATTCCTATTACATTAAACTGTCATTTATTTTAAATTAGTTTCCTATTTTACTGTGCCTGTTGCATCTTGAAATAATTGCTTAAAATATAAATTCTAACCACAGCTTCTTAGATCTTCTTCACACTCTGGTTTGTATTTTAAATTTCAGTTTACTTTTCACAGGTCTTAACAGCTTTTTCCCCCTCATGTAAGAGAGAGTCACATTCTGTAGCATTTCCAATTGAACTTGGCTTTTAATACAATTCTTCACTGCAAAACTCAGAGAACTTTTAAAATTACTATGGCTTTTAAAATAATTATAAATTTTGGGAATAAAACTTAGAATATTTCAAAATAGTAATAAATTTATTTGAGTTAATACCTAGCTGATATACAAGTAAGTTACACTTGCAATCAAGAGGTACCATCATCTTTTATTACTAATGTTGCAGTATTTGCAGTTGACTGTTACACTTACTGTTAAATTACTGAATTCATTAGAAAACCAGATCACATCTATATGTAGTTCTCTATAAATTAATACATAGCTTTCAATTCAGCAGAATTTTCTGAAATATTTTTATACAATTAATAATAGCCTTGAAAATACCTTTTCTATCATCAGTAAAGAAACCAATGTTTTTGCAGCCTTGTAGTGAGAGGCTGGAATAGGTGATCTCCAGAGGTCTTTTCAGCCCTACTTTCCTCTTGCTTAATTCCAATGTGGAATTTCCATGGCATCTATGCAGCTCACTTTTTTTTTCTTTTTTTTTTTCTCTTATTGAGGGAGTGTTCAATGAAGCTGGGTTTGGTGCATAATGCTCTAGAAGTGATGATAAAGGGTAGAAAACTGTAAAAAAAGGCAAGCACCATCTGCCTTGGGATAGAATTACACAGTTTGTTTTTTCTGGGTCCAGCTCCATTTTTCACTGATGTTCATTTTATTTTATTTGCATGCAGGTTATGCCACAATCTCTCCTTTTCCTTTTCCTTTTCCTTTTCCTTTTCCTTTTCCTTTTCCTTTTCCTTTTCCTTTTCCTTTCCCTTTTCCCTTTCCCTTTTCCCTTTTCCTTTCCCTTTCCCTTTCCCTTTTTTCTCTTTTCCTTTTCCTTTTTTCCCTTGTCCTTTTCCTTTTCCTCTTTTTATTTCTTTTATGTATTTTTTTTTCATCTTTTTCTTTCCCCCAGAATTAGGAACCTGACCTTAGTCTTTCTATTAGCAGCTTTGACACAGTTTTGGTTGAAATAGTATCATATTTATTGTTCCTTTTCAGAAGCACTTACCGATAAAATCCATTTGTTCTACAGCACTCCTAAATGAGCTCTACAGTAAATCAGTAACCGGGTTTATTACTGATTGCTCCTGAAATAAACGGCTCTCTTACCTCTACTACATATTACTCTTTTCTACCTAATTTAGGAGCTGACTTACCAGAGCGTAGTTTAAAAATCAGTAAGAGGTACACGGCAACCTGCTGCGTTACTCTACTGCAAAGCGTACCATTGTGAGATCTGGGGTGGCATCCAAAGGTGGCAGTGACCTTGGGAGTCCAACCCTGCCAGGCACAATGCAAATATAAGAAGGCGCATTCCAGAGCAAACTATCACCTGAGGACAGTGGCAGGGAAGGAGCGTAATGACCCATGGGGAGATATGTATAAAAGAGAAGAGATTGTGCTGATAGACGTTTAACAAAGCAACCGATCTGAATCAGTTACACGAGCTTTGTACATTGCCTACCACTTTAAAAACTCCTTAACAAGCCTTAGCTTCTGTACCTTAAGACTGTTTTTTTAGCCTCCGACCAATACCAAGGTAAAGAAACCTTAGCTTCACTGTAGTTATTTCAACGGCATTTTATTTGTAGGTTTCTTCTCTGCCCTGGGACAATTCCTCCTCTTCCAAATACTAGCAGTTCTTCTGCAAAACACTCCAGCTAACCCTGCCTCTCCTGCAGGTCCTTCTACAAAAGATGCATCTACACAATATGGGACAGAGAGGCTATCACTCTGCTTGCTTGTTCTCACTACTGTGGTTCTGAAACAAAAACAATCAGTCTGTACGAGTTAAAGGAGGAAAAATTAAAAAAAAAAAAAAAGAAAAAAGGATGGCATATTGTATTGGCAAATGAAGTGCACCAAGCTGCTATCAGAAATAACCCTTTATGTTGTGGTGTTAAAGATGTTTTGCTACGAAAGCCAGAGTTGTGAGATATTGTCAGTCAATACAGCTGGAAATCCCTAATGTAAACAGTTGATATGATACAGGGCGCAGCAATTCCTTGAGTGTTGCTGGCTACAAAGACCAAAAAACATACAGAGAAGTGGTCTATGCAAATTTTTCCAAGCCATAAAAAAATCAAACCTGCTGTAATGGTGTTTTAAGACGTATGTTTGCATCGGTAAGGCTTGGGGAAGGCTATCAAACTGGACTAAGGGCACGCGGGACAGCTGGTTACTGTGGTTGCTGCAGCTATACCCATAGCAGGCAGCTGTGAAGACCCCAGATGTCCAGGAGGAAAGGCCGGGTGGGGGCATGGTGCTGCAGAGGTGCGGCGGGACCTTGGCAAGCAGCACCAGATGGCATCCACACCCTCGGAGGGCAAGGGTGATGACACTCTGAAAAGGGAATCCCTTGGGATGTCTGGATTAAGTCAAGTGAAGGAAAGGGAACGTAACGAGGACAAGTATGGGGCAGGTGTGAAACCGCTTTCAGTATCTCTAAGAGGAGAAAAAAAACTCTTGAGAGGTTTGCAGGACTGGATCTGCTTAGCTGAACAAAGACAATAGTGAGGAGGAACACCAACATAAAACATCAAGTATTGGGGGACTTTTTATTACGGTGGAGAAAAACATAAGCAGAACAAATGGCTGTAAGTGAGAACCAGGCAAATTTAAGCTAGAAAGAAAACATACCTTTAACAGCATTTAGCATCAGAGCAAACTGTTAAATAAGACTGGGGATTTTCTTCATATCTGTTTTCTTCTAGGGGCATATGCTTTGCTCAAACTGAGTTTAAAGTAAAAGTAGTGAGATTTTGTGTACTTATATATTCACTTTAAGATGACTGGCTTGCATTAAGAAGGGTCAGACTTATCTTTGTCTCTGGGAGGCTGTTTTAAGGGAAACAAGTCTTTCTGTGAGAAATTAACCCAGAGAGGCTGCTTGGCAGATAACAAGCACTTGAAAGAGGTAAATTGAAGACTTTACTGAGTAGGATTTTTAGTGAAAGCTCCTAGAGAACATGGCCTTCAGAATGGCTGCAGGAAACGTAGGAAGTAAAGCTCTTTGTGCAGCCTGTGAAGGAGTCACCACTGTCTGGAAATGTCCCCCTGGCTCTGGGAAGGAATCAGGGATGGGCATTTCCCCTCCAACAGAAAAACTGGATTTGGAGCAAATGGACTGAAAAGTGACTGGCACAGTTAAGGTATGTGCTTCCACATGGGAGTTTGAGAACCCCGTCCTTGAACCTTGTTAATAAATAAGATCCTGTTGAATGTATTCATCAATGACCTGGATGAAGGCACAGAGTGTACCATCAGCAAATTTGCTGATGAAACGAAATTGGGAGGAGTGGCTGACACTCCAGAAGGCTGTGCTGCCATTCAGTGTGACCTGGACAGGCTGGAGTCTTGGGAAGAGAGAAACCTAACGAAGTTCAACAAAGGCAAATGTAGGGTCCTGCACCTGGGGAGGAATAACCCCATGCACCAGGGCAGGTTGGGGACTGACCTGCTGGAAAGCAGCTCTGTGGAGAGGGACCTGGGAGTCCTGGTGGACAACAGGATGACCATGAGGCAGCAATGTGCCCTTGTGGCCAAGAAGGCCAATGGCATCCTGGGATGCATGAAGAAGAGCGTGGCCAGCAGGTCGAGGGAGGTCATCCTCCTGTTCTACTCTGCCCTGCTGAGACCACAGCTCAAGTACTGTGTCAAGTTCTGGGCTCCCCAGTTGAAGAAGGACAGCGAGCTGCTGGAGAGGGTGCAGCGAAGGGCTACAAAGATGATTAGGGGGCTGGAGCATCTTTCTTATGAGGAAAGACTGAGGGACTTGGGTCTCTTTAGTCTGGAGAAGACTGAGGGGGGATCTGATCAATGCTTATAAGTACTTAAAGGGAAGGTGCCAGGAGGAGGGGGCCAATCTTTTTTCAGTGGTGCCCAGTGACAGGACAAGAGGTAACAGGCACAAATTTGAACATATGAAGATCCACCTGAACATGAGAAGGAACTTCTTTACTTTGAGTGGCAGAGCACTGGAACAGGCTGCCCAGAGAGATGGTGGAGTCTTTGACTCTGGAGACATTCCAAAACTGCCTGGACGCCATCCTGTGCAACCTGCTGTAGGCGAAGCTGCTCTGGCAGGGGGTGGGACCAGATGATCTCCAGAGGTCCCTTCCAACCCCTAACATGCTGTGATTCTATGATCCCCACGAGTCAGTGTTGTTGAACAAGTTGGGCCTTTATGAAGTTTGTGGGGTCTAAGAAGAGAAATTAATTAAATACCTAAAGTGACATACCATACACTGGTTTGCTGTGCTTGACTGTGGGGAAAGTATGAGTATGGATCAATTTCTTATGGCCATCTTTTAGATTCAACTGGTTGGTTGGCTTGCTTTGAGCTTTTCAGTCTATGAATGTGTCAGACATTTGCTATTGTAACACTAGGTGGTTATTTGGTTAAGGTTTAAGAAATCAAAATTTTCTGTTACATGTGCATACAAATACCTGATAATACGAATATTTCAATGTCAATGTAAGGAAGCAACTGAGGACATGTGCTTTTGTACTTGCAGGATATGGGAGTAAAAAGAAAATTTATTTTAATGAAAACTGTGTCATTGATAGACAAGATTGATCTTCAGTGTTAATATATCCATATTTTAGATATGTATATCCTTTGTTAAAGTCTATAGCCAAGGAATGACTGCACTATTGTCTTGCAAAGAGGCTTCTGTGCAGGAAATAACCTCAAAGTCATCTTAAGTACTGCCACTGATACCAATGCCATGTGTTTAAACTGCTAATTATTATCTGCCTATGTGTAGCCATTAAATAGGTGCAATGAAAATCTATTCTAAGGAATATTAAATAAGCCAGTGGTTTAAATGTGTTTAGGAAGTCAAGTTGCCCACAGGGCTGCATGTTCAGTCTTTCTCCAAATATTTTCCACTTAGTTATAATCAAGTTCTATTTGTATGGTTTGATTTCTTTTTAATTTTTTTTTTATTTGTGGTTAGCTACTTTTCACTTGATAATTAAGGATTTTTGTTGCAGATGCATGTAATAAAAATAGCCCCTTTGATATTCTTCGTGCTTTACTTTCTACCACTAGATGGTAGTGTGTGTTGTTTAAAACATTTGAATGCCAGTCTTCTAGAGTGCATTAAGCCATTTACCCCAAGAATCTTTTTTTTCCTGCATATAAAGAAATCATTATCGTTAATCATCGTCACTTACATTGAAAGATGCATTCTGTCCCCAAAACTGAACACTGGGGTGAAGATCTATTCTTTGCTTGGCTTACCAGCTCTTCCAGTCAAAAGAGCTCGTTACATTCCATTTGTACGTAACAAAAAGAAGGATGAATCTGTCATTAAACCCTAAGATTAGGGAGACTCAGGTTAAATTTTTCTTTTGAAGTCTATGACTGAATTAATGCTGGGGTGTGTGTATGTGTTTTTACTTCATATTTGTTTTATTTGCCATATTGGTGGAATGTCAGCAATGCTTTCTCTGAATTGTCTATTTGAACTTTTAATCTCTTAGGGCAGATAGGTCCTTTGGCTGTGGAGTTACAGCAGCACTTGGCAGGATGACATAATAATCTCAGTTGAGTTTTAGGTGCTGTTATGATACAAATGTAATTAATAACTTATTTTCACCCACAAAGCTGACACCTGAGTTACAATAACCAGCTGGGGGGTGACTTACGCCATTAAACCAGTAGTGGGCAGCTGAATATTTTTCAATGGCTTTTATAATAGCAAGATGGCAGTCTGCAATTACAGGAATTTGTTGTTGGCAGGTTTTGTTTCTTAATGTGAAGTTTTTAAATACATATAACAGCAGATCTCCATTCAGATTTCTCAGGTGGGATTTCTGTAGGGGCCTAGAGCTCTTGATGCAAAGAACACAGATAGCTTTTTCTCAAAGAGGCAAGCGTCACCACTCCTGTCAGGAAGCAACTCTGAGATCAAAGAATAAGCTTAAAAACAGCATTAGCTTGTCTGGAAGTTTTAAGGCTAATTTAGCATTAAAAAATTTCAGCTTGTTCATATATTTGACCTTTCATTTAAGATACCATTTGTCTGAATTTCTGTGAAAATTGCTGCGAGAACATACAGACTTACGTCACTCTGCACAACTGACCATGAAAATATCCTGTATCTAAGATGAGAGTTTATCTCTCTGAAAAAGGCTTAAATGGTTCAAAACAGATTAGAGAGTTTGAAGAAACTTGTAACAGAAGTTAGAAGAGGGGGAAGGCAAACGATTATCTCTTCATGTGGTATATTTGTCCTCCTTGTTGTATCCTGCAAGATCTCATTAAAATTGACTGAGACCAGTAACTCATCAGTTTAAAGCCTTCAGTCTGTTGGAAGAAAAGGTGAGCAGCGCTAACTTCAGATAGGGTAACAGCGGTATCTCAAGGAGTGGGGCTGTTGACTCTGCTGTAAACTTTGCACACTGCAGACCAGGAGATGGTACAGCATTTTTAACTGTCAAAATTAGTTTTCCCCCTAGTTTAGTTTTTCATGTTCCTGCATTTTGGAAGAGAATATCTGTAAGAATATTTAACTTCGAACACCATTGAAAACATTTGCTGTACCATAAGAAGTGACCAGTCATAGCCTGCCTTGGTATGTCGTATCTTGTGCAGCCCTGCAGTGACAGAATATTAGGTTAGTACTTTGCCAACTACTGCCCAGCATCCTCTCACTCCTTACTGCTTTTTACTGTTCTGTGTCAACCATGTACTAGTATAGGATCTTTAAGGCAGATGTGTGAATGTCACAATAACTTTATAAGAAACCTGTGACCTCTGACGCTCACTTTTGGGCCTTCCCCTGGAAGGCGATGTTACGTATATACATGTGAGAAAAGCGTTTGTCTAGGTCACTTAGGTTGGACTAGCCAGCTAAGCACATTGGGTAAACTTTATTCTTCTACGCAGGAATGTCTGACACAAGCAGCTCCTGGAGGGTAGCCAGCGAAGGTGCAGTTGTCCCTCATGGCCTTACTGATACGGGTAAAAAACGTAAAGATGTCTCCTTCATGTCCAAAGTACGGAAGAAAGGTAGGCATGGCTCTGTGCGCCGTTGTTCACAAATCTTAAAGTCAAAACACTTTTGATCTTGTGCCAGCAATACGATACTTTCGAAAAAAGTACAAAGAAAGGGTGACGATTACTTGCATCAATCGCCAGTAAGAGGAGATGGAACTGCCCAAACAATGCTACGGCCTTTTTTTTTTTTTTTTCTTCTAAGTCTCCTTTGTGTTGACTGTTCAGTGAACTGTTTGCACTACATCCAAGGGTTGGTTGGTTTGTCCTCAAGGCAGATAAGAGAATCAAGATGTACCCGATGGCGACTTTCGGTTGATTTATAAGTGCTTGAGTAAAGGTTTTTTTCATTCATCCCCTTGTTGCACAGGATTCCTTCTCCTTTAAATCGAGACGCGTTGTTCCATGCTCCGCTTTGTGCCACCAAACACAGCAGCCCTTGGCAAGTTGCTTTGGCCCTGGGTTGCCACCATGATCCCTGACCAGGTGGCCACACTCACCAGGCGTGTGCTCAACCTCAGCTACTGGGTCACCTTGCCCCCCACCTCACCTCACCTCACCTCACCTCACCTCACCTCTCACCTCACCTCACCTCACCCCATCCCATCC